>WNWK01000522.1:247500-435000 GCA_009830355.1 Cherax destructor | reverse complement strand
AGGCCTAGCTGACATCAATGACATACTACTATATAGAAAGCCGCTTGTTATGCAGAGCATTTCGGGTAAATTAGGTCAGTTTTGTCAAAGGATGCGACCCACACCAGTTTTCTAACACCCAGGTACCCATTTTACTGATGGGTGAACATAGACAACCGTTGTAAGGAAACACTCCCAATGTTTCTAACCCTTCGCCTGAAATCGAACCTGGACCCTCACAGTGTGAAGCAAGAACTTTTGCCACCAGGCCACTGGGCATGAGATAGAGTAACTAGGAGAGAGTTAATATCCAGCTCTAAGCTTCTAACTGCTGGGAACAGGTCATGTGACATATGAAGTTACATTACTATCGAAGATGATCCACATACGGAATATAGCAGTTGTGTACAACCTTCTAACTAATAAAATAGAAGGAATAAATGCAGTCATTTTGTCAGCAGACAATACCCGATGTCCCAGAACCTCTAGAATTACAAAGGGATCTGGAGAGGCGGCAGGCATGGACTAGCAACTGGCTCCTGGATTTCAACCCCTCCAAATGCAAAGTCATGAAGATTGGGGAAGGGCAAAGAAAACCGCAGACGGAGTCCAGTCTAGGGACCCCAGAGACTACATACCGCACTCAAGGAAAAAGATCTTGGGGTGAGTCAGTTAATATACCTGTATGATCTCTCCTATTCAGGTTTTTCTTTCTTATAATAACTAGATAATTCCTTAATTTTTCTTTTTAACGCCACTATTATCATTATTATTATCCTTATCATTATTATATTACTAACATCCTAATTCAGTACTCCACTAAACTAGTTGTAATCATCATGTTGCAATTAACTATGTGTACCTTGTGCCACTGTACTTAGATGGGTGAGGACCCCAATAGGTCACTTTGTTTGCCTCTTCTTTTTGGGTTATCCTAGGATATTCGCACATGCACACCCATTTCTAAATGAACCCCCGTGGCTACTTCCTTAATGATGTCTGTGATCGCATCAAACCACCTGGAGTACTGTAACCTTACGATACCTGGGCCAGTGGTCACGGCAGACCTAACATGTTATAAATCGACGTTCACGATGGACTTAACAGGATTGTATATATTATATCGACGTTCACGCCGGGCGTACCATGATGTTTGCAGACTCTGGTCTAACATAACCAGAACATCACGAGACCCACTGGCACCATGAGCAATCCTGAGCTTGTGTATAACATTGTTTTTAATGCTGTGCACAATAGACTACACTAAATAGCTATCACGTTTGTACAGCCAATAGCTTGAGTTATGTACGGCATTCCTATCATGGTTTAAGAGACAAGACTCATCATGGAAAGAAACATAAATGAGTCTTCTCTCTTCAAACATAACAGGAATACCACATATAATTCAAATTATGGGCTGTACAAACTCGATAGATATTTAGTGGAGTCTATTGTACACAGCCTTAAACAACAACTTAAGAATTAAACAACAACTTAGGAATTAAACAACAACTTAACAATTAAACAACTTAAGAATTTTAAAATCAAAGTTGAATTTAAAAATGTTGATAAAGTACAAAAATTTAAGGTTGAAAATTCACCTCAAAATGCTGATGGTTGTGTCTGCAACATTCCTTGTAAATTATTTAATCAAGTTTATTACGGTCAAACTTGGAAAAGATTTGAACTAAGATTACAGCCACATAAATATAGCATTAGAACTGGAAAAGAGTCTAGTAATATGAGAAATTTAAAGCATCCAACTCAGTTTAAAAAAGGACGACATATATATGTTGTGCCGAATAGGTAAAACTGGTCAATTAGCAAAAACTCACTTAAAAATTTCTCCTGTACGTTTAAAAGATATATATTTTTTTTAATTTATGTTAATATAAAAATTAATAATTTTGTACCAAAAGAACCTTAGAAAACTTACCTATCCTTATTATAGCAAGAACAATTTAATTTAGCCAAATACAACTAAATATATTTTAGATACGTTTACAATAATTTAATAATAAACAAACACAATGAAATATATTTTCGTTAGGTTCAAAATGATTTTTGCGAAATGATCGCCTTATTCGGCAAGAAGAGCGTTGAAAATTAGACACATGTGCAACATCATAGTATCTTTAAAGCAGATGTTTCGCTTTATCAATACACATTCTAGGACATAATTTAAAGACAGTAGAACTATTTACATAAGATGAGGTAATCAGTCCCTCAGCCTTGGAGTTAGTGTGAAGAACACCGTAGTCGTGAAGAACACCGTAGTCGTGAAGAACACCGTAGTCGTGAAGAACACCGTAGTCGTGAAGAACACCGTAGTCGTGAAGAACATGGAACAGGCAAGAAGGCTGGCGCTCATATACTGGCGTCAGGTGAAAAGGGGAACGGGTAGTAGACGAAACCATTGTCACAGGTAGGAGGGATTTCCGAGTGGAAGAAGGTCATACCCAAGGGACGGGTTAGTAGTTGTGAAGATGTCCTCTGAACCAAAATTCCATGATGTGTGTGTATGTGTTTTGTGTGTGTGTGTGTGTGTGTGTGTGTGTGTGTGTGTGTGTTTGTGTGTGCTCACCTAATTCCTCACCTAGTAGTGGTTGCAGGGGTCGAGTCATAGCTCCTGGCCCCCACCTCTTTACTGGCCGCTACTGGGTCACTCTTCCTTCTCCATGAGCTTTATCATACCTCTTCTTAAAGCTATGTATGGATCCTGCCTCCACTACATCACTTCCCAGACTATTCCATTTCCTGACAACTATGTGACTGAAGAAATACTTCCTAACGTCCCTGTGATTTATCTAAGTCTTCAACGTCCAACTGTGACCCCTTGTTGCCGTGTTCCATCTCTGGAACATCCTGTCTCTGTCCACCTTGTCGATTCCTCTCAGTATTATATAAGTCGTTATCATATCTTCCCTATCTCTCTTGTCCTCTAGTGTCGTCAGATTGATCTCCCTTAATCTTTCCTCGTAGGCCATACCCCTTAGCTCCAGGACTAGTATTGTTGCAAATCTTTTCACTTTCTCTAGCTTCCTTACATGCTTGGCTAGGTGTGAGTTCCAAACTGGTGCTGCATACTCCAATATGGGCCTGACGTACACAGTGTACAGGGTCCTGAACGAGTCCTAATTAAGGTGTCGGAATGCTGTTCTTAGGTTTGCTAGGCGCCCGTATGCTGCAGCAGTTATTTGGTTGATATGCGCCTTCGGAGATGTGCCCGGTGTTATACTCACCCTAAGATCCTTTTCCTTGAGTGAGGTTTGTACTCCGTCTGCGGTCTTCTTTGCCCTTCCCCAATCTTCATGACTTTGCATTTGGAATGGTTGAACTCCGGGAGCCAGTTGCTAGTCCATGCCTGCCGCCTCTCCAGATCCCTTTGTAATTCTGCCTGGTCCTCATCCGATTTAATTGTTCTCATCAACTTCACATCATCTGCAAACTGGGTCACTTCGGATTCTATTCCTTCCGTCATGTCGTTCACAAATACCAGAAACAGCACCGGTCCTAAGACTGACCCCTGTGGAACCCCGCTCGTTACAGGAGCCCACTCTGACGCCTCACCAAGCACCATGACTCGCTGTTGTCTTCCTGACAGTTATTCCCTGATCCACTGTACTGCCTTCCCTGTTATCCCTGCCTGGTCCTCCAGCTTTTGCACTAATCTCTTGTGTGGAACTGTGTCAAACGCCTTTTTACAGTCCAAGAAAATGTAATCTACCCACCCCTCTCTCTCTCTTGTCTTACTGCTGTCACCCTGTCATAGAACTCCTGTAAGTTTGTGACACAGAATTTCCCGTCCCAGAACCCGTGCTGGCTGTCGTTTATGAGCTCCTTCCATTCTAGGTGCTCCACCACTCTTCTCCTGATAATCTTCTCCATGACTTTGCATACTATACATGTCAGTGACACTGGTCTGTAGTTTAATGCTTCATGTGTCTCCTTTTTTAAAAATCGGGACTACATTTGCTGTCTTCCATACCTCAAAGATGTGTTGAAGATTGTTTTTAGTTGCACACATAGTGTCTCTGCTCCCTCTCTCAGAACCCATGGAGAGATGTTATCAGGACCCATCGCCTTTGAGGTATCTAGCTCGCTTAGCAGTCTCTTCACTTCTTCCTCGGTTGTGTGTATTGTGTCCAACACTTGATGGTGAACAACGTCTCTCTGTCTTTCTGGAGTCCCTTCTGCCTCAACTGTGAACACTTCTTTGAATCTCATGTTGAGCTCCTCACATACTTCGCGGTCGTTTTCTCTGATCTTTCCTCTTTCCTTCCTCAGCCTGATTACCTGGTCCTTGGCTGTTGTTTTCCTCCTGATGTGGCTATTCAACAGCTTCGGGTCAGATTTGGCTTTCGTTGCTATGTCATTTTTGTATTGCCGTTGGGCCTCCCTTCTTACCTGCGCATATTCATTTCTGGCTCTCCGACTTCTCTACTTTTTCTACTGGGTCCTTTGCCTTCTATACTTCTTCCATTGTCTAGCACACTTGGCTTTGGCCTCTCTACATCTCTGGGTGAACCAAGGGCTCATCCTGGCTTTCTCGTTATTTCTGTTACCTTTGGGCACAAACCTCTCCTCAGCTTCCTTGCATATTGTTGTCACATATTCCATCATCTTGTTTACTGACTTCCCTGCCAGTTCTCTGTCCCACTAAACCCCGTGAAGGAAATTCTTCATGCCTACGTAGTCCCCTTTCTTGTGTGTACTCACCATGTATTAACTGTGTCCTCTTGATTTAAAAACACCCTTGTAAATCTGGAATTTTCAGTAACATTTATATCGTTCCTATGCTTTTTAATTAGCTTACATCCGCGTTCCCAATAACTGCTGGGCGTACAAAGGCTGATTAAAACACGTTTTTTTTCCCAATACTCTCCTCCACCCCAGTATCGCCTTGATCACAAGGCGAGTGAGATGACACTCTCAGCGAGGGTAGCAGGTGATCACCTGCTACCCTCGTTAATGATGACGATCAAGTTCACGACAATAAGCAAATGTAGACAAATGGTTCAGAGAACCGACAAGTTGATAAATTAGACACATGTGAAACACTTGGGTATCTTTATTGAGGAAACGTTTTCGCCACACAGTGGCTTCATCAGTCCATACAAAGGAGAATGGTGAAGAATAGGAGGAGTTTGAGGCAGTCAGTCCCTCAGCCTTGAGTCTATGTAATCAGTTCATCAATCCTGAAAAGAATACAGCATATGTGCGAAGAAGTGGATTATATACTGTAGACAGGTGAAGTGAAGCAGTCGAAGGTGGTATCACACTTGATAAATTCAAATGTGGAAGTAGGTCATGTCTAAAGGTGAGGCAAGTGAAGAATTCCCTGTATTAAGATCCAAGATGTTGCTGTGTCTGGCAGGAATGTAGATAAATAGTTGTGAGAACCTCAATAAAGAATGTTTCCTCAATGGATACAAAAGTGTTGCACATGTGTCTAATTTATCAACTTGTCGGTTCTCTGAACCATTCATCTACATTCCTGTCAGACACAGCAACATCTTGGGATGTCAATACAGAGAATTCTTCACTTGCCTCACCTTTAGGCATGACCTACTTCCACATTTGAATTTATCACGTGTGATACCATGTACGACTGTTTCACTTCACCTGTCTACAGTATATAATCCACTTCTTCGCACATATGCTGTATTCTTTTCAAGATTGATGGACTGATTACATCGACTCAAGGCTAAGAGACCGAGGTGCGGGGGCGTTGACCCCGAAACCCTCTCCAGGTAAACTCCAGGTAAAGCTCAAGCTCCACCTGTTCTTCACCATTCTAATTTGTATGATAAGACACATATGCAACAGTTAGGTAGCTTTATTCCGAAACGTTTCGCCCACACAGTAGAAGAATATGAGATGTAGAAGCTTCGCAGATATAGAAGCTACTCAGATGTAGAAGTATATCAGATGTAGAAACTTCCCAGATGTAGAGGTATATCAGATGTAGAAGCTTCCAAAGATACAGAAGTATATCAGATGTAGTAGAGATGTGAAGACGATATTATCAGTCCATCAGCCTTGAAGACGTAGTTTTGAGGTGGTCAGTCCCTCAGCCTGGAGAAGAGTTTTGCTCCATAGTCTGGAACAGTGTGAAGTTGAAGCATCAGTATTGATACTTATATACTGTCAAAGGTGAGGCGCATCCCTCTAGTAGAAAGAAGAATGTAATCACTGAGAGGGCAGGTCCTCCTCAAATCCATTCCTTCTCACTTGAAAAAGTTGTCAAAGGTGTTTTCTGCACCAAGGTACCGTTGTGTTGCAGTGTCTGACAGTGAATATGCAAATGGTATATAACGCCTTTGACAACTTTTTCAAGTGAGAAGGGATGGATTTGAGAGGGACGTTGCTCTCTCAGTGATCACCTTCTTTCTTCTACTAGTGAACTGCATCTCACCTTCCCACATTACATAAGTCTCCATACTGCTGCTTAAGCTTCACACTGTTTCAGATTATGGAGCAAAACTCTTCTCCAGGCTGAGGGACTGACCACCTCAAAACTACGTCTTCAAGGATGATGGACTGATTATATCGTCTTCACATCTCTACTACATCTGATATACTTCTGTATCTTTGGAAGCTTCTACATCTGATATACCTCTACATCTGGGAAGTTTCTACATCTGATATACTTCTGTATCTTTGGAAGCTTCTACATCTGATATACCTCTACATCTGGGAAGTTTCTACATCTGATATACTTCTACATCTGAGTAGCTTTTATATCTGCTAAGCTTCTTCATCTGATTTATGTCTTCATTTAAAGACTTCTACATTTTGTCATCTGATAGTCTTCAATTTGTGATAGACTTCTGCATCTGATAGACTTCTTCTGATAAACATCTGATATACCTTTATATTCGATTAGTTAGTTGAAATGAACTCTTATTTTCATTGTGTACGAGGTAACAGCTTCCATTCCAGGTTGTATTCCGTCTCTTGTCTCATTTTTCTAATAATATTATTTAATTTGCATTCATTGTTGTTTAGCTCCAGTAAATACTTGTTTGACCCTACTTGCAGTCTGTCAAGTTCTTCCTGTAGTCTGTCAAGTTCTTCCTGTAGTCTGTCAAGTTCTTCCTGTAGTCTGTCAAATTCTTCCTGTAGTCTGTCAAGTTCTTCCTGTAGTCTGTCAAGTTCTTCCCGCAGTTTGTCAAGTTCTTCCTGTAGTCTGTCAAGTTCTTTCTGCAGTTTGTCAAGTTCTTCCTGTAGTCTGTCAAGTTCTTCCTGTATTCTGTCAAGTTCTTCCTGTATTCTGTCAAGTTCTTCCTGCAGTTTGTCAAGTTCTTCCTGTAGTCTGTCAAGTTCTCCCTGCAGTCTGTCAAGTTCTTCCTGCAGTCTGTCAAGTTCTTCCCACATTTTGTCAAGTTCTTCCTGTATTCTGTCAAGTTCTTCTTGCAGTTTGTCAAGTTCTTCCTGTATTCTGTCAAGTTCTTCCTGCAGTTTGTCAAGTTCTTCCTGTAGTCTGTCAAGTTCTCCCTGCAGTCTGTCAAGTTCTCCCTGCAGTCTGTCAAGTTCTTCCTGCAGTCTGTCAAGTTCTTCCCACATTTTGTCAAGTTCTTCCTGTATTCTGTCAAGTTCTTCTTGCAGTTTGTCAAGTTCTTCCTGTAGTCTGTCAAGTTCTTCCTGCAGTTTGTCAAGTTCTTCCTGTAGTCTGTCAAGTTCTTCCTGCATTTTGTCAAGTTCTTCCTGCAGTTTGTCAAGTTGTTCCTGTAGTCTGTCAAGTTCTTCCTGTAGTCTGTCAAATTCTTCCTGTATTCTGTCAAGTTCTTCCTGCAGTTTGTCAAGTTTTTCTTGCAGTTTGTCAAGTTCTTCCTGTAGTCTGTCAAGTTCTTCCTGCAGTCTGTCAAGTTCTTCCTGTAGTCTGTCAAGTTCTTCCTGTAGTCTGTCAAGTTCTTCCTGTAGTCTGTCAAGTTCTTCCTGTAGTCTGCCAAGTTCTTCCTGTAGTCTGCCAAGTTCTTCCTGTAGTCTGTCAAGTTCTTCCTGTAGTCTGTCAAGTTCTTCCTGTAGTCTGTCAAGTTCTTCCTGCAGTCTGTCAAGTTCTTCCTGCAGTCTGTCAAGTTCTTCCTGCAGTCTGTCAAGTTCTTCCTGTAGTCTGTCAAGTTCTTCCTGTAGTCTGTCAAGTTCTTCCTGTAGTCTGTCAAGTTCTTCCTGTAGTCTGTCAAGTTCTTCCTGTAGTCTGTCAAGTTCTTCCTGTAGTCTGTCAAGTTCTTCCTGTAGTCTGTCAAGTTCTTCCTGTAGTCTGTCAAGTTCTTCCTGTAGTCTGTCAAGTTCTTCCTGTAGTCTGTCAAGTTCTTCCTGCAGTTTGTCAAGTTCTTCCTGTAGTCTGTCAAGTTCTTCTTGTAGTCTGTCAAGTTCTTCCTGTAGTCTGTCAAGTTCTTCCTGCAGTTTGTCAAGTTCTTCCTGTAGTCTGTCAAGTTCTTCTTGTAGTCTGTCAAGTTCTTCCTGTAGTCTGTCAAGTTCTTCCTGTAGTCTGTCAAGTTCTTCCTGTAGTCTGTCAAGTTCTTCCTGCAGTCTGTCAAGTTCTTCCTGTAGTCTGTCAAGTTCTTCCTGTAGTCTGTCAAGTTCTTCCTGTAGTCTGTCAAGTTCTTCCTGTAGTCTGTCAAGTTCTTCCTGTAGTCTGTCAAGTTCTTCCTGTAGTCTGTCAAGTTCTTCCTGTAGTCTTCTGTGTGATTCTCGCATTTTCATCCCGGAAAATATTTTTCTCAACATAAAATGTTGACATGCAGAAATCTATTCTGCCCGGCACATTTACATGTCTTTGAAATAATGTGAAAGTCTTGTGCGTCTCATCTAGTTACACATGCATGTCCTGACATTGCCTCGATCATTTTTACACGCTTTGTTCTCTCTTATTTCCATGAAATAAATTTTCCTCTTATATCAGCTTGCATGCCAAGAGTGTCTTAAGCACACGTGTGTAGTTCTGTATCGATTCTTTTTAACACATCGGCCGTCTCTCACGGATGTAGGGTGACCCTGAATCCCTTCATAAATGTTACCTTGCTCACACTCCAACAGCACTTCGATTCATAAAAAAAAAATAAACACTTGCCTCCACTCCTATCTAACGTGCTAACAAAATCCTGCTGGATGTCCAAGCTCCTAGTACTTTACCCGCTCAGTCTGTCCATTCCTTGGACGATCCTTACCTTCCTTCTGTCCAAGAATGATATGCCCTCTGTCATAATGTTTTCTTCAACCTCTATAAACGTCCAAACTTTACCTTCTCAGGTCTCTGAATAATATTTTCGGGATATATACACCTCCTCTTAATCTTCAAACTCAGAATTCTCTGCATAATATACCCACCACACACTGCCTACAGCTTCCTCCTCGGTGCAACATACAGAAAACATACAACAGTGTTGGTACCACTATTCTCTGGTACATTCCCTTTGTCTCCGCTGATAAAGTGCTTTATCTCCACACATGCATCTCCTACTTTTTTAACCTTCGACAATTCTATGATTCACCAGATCTCCGTAGACTCATCCGCTGACAATTCCATTATCAAATACATTAATGCATTTAATTCTGCGATTCTCCCACCAATTTGATATCCAATCTCTTATTGCATATATTTTTGATAATCTCATCACCTAGCTCTTGATTATGTTCCTTAAAATTTCCTTATACTATATTCTCTCACTAATTCATTTGCCAAACACTTCAACTTTTCTTTAGAAAGTTGTTTGTCTAGAATCTTCCAAACGAACCGAGTCATCAGCAAAGAGCGACTGTTACTATAATTTAATCCCTCTTCTCTTCCCTACTTCCCCCTATCTATAAATATGGTAAAATCATCTGTGGTGATACCACACATCCCCATGTAAAGCCTATTTTTACCAGAAAATATTTTGTTTTGTCTCCATAATCCAGCCTGAGCCTCGCTAACCATACGTGAAGGGGATGCGCCACAGTATAGTTTCTATTAAAGTTAAACGAGTCATCGTCGGATCGTGAAAAAATATTTTTTTTCAGATGTATGATCTGTCTTTGATTATCATTGGTGAGAAACACTGGGATGACTATATTGTTATACCACTTATATAAATTATTAGGTAAAATATTGTGCAGGGAGCTATATGACCACATGTATCTCACAATACCACTGCTCAATGCGAACTGGCATTGCAAACCTGGGAGGAAGTCTAAAATTTTGTGAAAAATCTGTGAAATTTAATGTTCTTATTAGAAATGTCATTTCCTTATTCCAGAGCATTGTGTAAGAAGCCCATGAAACGTTTCTTCACTAAGAAGGAAAGTGGAGCTGAAGAACGGAAGAGACGAAAGATGGAGGAGGAGGAAACCAAGAAGTCGAGTAAGTTCTTTATCCCCTTCTTTGAAAAGCCCAGAACTAGTTCGACACGTTCTATGGTGTCTCCTGTACCTGCTACAAGTTTGTTAGAATCAGAAAATGAATCAAGTACAAATGCGTCACAAGACGAGGAGGAAGACAAGTCAGGTATATCCGAGTATGAGGAGATTAAAAGTGAGGCTGCCAGAGAGAATGAGGACTGACAGGATGGGAAGACAAATGGTGATGTTGGGTTTATTGACGAGGTTTTACCTGACGAGATTGAACCTAACCATACTGAACCTAGTGAACTGGATGGTTTCGAAGAGCCTCAAACTCTCATACAAGAAGTCATATAAGAGCATGATATTGGATTTGTGAAGTTCGACAAGGATACAGGAAAAACAATTCTGCCTGACATGTTGAGAAGAGAAATAAAAAAGCCGGGTTCAAAGTATTTCTTGAACAAATAACCACCCACTGAACGTAACTTGGTTCAAGAGGAAATTGGGAAAATGTCGTTGTGAAGAAGTGACTCTCTCATTGCTGGTCTATTTCCTTTCTAATAAGTCTCCATTTGGTATCTGTTGTCTATTCCCAGTCAGACCATCAATCCTCATTGGAGAAGAAAAGTGGATTCAACCAGTGGAAAGCACTTGAAAGGATTATTGTTCATGAAAATTTAAGAAATTTAGCTGAAAACAGAGGAGTTATTGACGCGGAACTTGAGTCACAGATTGAGGTGGAAAATCAGAAGTGGCGTAATATCTTGACGAGAATCCTTCACTGCATAAAATTCCTTGCTACTCAGAACCTGACTTTGCAACGAAATATGACAGGGAAAGCCGTCCAAAGCGATGAAATATGACAGTGAAACCTGTCTAGGGTGACGAAATATAACAGTAAAACCTGTCCAGGGCGATGAAATATGAGAGATAAATACGTCTAGGGCGATAGAACATGACAGAGAAACCCGACCAGGGCGATGGAATATGAGAAGGAAACCTGTCCAGAGTGACGGAATATGACAGTGTTGTAACTTTAGACCAAGAGATTGTCTTCACACTTAAGAAACTTTCTAAGCAGTATTTCCACCAAATATTATATTGCGATCTTCTCCATTAATAGCTAAAATGGAGATGGTCCACTTTATATTATTACCTGACACAGTATGGAGTAGGATGTGTTATATTTAACACCATTGTAAATATTATAACTATTGCGTATATTGATAGGGTATTCATAATGTTATGGGTGTGGTTGTATTATTGTACCACTAGTTAACTGCTGTTCATGTATTCAGTAACGTCTGCCCTCTCACTAAGTCACGTCATCCAACGTGACGTTGGGTGACCGCGCAGTAATGTAGGCAGTGGCTCTACTCACTTGCTTCGTAGGCAGTGGCTCTACTCACTTGCTTCATGTAGGCAGTGGCTCTACTCACTTGCTTCATGTAGGCAGTGGCTCTACTCACTTGCTTCATGTAGGCAGTGGCTCTACTCACTTGCTTCATGTAGGCAGTGGCTCTACTCACTTGCTTCATGTAGGCAGTGGCTCTACTCACTTGCTTCATGTAGGCAGTGGCTCTACTCACTTGCTTCATGTAGGCAGTGGCTCTACTCACTTGCTTCATGTAGGCAGTGGCTCTACTCACTTGCTTCATGTAGGCACTGGCTCTACTCACTTGCTTCATGTAGGCACTGGCTCTACTCACTTGCTTCATGTAGGCACTGGCTCTACTCACTTGCTTCATGTAGGCAGTGGCTCTACTCACTTGCTTCATGTAGGCAGTGGCTCTACTCACTTGCTTCATGTAGGCACTGGCTCTACTCACTTGCTTCATGTAGGCACTGGCTCTACTCACTTGCTTCATGTAGGCAGTGGCTCTACTCACTTGCTTCATGTAGGCAGTGGCTCTACTCACTTGCTTCATGTAGGCAGTGGCTCTACTCACTTGCTTCATGTAGGCAGTGACTCTACTCATTTGCTTCATGTAGGCAGTGGCTCTACTCACTTGCTTCATGTAGGCAGTGGCTCTACTCACTTGCTTCATGTAGGCAGTGGCTCTACTCACTTGCTTCATGTAGGCAGTGGCTCTACTCACTTCTTCATGTAGGCAGTGGCTCTACTCACTTGCTTCATGTAGGCACTGGCTCTACTCACTTGCTTCATGTAGGCACTGGCTCTACTCACTTGCTTCATGTAGGCACTGGCTCTACTCACTTGCTTCATGTAGGCACTGGCTCTACTCACTTGCTTCATGTAGGCAGTGGCTCTACTCACTTGCTTCATGTAGGCAGTGGCCCTACTCACTTGCTTCATGTAGGCAGTGGCTCTACTCACTTGCTTCATGTAGGCAGTGGCTCTACTCACTTGCTTCATGTAGGCAGTGACTCTACTCACTTGCTTCATGTAGGCAGTGGCTCTACTCACTTGCTTCATGTAGGGACTGGCTCTACTCACTTGCTTCATGTAGGCACTGGCTCTACTCACTTGCTTCATGTAGGCACTGGCTCTACTCACTTGCTTCATGTAGGCAGTGGCTCTACTCACTTCCTTCATGTAGGCACTGGCTCTACTCACTTGCTTCATGTAGGCACTGGCTCTACTCACTTGCTTCATGTAGGCACTGGCTCTACTCACTTGCTTCATGTAGGCACTGGCTCTACTCACTTGCTTCATGTAGGCACTGGCTCTACTCACTTGCTTCATGTAGGCACTGGCTCTACTCACTTGCTTCTGAGAACTACTCTCTTATATACTCTCGCTTAGAGTAACTTCTAATGTTCTAGAAGTCTCTAATAATCACCCAACCCTTGTATGAAACGTCGGCAATATTTGAGCAGATAAGTTGAACTGGATATTATTATAAAGCCATGAATTATGTCATACGGCATTCCCTGGTTATGTCTTAAACAAACAAGTATATAGTTATCCACGGAAATTCTTATAAGAATAACCACGTGTATATGCAGAAATTTATTTATATGTAAAAAGAAAAGCAATAGTACTTGGTTGTTAAATTGACAATCATTCATATAAGTATATGAAAGTCCATTTTATAAAAGCATTAATATTATTAAAAAAGAAAATAATTTTACTTTGCATTTTGGCTACCCTATAGGAAAGAAAAGGTTAACACTAAAACATCGGTTTTAAAGACTCTTGTTGCCACTAAAGTTTTCCTAAACCAACAGGAACAAAGAAAAACTTAGTTACATTAGAGGTTATACAGGGAACGGTTTATACCTTCATACGGAACAAAGGGAAACCCGTCCAGGGCGACAGAATGTGACAGGGAAACTCAAGAGAGGGATACCAGTACAGGGTGTACAAATCTGACAGGAAATCTGTCAAGGGCGATAGAATTTCAGAGGGAAACCTGTCCAAGGCGATGGAATATGACAGAGAAACATGACCAGGGGGATGGAAAATGACAGGAATACCTGTCCAGAGCGATAAAATATGAGAGGGAAACCTGTCAAGGGTGATTGAATATGACGGAGACACCTGTACAGGGCGACGAAATATAACAGTGAAACGCATCCAGGGCGATTAAATATGACAGTGAAACCTGTCAAGAGCGATGGAATATGACGGGGATATCTGTCCAGGGCAAAGGAACATGACAATGAATCCCGTCCAGGGCGATGGAATGTGATAAGGAAATCCTTAGGCGACGAAATATGAGAGGGAATCTTCTCCAGGGTGTCGAAATATGACAAGGAATTCTGTCCAGACCGATAAAATATGTCAGGAAAACCCGTCGAGAGCGACTAAATATGACAGGGAAACCTGTCCAGAGCGATGAAAAATAACAGGGAAAGCCGTCCAAGGCGACGAAATATGATATGATATGACGAAATTTGACAGGGAAAGCTGTCCAGGGAGATGAAATTTGACAATAAACCTGTCCAGGGAAATAAAACATGAAAGGGAAACCTGTCCAGGGCAATGATATGTGGGAGGGAAACCCGTCAAAGGGGACAAAAAATAACGGAAACCTGTCCATTTAGATGGAATATGACAGTGAAACCTTGTCAGGGCGATGGAATATGACAGTGAAACCTGTCCAGGGTAATCAAATATGACAGTGAAACCTGCCCAGGCGATGAAATATGACAGATAAACCTGTCCAGAGCGATGGAATATGACAGTGAAACCTGTCCAGGGCGATGAAATAAGAGAGGGAAACCCGTCTAGGGCGACGAAATATGACAGTGAAACCCGCCCAGTGAGTCGACATACGACAGGGAAATCCGTCCAGAGCAACGAAATATGACTTGGAAACATGTCCAGGACGATGAAATATGACATTGAAACCTGTCCAGGGCAATGAAATATGACAGTGAAACCTGTCCATTGCGTCGATATATGATTGAAATCCGTCCAGAGCGACAAAATAAGAATGAGAAACCTGTCCAGGGCGTTGAAATATGACAGGAAACCTGCACAGATCGTCGATATATGACAGTGAAACCTGCCGAGGAGATGAAATTTGAAGAAGAAACCTATCCAGGGTGATGAAATATGACAGTGAAACCAGTTCAGGACGATGAAATGAGAGAGGGAAACATCCAGGGAGACAAAATTTGACAGGTAAACCGGTCCAGGGAGATGGGATATGATAGATAAACCTCTCCAGTTCGAAATAATATGACGGAGAAACATAACAATGCGATGGAATATGGCAGGAAAAGTTGTCTAGGGACATAAAATATGACAGTGAAACCTGTACAGGGCGATGAAATATGACAGGGAAACCTGTCGAAGGTGATGATATTTGAAGAGGAAACCTGTCCAGGGCAATGGAATATGACAGTGGAACCTGTCAAGGGCGATGCAACATTAGAGGGAAACCTGTACAGGGCGAATAAATATGACAGGGAAACCTGCCGAGGTGATGAAATTTGAAAAAGAAACCTATCCAGGGTGATGAAATATGAAAGTGAAGCCTGTCCAGGGTGATGAAATATGAAAGTGAAGCCTGTCCAGGGTGATGAAATATGAAAGTGAGGTCCAGGGTGATGAAATATGAAAGTGAAGCCTGTCCAGGGTGATGCAATATGAAAGTGAAGCCTGTCCAGGGTGATGAAATATGAAAGTGAAGCCTGTCCAGGGTGATGAAATATGAAAGTGAAGCCTGTCCAGGGTGATGAAATATGACAGAAAACCCTGTCCAGGGCGATGGAATGTTACAGGAAAACTTGTCCAGGGCGATGAAATATGACAGTGAATCCTGTCCAGGGTGAGGGAATATGACAGAGAAACTTGTACAGGGAGATGTAGTATGACAGTGAAACCTGTATAGTGCGATGAAATATGACAGGAAAACCTGTCCAGTGCAATAAAATATGACAGAGGAACCTGTCAAGGGCAATGGAATATGACAGTGCAACCTGTCCAGGGTGATAAAATTTCACATGCAAAATATACAGGGTGATGAAATATAGGAGTGAAACCTCTCCAGAGGGAAGTAATGTGACGAGGAAACCTGTCCAGGGTAATCAAATATGACAGTGAAACCATTAAAGGGCGATGAAATATAACAATGAAACCTGTCCAGGGCAATGAAATATGATATGGGAAACTGTTAAGGGTGATGAGGAAACCAGTCGAGGGTAATGAAATATGGCAGGAAAACCTGTCCAGGGCGTCAAGATATGACGGGAGACCTGTACAGGGTGACGAAATATGACAGGGAAACCTATCAATTGCTACGATATATGACAGTGAAACCTGTCCAGGGCAATGGAATATGACAGTGAAACCTGTCAAGAGCTATGAAACATTAGATGGAAACCTGTCCAGGGCGAATAAATATGACAGGGAAACCTGCTCAGATCGTCGATATATGAGAGTGAAACCTGCCGAGGTGATGAAATTTGAAGAAGAAACCTATCCAGGGCGATGAAATATGACAGGAAACCCTGTACAAGGAGATGAAATATGACAGTGAAACCTGTCCAGGGTGAGGGAATATGACAGAGAAACCTGTACAGGGAGATGTAATATGACAGTGGAACCTATCCAGGGCGATGGAATATGACAGTGAAACCTATCCAGTGCGATGGAATATGACAGTGAAACCTGTCCAGTGCGATGAAATATGACAGAGAAACCTGTCCAGGGCGTCGATATATGACGGGAGACCTGTACAGGGCGACGAAATGTGAGAGGGAAACCTATCAATTGCGACTATATATGACAAGGAAACCTCTCCACGGCGTCGAAATATGACAGGGAAACCTGTCCAGGGCTATGAAAAAAGAAAGTGAAACCTGTCTAGGACGACGAAATTTGAAGAAAAATGACAGGGAAACCTATCCAGGGCGATGTAATATGAAAAGAAAAGCTTTCTAGAAATATGAAATATGACAGGGAAACCTGTCCTGGGCTATAGAATATTGACAGGTAAATCTGTCCAGGCCTGTAGAATATGACAGGGAATCCTGTCCAGGGCGTCGAAATATGAAAGGGAAGAATGTCGAGGGAGATGAAATATGACAGTGAAACCTGTCCAGGGTCAAGAAATATGAGAGTGAAACCAGTCAAGGGGTCAAAATATGACAGGAAATCTGAACAGAAGATCGAAATATGACAGGAATCCTGTCCAGGGCGACGAAATATGACAGAGAAACCTGTAAAGAACGTCGAAATATAAAAGGGAAACATGTTCAGGGGGTCGAAATATGAGAGGAAACCTGTCCAGGGCGATGAAATATGACATGGAAACCTGTCCAATGCGGCAAAATGAGACAGGGAAACCTGTCCAACGGGTCGAAAAATGACGGGAAACCTGTGCAAGACGAGTAAATATGACAGGGAAACCTGCCCAAGACGATGAAATATTACAGAAAAACCTGTCAAGGACGACGAAATATGATAGAGAAACCTGTCTAGAGCGATGAAATATCACAGGGAAACCTGACCAGGGCGATGGAATATGACAGGAAAATCCGCCAAGGGAGATAATATATGACAGGGAAGCGTGTCCAGGGCAATGAAATATGAAAGGGAAACCTGTCTATGGCGACGAAATATGACAGGGAAACCTGACTAGGACAATAAAATATGACAGAGAAACCCGTTATGGGCGATGAAATATGAATGTGAAACCTGTCCAGAGAGACGAAATATGACAGGAAAACATGTCCAGGCCGATTAAATATGACAGTGAATCCTTTCCAGGGCGAGAAAATATGACAGAGAGACCTGTCCAGGGTGATGAAAAATAACAGGGAAACCTGTCCAGGACATTGGAATGTGACAATTGAACATGTCCACTGAGATGAAATCTGGCGGGGAAACCTGCACTGGGCAATTAAATATGACAGTGAAACCTGTACAGGGCGATGAAATATGACAGTGAAACCTCTCCAGGGCAAAGAAGTATGACAAGGAAATATGACGATGACAATGAAATTTGACAAGGAAGCCTGCCCTGAGCGTCGAAAAGTGACGGGGAAACCTGTCCAAGGCGATTTAATATGACAAGTAAACCTGTCCAGGGCGATGCAATTTGACAGGGAAACCTGTGCAGGGTGATGAAAGTGACAGACCTGTCCAGTGCGATGAAATATGACAGAGAAATCTGTAAAGGTCTTTAGAATATGTCATAGAATCCTGTCCAGAGCGTTGAAATATGACAGGGAAGCGTGTCTAGGGAGATAAAATGTGACAAAGAAACCTGTCTATTAGGTCAAAATATGACAGGACTCCTGTACAAGGCGATGAGAAAAGTGAGGGAAACCTGTCCAGGGCGTCGAAATATGACAAGGAAACCTTGCCAGTTAAATGAAATATTACATGGAAACCATTCAAGGGCGGTGAAAAATGAAGAGGACACCTGTCCAGGGTGATGAAATATGACGAGGGAACTTGTTCTGGGTGAAACCTCTCCAGGGCGATGAAATATGACAGTGAAATATATCCAGGGCGAAGAAATATGACAGAGAAACCTGTCCAGGGTGATGAAATTAACAGTGAAACCTGTCCAGTGCGATGAAATATGACAGGGAAACCTCTCCAGGGCGATGAAATATGAGAGTGAAACCTGTCCAGGGCGATGAAATATGAGAGGGAAAAATGTCCAGGGCGATGAAATATAAAAGCAAAACCTGTCCAGGGTGATGGAATAAGTCGGGTAAACCTGTGCAGGGCGTTGAAATATGACAGGAAAACCTGTCCATGGCAAGACATTTGAAGAAGAAACCTATCTAGGGCGATGAAATATGACAAGAAAACCTGACAATAGCGATGGAATATGAGACGAAAACCTGTCCAGGGCGATGAAAAAATAATAGGGAAACCTGTCCAGGACTTTGGAATGTGACAGTTGAACATGTCCCAGGAGATGAAATCTGGCGGGAAAACCTGCACTGGGCAATTAAATATGACAGTGAAACCTGTACAGGGCGATGAAATATGACAGTGAAACCTCTCCAGGACGAAGAAATATGACAAGGAACCATGACAATGACAATGAAATTTGACAAGGAAACCTGCCCTGAGCGTCGAAAAGTGACGGGGAAACCTGTCCAAGGCGATGAAATATGTCAGGCAAACCTGTCCAGAGCGATGCAATTTGACAGTGAAACTTGTCCAGGGCGATGAAATATGACAGAGAAACCCGTCAAGGGAGATGAAATGTGAGAGTGAAACCTGTCCTGGGTGATGAAATATGAATTGAAAAATGTCTAGGGCGATGAAATATGACAGCAAAACCTGTCCAGGGTGATGGAATAGGACGGGGTAACCTGTGCAGGGCGTAGAAATATGACAGTTAAACCTGTTCAGGGGGAATAAATTTTAAGAAGAAGCCTATCTAGGGTGATGAAATATGAATGAGAAACCTGTCCTGAGCGATGAAATATGACAGAAAAACCTAACAATGGCGATGGAATATGAGAAGAAAACTTGTCCAGGGCGATGCAATTTGACAATGAAACCTGTGCAGGGAGATGAAATGTGACAAGGAAACCTGTCCAGGGCGATGAAATATGAGAGAGAAACCTGTTCAGGGCGATGAAATATGAGAGAGAAACCTGTTCAGGGCGATGAAATATGACAGGGAAACCGGTCCAAGGCGATGATATATGACAGAAAAACCTGTCAAGGGCAACGAATGATGACAGGGAAAGCTGTCCAGGACGTTCAAATATGAAAAGAAACCTGTCCAAGGCGACGACGTATGACAGGGAAACCTATCAATTGCGACGATATATGAAAGAAGAACCCGTGCAGGGAGTCAAATTATGAGAGAGAAACCTGTCCAGGGAGATGAAATATGAAAGGGAAACCTTTCCAGGGCGACAAAATGAGAGAGGGAAACCTCTCCAGGGCGACGATATATGACAGTGAAATCCATCCAGGGCGATGAAATATGACAGGGAAACCCTTCCATGGCGATGGAATATGACAGTGAAACCTGTCCAGAGCGATGGAGCATGACGGGGAGACCTGTCCACAGGGGTGGAATATTACAGGGAAATCAGTCCATTAGAATGAAATTTGAAGATGAAACCTGCCAAAGGTGATCAAATATGACAGTGAAACCTGACCAGGGTCATGAAATATGACAGAGAAACCTGTCCAGGGCGATGAAATATGACAGTGAAACTTGTTCAGGGCGATGAAATATGAAAATAAAATCTGTCTAAGGTGATGAAATATGATATGGAAACCTGTCAAGGGCGTCGAAATATGACAGGGGAACCTGTCCAGGGCGATGACATATGACAGGGAAACCTCTCCAGGGCGATGGAATATGAGAGTAAAACCTTTCCAGGTTGATGCAATTTGACAGGGAAACCTGTCCAGGGCGATTAAATATGACTGGGAATCCTGTCCAGGGCGATGAAAAATGACTGAGAAACCTGTCCAGGGCGATGAAATATGACAGGGAAAGCCGTCCAGGGCTATGAAATATGACAAGGAATCCTCTCCAGTGAGTTGAAATATGAAAACAAAAAATGTCCAAGGAAATGAAACATGACAGGGAAACCTGTCCAGAGCGACGAAATATGACAAAGAAACCCGTCAAGAGAGACGAAATATTACAGTGAAACCTGTCCTGGGCGAAGGAAAATGACATGGAAACTTGACCAGGGCAATGTAATGTGAATTAGAAACCTGTTGAAGGCGACGATATATGACAGTGAAATCCTTCTAGAGCAATGAACTATAACAGAGAACCTCTCAAGGGCGATGAAATATGAAAGGGAAACCTGTCTAGGGAGATGAAATGTGACAGTGAAACCTGTCCAAGGCGAAGAAATGTGTCAGAGAAACCTGTCCATGGGGATGAAATTTGAAGATGAAACCAGTCCAGGGTGATGAAATATGACGAGGAAACCTCTCCATTGTGATGAAATATTATATGGAAACCTGTCAAGGGCGATGATATATGACAAAGAAACCTGTCCAGGGAGTCGAAATATGACAGGGAAACCCGTCAAGATTGACAAAATATTACAGTGAAACCTGTCCAGGATGAAGGAAAATGACAGGAAAACTTTTCTAGGGCGATGAAATATGAGAGTGAAAGGTGTCCAGAGCGATGGAATATGAAAGTGAAACCTGTGCAGAGCGATGGAATATGAGAGTGAAACCTGTCCAGAGCGAGGGAATATGAGAGTGAAACCTGTCCAGAGCGAGGAAATATGAAGAGAAAACCTGCCCAGGGTAATGAAATATGATATGGCAAACCTTTTCAGGGAGTCGAAATATGACAGGGAGACCAGTGCAGAGCGAAGAAATATGACAGTAAAACCTTTCCATGTTGATAGAATTTGACAGGGAAACCTGTCAAGGGCGATGAAATATGACAAGGAAACCTGTCCATGAGATGGATTGTTGCGGTGAAACATGTCCTGGACAATGAAATATGACAGTGAAACCTTTACAGGGCAATGAAATATGACAGTGAAACCTTTACAGGGCAATGGAATATGACAGTGAAACCTTTACAGGCAATGAAATATGACAGTGAAACCTTTACAGGGCAATGAAATATGACAGTGAAACCTTTACAGGGCAATGAAATATGACAGGGAAACCTTTATAGGGCAATAAAATATGACTGTGAAACCTTTACAGGGCAATGAAATATGACTGTGAAACCTTTACAGGGCAATGAAATATGACTATGAAACCTCTCCATTGCGATGAAATATGACATTGAAACCTTTCTAGGGCTAAGGAATATGACAGGGAAACCTGTCCAGGGCGATGAAATATGACAGGGAAACCTGTCCAGGGCGATGAAATATGACAGGGAAACCTATCAAGTGTGAAGAAATGTGACAGAGAAACATGTCCAGGGAGTCAAATTATGAGAAGGAAACCTGTCCACGGCGTCGAAATATGACAGAGAAACCTTTCCAGGGCAACGAAATATGACAAAGAAACCCGTCCAGAACGATGAAATATGACACGGAAAAGCCGACCAGGGAGATGAGATATGACAGGGAAACCGGTCCAGAGCGACGAAATATATCCGGGAAACCTGTCGAGGGAGACGAAATTTGACAGGAAAACCTGCCAATGGAGATTAAATATGACAAGGAAACCTGTCAAGGGCGACGAAATATGACAGGGAAACCTGTCTAGGGCGTCGAAATATATCAGGGAAACCTGTACATGGCGATTAAATATGACACCAAAACCTGTCTAGGGCAAAGATAAATGACAGGAAACCTGTCCAGAACGATTAAATATGGTAGGGAAACCTGTGCAGGGAGATGAAATATGAGAGCAAACCCTGGCCATAGCGATGAAATGTGGCAGGGAAACCTGTCCAGGACGTCGAAATGTGAAAGGGATACCTGTCTAGGACGACAAAATATCACAGAAAAACCCATCAAGGGCGTTGAAATATGTGAATGAAACCTGTCAATGGCGATGAAATATGGCAGTGAAACCTGTCAATGGAGTTGAAATATGACAAAGAAACCTGTCCTTAGAGTCGAAATATGACAGGAAGCCTGTCCTTGGCATTGGAATAAGACAGGGAAACCTATTGAGGGAGACGAAATATGACAAGAAAACTCTTCCAGGGAGTCGAAAAATGAGAGGAAAACCTGTCAAGAGCGATGGAGTATGACAAAGAAACCCTCTACAGCGACGAAATATGACAGAAAAACCTGTCCAGGGCGATGAAATGTGAGAGGGAAACCTCTCCAGGGCGATGATATACGACAGTGAAATCTGTCCATGGCGATAAAATATGAAAGAGAAACCCATTTAGGGCGATGAAATATGACTGGGAAACCCGTCCAGAGCGACGAAATATGAGAGGGAAACCTGTCCAGGGAGTCAAATTATCAAAGGGAAATCTGTCCAGGGCGTCGAAATATGACACAGAAACCTGTCCAGGGTGACTAAATATGAGAGGGAAACGTCTCCAGGGAGACGATATATGAGTGAAATTTGTCCAGGGCGATGAAATATGACAGGGAAACCCCTCTAGGGCGATTAAATATGAAAGAGAAACCCATTCAGGGCGATGAAATATGACAGTGAAACCCGTCCATAGCTACGAAATATCACAGGTAAACCTGTCGAGGGCGACGAAATTTGATAGGGAGACCTGTCCAGGTCAATCGAATATGACGAGGAAACCTTTTCACGGCGATAAAATTTAACAGGGAAACCAGTACAGGGAGGATGAAATTTGAAAATGAAACCTGTCATAGGTGATGAAATATGACAGTGAAACCTATCCAAGCGATGAAATATGGCAGGAAAAGCTGACCAGGGCAATGAAATATGATAGGGAAACCTGCCCAGGGAAATGGAATATGACAGTGGAACGTGACCTTGGCGATGAAATATGACGGGGAAACCTGTCCAAGCCAACGATATAAGATACGGAAGTATGTCTAGGATGATAAAATATGACAGAAACCCGTCAAGGGTGATGAAATATAGCAGTGAAACCTGTCCAAGTCTATGAAATATGACAGTGAAACCTGTCCATTGCAATGAAACATGAGATGGAAACCTGTCCAGGGTGACGAAATATGACAAGGAAACCTGTCCAGGGCGTCGGAATTTGACAGGGTAACCTTTTCAGGGTGATGGAATATGACATGTAAACCAGTCAAGGGCGATGGAATATGACAGGGAAACCTGTCCAGGGCGAAGAAATATGACAGTGAAACCCCTGCAAGGCGACGAAATATGGCAGGAAAACCTGTCTAGGGCGACGAAATATAACAGGGAAACCTGTCCAGGACGATGGAATAAAACAGGGAAACCTGTCCAGGACGATGGAATATGACAGGGAATCCTGTCCAGGGCGATGAAATATGACAGAAACTAGTCATGGGCGATGAAATGTGACAGGGAAACTTGTCAAGGGCGATGAAATATGACATTGAAACTTGTCAAGAGCGATGAAATATGACATTGAAACTTGTCAATTGCGATGAAATATGACAGGGAAACCATTCCAGGACGGAGAAATATTACATGGAAACCTGTCTTCCCAAACTTACCTAGCACACCTTCTCTAACAGTTTCTCCTACTTTAGTATTTAGCTTCTTCATGGTCCTTACCCCCAGTCTGAAAATTCCCCACAGGGTCCAATAATTAACCAAAAAAAAACAATTCTTTTGAAATGTTAAACAATCTTTTTCTGAAGGTAATAAAACAAAAAGTACGAAATTTTATTAAAAAAAAAAAAAAGACGAAATTATGCAGTCGCAAATTTGTCTGTGTCATTGATATTTACACGTCGGTTATTTTGTACACTTTGAGTTTAATTTGTGACCAATTTCTTTGTTCCATTAGACCAAATTCTTAGTTATTTTGCTAGCATGTGTTCCATTTTATATACTGAACACAAGAAATCGCGCAATCAATTATTTCATCTGTGGATAAATCAGAGGATTTTTCTAAGAAACGAAAGGTTTTTGCAATTTCAATATTATTCAGTTTTTTTGAAGTTGAAAAACCAAAACCTAGAAAAGCAGTTGTATTTTTATTTAATATTTCATCTGATAAGTTAATTTCAAAATATTTATTAGCATGCTTTGTCCAATTACTGTTTTCAGTTAAACTGTGAAATTTTCTTTGTAGTTTGTTTTTGAGTTCATTACAAATTCTTTTGAGTTTATTATAGCAATGATCCAACATACTATGTTTCCATTCTGAAGCAATAGCCTGATTAAAGGAATATTTTTTGTTTCTCAATATTTTGAATGCCTCCTATTTCTGTAGAATAATTCTCATAAAAGCATCAAAGGACGATCGCTCATGTCCAGGAGTCTATTTGGTAAAATAGATTTGGGCAAAACTTGTTCATTCAAACAGTTTTTTTTAAAAAGTAAGTCGAATTTTAAGCTTGTGTGACTTGATCAGTGCAGAGGAAAACTGGGAAACAAATGAAATATGATTAGGAAAGTTAACCGAGAACATTCAGAAGAGTCGTGTGGTATAAAATCGTGATGAAATTAATATAAGAAAGGGGATAGTTTATAGCTCTAAGTTAAAACAAAATATTCCCAATTGCTCTCAAAGATTCTTTAAGTCTTATGATACACTTATTAGTAATAAGAATTTGCATCTTACTAAAGCAGATACAATATATGCAATAGTAATTTTGAAAGAAACCGATTACCAAGATAAAATGAATAATCTCTTAGATGATACAGAAACTTATTCTAAACTTAGAAAGAATTGCTTAGAATTTGTTAACAGTAATTTCAATAAAACTATTAAAAGTCTACTCAAAGGCAGAGATGAATTAATTAAAAAAAATACTTCCACTAATCCACCTTTACCCTATATGTATGGATTAATAAAAACACACAAACCAGGTAATTCAGTAAGACCCATTATTAGCTCCATAGTCTCAGTTTCCTATAAATTATCTAAATATCTTGTAGATATTTTGAGTCCAATTGTTGGAAAAACTTATAACTTCAATGTTAAAAACAACATAGATTTAGTGTATAAATTAAGCACCTTTACTGACTTAAATAATTTCATTATGTTTACAAAAGTTTCAGTTGATGATTTATTGAGCTTCTTATCTGAAGAACTTGTTACTTACGATTTACCAAAGCCAGTTCCTACTATCATTAAACTTATTAAACTTTGTATTGTTGTTGCAAAATTTGTGTTTAATGACGACTTTTACACTCAGAAATTTGGTATGGGAATGGGAAATCCTCTCTCACCTGTTCATAGTAATTTATACACAGAATTTTTTGACACATGATTTCTTAACACAATCCTTCCTAGTAGAGGTAAGTGGAATAGATATGTTGATGATATTTTGTGTCTTATGCCTAAAAATACAGATATAAACAATTTCCCTGTTAATTTAAATAGTTTAGCTCATGCTATAAATTATACTGTCGTAGTCAAAGAAAATAACTCATTGCCTTTCCTAGATGTTTTAATTATTAAAACATCTAGATAGAGTTAAACTGTCGGTATTCTCATCAATGTTTTTGAGAGCCTTACGTATTTGTAGTCTATAATCCATAGATGAAGAAATTTAGAAACAATTATGAAATAGCTAATGATCTAAAATACCCAAGAAATTTAATTGATAAATCCTTTAAAATTGCCAGAAATACTTTTTTTCTGGAGGTGGTGGTAGTTGTGGCAGTGGTGGTAGTTCTGGCGGTGGTTGTAGTTCTGGAGGTGGTGGTAGTTCTGGAGGTGGTGGTAGTTCTGGCAGTGGTGGTAGTTCTGGCGGTGGTGGTAGTTCTGGAGGTGGTGATAGTTCTGGAGGTGGTGGTAGTTCTGGAGGTGGTGGTAGTTCTGGAGGTGGTGGTAGTTCTGGCGGTGGTGGTAGTTCTGGCGGTGGTTGTAGTTCTGGAGGTGGTGGTAGTTCTGGCGGTGGTGGTAGTTCTGGAGGTAGTGGTAGTTCTGGAGGTAGTGATAGTTCTGGAGGTGGTGGTAGTTCTGGAGGTGGTGGTAGATTTGGAGATGGTGGTAGTTCCTGAGGTGGTGGTAGTTCCTGAGGTGGTGGTAATCCTGGATGGGGTGGCAATTCTGGAGGTGGTGGTAGTTCTGGAGGTGGTGGTAGTTCTGGAGGTGGTGATAGTTCTGGAGGTGGTGGTAGTTCTGGAGGTGGTGCTAGTTCTGGAGGTGGTGGTAGTTCTGGAGGTAGTCATAGTTCTGGCGGTGGTGATAGTTCAAGAGGTGGTGGTAGTGCTGAAGGTGGAGGTAGTTCTGGCGGTGGTGGTAGTTCTGGAGGTGGTGATAGTTCTGGCGGTGGTGGTAGTTCTGGAGGTGGTGATAGTTCTGGCGGTGGTGGTAGTTCTGGAGGTGGTGGAAGTTCTGGAGGTGGTAGATCTGGAGGTAGTGGTAGTTCTGGCGGTGGTGTTAATTCTGGAGATGGTTGTAGTTCTGGAGGTGGTGGTAGTTCTGGAAATGGTGGTAGTTCTGAAGGTGGTGGTAGTTCTGGAGGTGGTGGTAGTTCTGGAGGTGGTGGTAGTTCTGGAGGTGGTGGTAGTTCTGGAGGTGGTGGTAGTTCTGATGGTGGTGGTGGTTTTGGAGGTGGTGGTAGTTCTGATGGTGGTGGTAGTTCTGGAAGTGGTGGTAAGTGGGTTGGATTAATTGGATGATTGTTATTATTATTGTTATTTGTGGTGTCATTGCAGTTGTTGTTTTTGTTATTGTTGTTATTTTTGTTTTTATTGTTATTTTTGTTGTTATTATTATTACTCTTATTATTGTTGTAATTATTGCTGTTGTTAGTGTTGTTGTTATTGGTATTTTTATTATTGTTGCTTATTCTGGCGATGCTGTTGTTTCTGAGTTATAGTTCTATCATTTGATTCTGGTATCACTCCTCATCCTGTCGTTACCGGAGCCATCACACACAGTAACACGACTTTCTTGTTGTATTCCTCGTTCACTCTCTCGAGTGCCACTAATCTTCGCCCATCGTCCATCTTTCCGCACCTCGACGTGTCCATTTTTCTTCTTATGCAATCTTACACCTGCCTCTGAAATAAAGAGTGAGGGGGAGCTTTCCTTCAACACCTTTCCTTCAACACCTTTCCTTCAACACCTTTCCTTCAACACCTTTCCTTCAACACCTTTCCTTCAACACCTTTCCTTCTACTTAACAGCATCTCCAAATGTTGGGTCTTGTACAAGTATCTCCAAACATTACCACAGGATCTTATAAACATACAGTACACTGGTTCCTCCTTCACAGTGGGAAAATGGCTACTCTTACTCTTCATGTTTAATGAAAATACAGTAGTGGGATATAATCAACTGTTGCCCAAAATCACGTTGTACTCGCCTCGCAAGGCCTTTTCGTGGATAGATAACATTGCTCAAATTATTTTACTCTCGTACTAATTCAAATTTCAAATACCTATTAATATTATTAGGTATCCCCGATGGAATATCTCTATGTGGTTGCCTTAATTTATTTTATTTTGCTCTTAACTCGAGAAGATTTTATCCTACTGGTTTTAAAATTTCAACGCTTGTGTACAATAACTAGGGCCAAATTCTTAGAATAATTGGTAAGTGCACAACCCCCGTGATCAATGATATTGCATCTATTTTTAGCATTCTGAAACATCTCCGATAATTTCTATAACCCTTATTGGCATAGTTTGGACCAATCAAAACTTGTGCTGCCCAATTCGATAATGGCAGAGAGAGAAATTCATGTGAATAATGTGAATTTTTATTCCCATTAAGTTTTACTGAATAAATTTATTCTGCTTCTTCTAAACAGATTGATTATTTAATGGAAGATACATCTTATGAGCATAGTTATAATGTTAAAAATAAAAATATAGGAAAAATGTCGGAATCGTCATTGGAAAACATTTTGGTATCGTCCCATCCCTAGTATCTAAAGTCTTACATGATTGGCATATATTTCATCCAGTGCTCTTGATTTGTTGGTTTTCAGTTTTTTTCAATTATCTTATTAGGTCAAGGATACTAATTTTGTAGATACTTAATTTGTCAGTGCCAGGTCGTGAAAATAAACTGTGTTGCTTGGGAACGTTGGTGCCATGTCCAACTCTAACTCCGCACCAGTTGGCTGTGTTGATTATGCAAGGCACATCTCTGTTTTCTGCCATTTTACATTAATCTTTTTCCCCTCACATATTTGAAGAAGTCTTTTGGATTGTCTTTAACGTTTTATCAACTCGATGTAAAAATTCTTGTTAATATTATTGATTTTTTATCATGCTATCCCTCTGCAACTCTATGTAGATTACTAGATTACTGTCTTCAAATTTACTAGTCAGTATAGATTTCTTATAAGCATTACGGTTTACGCCAGTGATCTCAATTACTTGTTATTTTATTCAGTTAAGTTTTTTCTTTTTTTACGTTTAAACTTTATTGGTATGTTGTCCTTCTACATTTATTATGTTTCTGCTAAATTTGCTCCCCATTTATTATACGTTATATGTAAGTTTACACTATTGATTATTAGAGTATCTCATCAAAGTTACTTGCTGTGTAGTTGGGAACCGTCAATGAGTTATTATGCATCTCAAAGTTTACTTTTATTAAGAATATAATAATACTGAGATTGCTGTTTTCTAGCCTTTCACGTACTTGGCATTATCGCTTAAGGTCACAGTCTGTTAGGGATTTATTTTCAAACATGTCGACGAATAAGGCTACCTGATGATTCCCTTGTCTAATAAAAATCACCAACTAATATTATATCTTTGTTTCTTCATAATGTCTTAATTATTTCATACTGAATGGAATAATTTTCCAATTTACGTTTTAATGACGATGTACTATGTCGATTAATTTTTTTATGTCTTAGTACCTCGGATTTCCTAATATACGAAGTCGTACGCCAGTACATAACTCTCATTCATTTCAATCCATCCCATTTTTCGTGAAACCTAATAGGCTTATTTTCCCTAGCAGGTAGGTGTTAGGCATAAATCAAGACTGAGATCAGTAATATTTGGACTTTCTGATGATGAGTAAGCAGATAATTCATTTATAGTCTGAAATATGATTCTAGTTTTTTAATATATAACTTTTAACTCAACCAGGTGGGGCAATTAGTTAAAATTCCCAGTTTCCTGACTGCCTATGAGAGAGTCCTCTGTCCCTCTCCAATCCTCGATCAATCTGCCCTTTCAACCCTCACCCTCTCCACAGTATTCAATTGTTTATGAAGAACCCTATGCAACCGTGTAGTATCTACGTCACGTTGCTTACACTTATTGATATAAATCCCAATATTCTATTTGCCTTATTACGTACGCTTAGGCATTGCTGTCTTGGTATAAGGTTGCTGCTTCCCACGGCCCCCAAGTTCATTTTGCACTCTGTACAGCCAAGCTCTACATTATTAAGCTGATAGGTGCTAGGGTTATGAAAATTCCCAAGCTTTGGAACTTTGCATTTATGTTCATTGAAATGCATTTGCCAATTTTCTGACCACGAATTGAGTTTGTCTAAATCCTCCTGAAGTTCTGTGACATCTAGGTTTGAATCGATTAATCTACCAATCTTCGTGTCATCAGCGAATTTGCTCATATCACTAGTAATTCCCTCGTTAAGGTCACTGATATATATAATAAACAACAATGGGCCTAAAACTGACCCCTGTGGAACGCCACTTGTTACGGATCCCCACTCAGACTTAACCCCATATATGCACACTCTCTGCTTCCTATTGGTGAGCCATTACTCGATCCATGACAGCACTTTTCCTTCAATCCCATGAGCTGCCACTTTCTTTAACCCTTAAACTGTCCAAACGTAGATCTACGTTCATGCGCGTAGCACTCTGAACGTTGATCTACGTTCGATTTTACATTCTTCGGTCTCTAAATCTAAATAAACAATATCGAATTCTTTATCGTGATCAACAGCCTCTAAAGTTTTACTGAAGAAAGTTAGTAAATTAGTTAGGCAGGAACGGACTCTCGTGAATCCATGCTGAGTATCATTAATCAAATTATGCTTATCAAGATGGCTTCTTATGTTATCAGCTATAATTGACTCTAATAATTTGCCAAGGTTAGGCTTATTGGGCAGTACTTTAATGGTAACGACCTGTCCCCTGATTTAAAAATAGGAATTACATTGGCTGTCTTCCACATATCAGACACTACATCTGTTTGAAGAGATAGATTAAAAATATTAGTCAATGGTTCACAGAGTTCCATTTTGCATTCCGTAAGAACCCTTGAAAAGAGATCGTCAGGGTCTTGATATTTATTTTGTTTCAGTTGGTCTAGTTGTTTCATAACCATTTCGCTAGTTACTGTGATATTACATAATTTATCTTCTTCAGGTCCACTATAAAAATTAATTACTGGGATATTGTTAGTGTCTTCCTGAGTGAAAACCGAGAAAAAATAATTAATAAAAATAGAGCACATTTAATTTTCCTTGTCAGTAAGATGCCCAGAGTTATTTTTAAGGGGACCTATCTTATCCCTAACTTTTGTTCTATAAACCTGGAAAAAACCTTTTGGGTTAGTTTTCGAATTCGTAGCAACTTTAATTTAGTAGTCCCGTTTAGCTTTTCTTATCACATTTTAACAATCCTCTTAATGTCAATATATTGATTCATAAGATAACCCTCCTCTTTTGATGCGCCTTTAAATTCCTTTCTTTTGTCATAAAAGATATTTGAGCTTATTATTCATCCATTTAGGGTCATTTCTATTCGATCTAATTTCTTTATACGGAATAAATGTACTTTGGGCAGCATGTATAGTGTTTAGGAAGCATTCACATTGATATCTCTCTTCGTTACCCCAGTCCACATATGATAGTTGTTCTCTAAGCCCATTGTAATCTGCTAAGCGACCGTTAATGTGTTTTCCCTACTATCATACTTCCATTCAATGCTAAAGGTAATTGATTTGTCGTAGCTTCTGCCAAGTTCCTCTGAAATTTCTAAATTATTAACAAGGGTTTCCTTGTTTGACAGAACCAAGTCAAGCAGGTTATTTTCCCTTGTAGGTTCTGTAACAAACTGCTTTAAAAAACAATCCTGAACTCCCTCTAAGAAGTCGTTAGACACTAAATTCCCACTCAAGGAATTCCAATCAATATGATTAAAGTTAAACTCCCGTAGAATTACAATGATACTTTGCCTTGTGGCTCTATCAATTTTCATCCACAATAGTCTTCCTCGGTCTCTATCCAAGTTTGGTGGACGGAATATCACGCCTAAAATAATTTGTTTGTGTCCCATCTGAAAATTCTACCTAAACAGACTCAGTATGAGTTTCAGACTTTATACCTGTTTTTATGCAACAATTTAAACGATCTCGGACATAGAGTGCCACCCCCCTCCTTTCCGATACTTGTTTACTTGGAACAATTTAAAACCCTGAATGACTTTCAGCAGGCATGTCCCGATTGTTCATATTAAACTACGTCTCAGTTATGGCAAAAACATCAATGTTTCCCGCACTTGCAACTAATCTCAATTCGTCCATCTTATTTCTAGCACTACGACTATTAGTTTAGTATATGTTTAGAAAACCTTCCTTCTATTTTCTATTCCAGCTGATCTCTGTTCCTCCACTATACCTGGTTTTCCAATATTCATCAATAACTCTACCTCTTTCTGCCTATAACTGGTTTCCCTAAAATTCACACCATCTGATTTAGACCGTGAATGCGTTCATGTAATACCTGGGCAGTAAACAAGCAATTACGTGTTTCATGTAGAAGAATAAATGCCTAACCAACGAGCATGATCTATTTGCACTAATGGATTTGTCCAAGAGTGACTCCACCTTCTCCTGCTTCTACTCCCCTTCACCGAGCATATGCTCGGTGAAGTGGTTTTTCTCCAGATTGATTGACTGAACACATCGACTCTAGAATGAGGGACTGATTACCTCATTCTCATCCTCATATTTAACCGTTCTTCTATGTAATGGACTGAATAAGCTAGTAGCTGGCGATACGTTTCCTCAGTAAACATTCCCAAATTTTGCACAAGTGTCTCATTCTTCAACTTGCCTGTTTTCTAAACTATTTCATCACACAGGCACCTAAGAGTTTGGTTTAGTGTCTAGTAAATATCCCCGCCAATTAGTAGGGAGGTTTCTGCAAATTATATTTTTTGAAACTCATCTTTGAAACTCAGATCACCCATCAGAGGGGAAAAACTCACCAGCGTCAATGACGCCCACTTCTTCACTCTAGTTTCCACTGATCAGGTTAATAACTTCTCCGCAGCTTCATTCCAGATAACCTGCCACTTCCTCTTCCTAAGCAAGACCATAATTCTCGTCGAGTTCCTAGATTTAACCTTTTACCCTTCAAACAGAAATATATCATGTTAATGGGTTCACAATTCAGCGCAGTCTAGGGCAATCAACGCCTCGAGCACTTAGATACTGCTTCAAGAGCATCTTTCCATACAACATCACGTTTCTAAGATATGTCAGTGATGTTTTGATGATTAACCTTAGACACTTTAACCTTAACAAATTTAGGGATACACTCAGCTCATCAATATCCTGTGTTCAGTTTACTCTAGAGAAGAAAAAAATATAACTCTTTATTCTTTCTTGACATCCTTCTTATCAAGGAAGGAAATACTATTCAATACAAGGTCTATAGAATATCCACCAATAAAGATAACTTGATTCACTATATTTCTCACTAAGTCATGATTTGTAATGAAGACTTTCTTGACGAAAAGCAAAAATACATCCAGAACTGTTTCACACATTTCATGTTCCCACTACACTTTATCCGCTCTCGTAAAAGGAAAGCGTTACTCATCCACACCACTCACAGGGAAATAGCTAACACTGATCGTCTTGTTCTCCCACTCGACTGGATGCCTTCACTATTACCATCATATTTAGTGTAGTTAAAATGGACACTGTTGTCATAACCAGCAAAACCTTTAAATTTGTCACCAAACATCACATACCGAGCAGTACCATCACTGATAGGGTTCACGGGATTTTCCTGTGGATGCTGAAGTAAGGTACATATCAAATTCTCCTTCAGGAACACAAACGTACACTTGGGACTAACAAAATCAGCAATGCATGCGTCCTTCACTACGATCTACACCGAAACATCGTGGACACTGGAGCAGCTCAACAAATGTAATAGGAGAATCAAACCTGACACATAATTATAGAAACTGCAATAATAGATTTATCTGAAACTTTCGAAGATAACATGGGAATGTACACACTGGCAAGTCATATTGCGCTTACTGTATTTTGAAATTACCTAGGGACTTCTTGCGCCTCCATCTACCCTTCCACACATCAGCACCTAAAATGTGTAAATTGTTTCCTAATGACTTCTCCAATGATCTCTTCAGAGCTTAACCTCAAGGTATTGATTGTCTTTTTGACCGAGTATCTGTGTTTTTTTTTTTTGTTTATTTGATAAACTGATCATGGAAATAACGTTTTAATAAAGATTTCACAACTTGTCAGCTTAGGCCATGGTTCATTCAGAAGTATAAGCTATGTAAATAACGAGATTTTCTGAATGCATTATTGTGGAAAAAGGAATTTGAAGGAAAAACAACGAATGAGATGATGAGACCCTTGTAGGATGAAAGGTGTCAGGCGGAGAAGAAATGTGTGTAAAAAAGATGAAGAGAGAGAGAGAGAGAGAGAGAGAGAGAGAGAGAGAGAGAGTGGGAAGAAGAGCCGGAGGTGGTAGTTGGCTCAAATCTGTTAAAATGGAATGCCTTACAGTTTATTGCTTCAATTAAGAAGAATTAATTGGAAGACTAATGAACCTAAATATTAGTTTGGTGAGAGAGATTACTGTTAAACATGTTTCTTAATACTAGTTTAACACGAGGTATCTACACTATATTCACATCCTCAACCAAAGATAAAATGTTAACTCTACTTTGAAGTATTCTTTGTGTTTTAATTGTTTTAATTTTGTTTCCATCAGTAGTTGCATTAACATCACAACAGCGTTTATCTTCATGATTAACAAAAACACAATATTTTCATAAAGGACACGAGACTGTTCTATCATTACTAAATAATTAAGGATAATAACATGTTTAAACTCAAATGCAATCAATGTAATTAAATAAAAACTTGACTTTTTGTAAACAACTCGAACGATCTTTCTCTTTATGGCGTCATTAAAACACGAAACGTATCGCTGCAACTTGTTTATAGTCTCAGTTTATTTGCAAATTCGTGTACTTTAGTGCCTGATGCTGTTGACGGGCATCATGGTAGTGGATCTCACGACTAACGTTGAGACTGAAACCTGTTTTCAATCTAACGTCTGATTTTATGGGAATTATCTGAGTGTTGCTTATGAACAACAGGTGATTCAATTATCAGAGAAAAGCAGCCATCACATGAAACATAATCGATCACAGAGGATGGATCCCATAAGTATCACACTACATGTAGGTTTAAACATGCATATTTATTAATGAAACCACGAAACAAGTGGTATTGAAACATTTACCGAACTGCGTCCAGCCGAGATTAGATCCTGCGACACATTCTCCCGTCTAAAGCGACAGAACAACGTTCACATTGCCTTCTCCACTGTCAGTGAAACGATTGGGAGGTTTGTGTCTCTCTCATATTTGTAATGATGTGGAAGGCGAATATATTTTATTTATTAACACATCGGCTGTTTCCCACCAAGGCAGGGTGGCCCGAAAAAGAAAAACTTTCATCACATTCACTCCATCACTGTTTTGCCAGAGACGCGCCTACACTACAGTTATAAAATTGCAACATTAATTAACACACTGTACTTCCCATTTCCCTCCCCAAAGTCCGGCCTGCCGGTTTCCCTTAATCTCTTCATAAAAGTTACCTTTCTTACACTCCAACATCACGTCAAGTCCTAAAAACCATTTGTCTCCATTTGGTCCTACCTACCATGCTCACGCACGCTTGTTGGAAGTCTAAGCCCCTCACACACAAAACCTCCTTCACCCCCTCCCTCCAACCTTTCCTAGGCCGACCCCTACCCTGGCTTCCCTTCACTATAGATTTATACACTCTCCAAGTCCTTCTATTTCGTTCCACCCTCTCAACATGTTCAGAATGATTTTGGCGAAATTATTGCATACACAAATTTTCACTTGTCTTATATGGCAAGGTGAGCGTTGCTATTTAAGCCAAAATCTCACGTTTTACCTAATCGGCACGACATATATATATATATATGTCGTGCCGATTAGTTAAAACTTGCTATTTTGGCTTAAATAGCAACGCTCTTCTTGCCATATAAGACAAGCGAAAATTTGTGTATGCAATAATTTCGCCAAAATCATTCTGAACATAACGAAAAAAATATATTTCATTGTGTTTGTTTATTATTAAATTAATGTTAACGTATCTAAAATATATTTAGGTGGGTTAGGCTAAATTAAATTGCGCTTGTTGTAATAAGGTTAGGTAGGTTTTCAAAGTTTCTCTTGGTACAAAATTATAAATTTTTACATTAACATAAATGAAAAAATATATCTTTAAACGTATAAGATAAAATTTTAGAAAGGACTTAATTTTAAATGAGTTCTTGCTAATTGACCAGTTTTACCTAATCGGCACGACATATATATATATATATATATATATATATATATATATATATATATATATATATATATATATATATATATGTTTGCCGATTAGGTAAAACTTCGATTTGGCTTAAATATCAACGCTCACCTTGCCATATAAGACAAGTGAAAATTTGTGTATGCAATAATTTCGCCAAAATCATTCTGAACGTAACGAAAAAAATATAGATTTTGCTTGTTTATTATTAAATTAATGTTAACGTATCTAAAATAAATTTAGTTGGGTTAGGCTAAATTAAATTGCTCTTGTTGTAATAAGGTTAGGTAGGTTTTCAAAGTTTCTCTTGGTACAAAATTATAATTTTTTACATATATATATATATATATATATATATATATATATATTATGGTTATATCTTTTTTACAACGTAATATTCATGTACCTTAATCAGATGAACTTTTGCCTAAAAGCAAAGAACCTACTTTTTATTTCAATATCTATTTAGAAAATGTCACCCATAAATGACAAAAACGAGTAACAAAAAAAAGTAACTAATGCATATTGCATGTAATATTAATAACAAATAAACCAGCTTACAGCATCATTATCATGTTTTTACATATATTTCTACTTATTGTTTAGAATAAACCAAAGTTGCACTTTGTTTTTTGTTTGTGCAGGCAGTATACAGTTCCTGTATAATTTTGATTGCACGTTCAGCACACTGATTACTTCTTTGTAAATTGAGTGCGGACGGCTCCTGCTGCCACTGATTTTTCAATGAGTTTAGTGCTTTTTCGTAATGTTTCAAAATTTCTGATAAATTCTTGAAGTCATCTTTATCGTACATCTGATCTGTAAACCAATAATCTGCCCAGGTGTATGAAATGAATCTGCATATCTTCTCCAAAGTCTTCCGTCATGTAGGTATAAGAATGAATGCAAGAATAGCTAGAATGACTCTTGAATTCCATATCAGATTGCTGATGTTTGGAAATTTCTGAAAGTTAATCAAAGGAAAGTGCCCCTTTTCTTCAAAGAATCTAAACTCTCGTGTTAGATGGTACAAAAACTTCATATCATCTCTCCATCCTGATTTATGGAGGATCTCTTCTGTTCCATTAACAAACTGTGCCTTTAGTTCCTCATAATTCTTCACCAGTTGGGATGCAAATGAATATTCGATGTTTGGACAACTGGTTTTAACGCCAAGATTTGCATCCATTACAAAACGGAGAATCCTGTCCAGAACGTGATGCTGACTACTGATAAATTGTGGTTTGCTAATCTTCTTCTCTCAAAACATTCGTTGCAGTTTGACAACAGCTTCACAGTATCATCTTTATTGCATTCCATAAGTTGAATTCATCAATAACTTTTGTCATTCCTTCAGTAATAGTTACAGCCTCACCATCTTTCAAATGCAGTACATCCGGTTTTTACTTCGGTTCTTTCATTTTTAGGTACTAATACCTGATACTCAATTTCCTCAGTGTACTTTCCTTCAAAATGTAAAGACCATTTGTAACTTTTCAATCATTTCCTCCTTCAATTTATCAGCCTCTTTGTATGTTGACTAGTAAATTGCTGCTCGACTTGATGTAGCAATGTCAATGTCATCAAATGACAACTGTTTGCATACCTTGGCGACTTTACTTGTTGATACTTTTGTGGGTCACCAAATTGGTTGCAACTTTACTTTGTTGTGTTTTCTGGTTGCTGGAGTGGCACTTTCATGTTCATCTTCATACTCGCTCCCTTCACATTCACTACCACTCTCACTCTCACTCGATGCCAATTTGTAATTTTCTGAGTTGCTACTTATGATTAGTAACGTAAATATATGGTGATTCATATTTTTCACTAATTTGAGTTGTCAATTAGTACTTTGCTGAGTTGCCACTTATGAGTAGTAATGCAGATATATGGTGATTCATAGTTTTTATTAAGGGGTGATCTTTTTTGGAAATTGAGAGGAATTAGAGACTTTTTCATTGTCTTTAAACAAAAGTTCATCGATTTGTGACACAGATTTTTTTGGGGAAAAAAAGTTAAACAATAATACACCACACACACCACACACCACACCACACACCACACCACACTCCATAAACCACACACCACACCACACTCCACACACACACCACACCACACACCACAACAACACACCACACACCACACCATACACCACACCACACACCACACCACACACAACGCATAACACCACACACTACACCACACCACACACTACACCACACCACACACCATACACCACACACTACACCAAACACAACACCACATACCACACCACACACTACACACCACACACTACACACCACACACCACACCATACACCACACACTACACCAAACACCACACCAGACACTATACACAACACACCACACCACGCACCATACACCATACCACACAATACACCACACACACACCACACACCCCACACACTCACACCACACACCCCACACACACACACAACACCACACACACCACACACACCTCACCACACCACACACTACACACCACACCACACACACCCTACCAAACTACACACCACACACACCACACCACACACCTCACCACACTACACACCACACACACACACACCACACACACTACACACACACACACACACACACACACACACACACACACACACACACACACACACACACACACCACACACCAAACACACCACGGCAACAAATATCCTCCTGCATTTTGATATATTTATCTAGGATTCACATTTATTTTACTTTTTATTTTTTCATTGTCTCTTTCAATTAGATTATATTATATTTTCATTTTTGTATTTTATGTTAAGTGTATATAATTCTTTTATCTACTTACTCACTTCTTATATTTAACTGTTATTAGGTATTCCCTAGAGGAAGCCTTTAACAGGTTGCCTGAATTTTTTTTCATTTTCTTTCTCTTCCAAAATGTTTACTTTATTTCGCTCATTACTCTGAAAAGCCTTATCAAATTGCTTACAATTTTCAACATTTTTTTTAACGTAAACCAAATTCAAAAAACAACTTGCATGATCACGTACGCTACGGAGTTGATGAACCTATTCCCATCTTCCATGAAAGGCTCAAATAACTTCCAAAATCTTCATTGGCTTAGGTTTAAGTGTTGTTAAGATATGCAGAAAAAACACTGAAGACGGGAGAGACTGATACTCAAATGCGTAGGTGTAGATTTAACGACTGTATGTGTAAAATAGTATAAAAATTCTATTCCCTAAAATCACGTTATATAATTCTCAGTCTACTTCTGAATGGCTTCATGGAGGCAAATTTGTTGATGTAGTTGAATAGTCAAGAAAACATTTAATCGTTGGAATATGGGTCAGAACTGAATAATGACTCATCTGATCGGTTTCAAATTTTCACCACTTGTGTGGTTTCTTGAACTCATGGTTCATGCTGCCAGTGTATGGCATACGTTCCACTTTGCCAACATTATTGAATTAATAGGAAGATTCATATTTAATTAAATAAATACAAAATACTGTTTATGAGTGGCTTCAAAATATTTTTTGGGTTATCCTGGGTTTTCTACACATATGTTGCTATGTATGATGATCTATGTAACTGTATATGTGTATACCTGAATAAACTTACTTACTATTGAAGACGCATTCTATAAAGAGGATGTTACCACATCAGCTTAGTTCAAGCAAGTGCAAATTTTTTTTTTTTTCGAAATAGTTAAAAAACTTGGAATCTTGGGAACCAGATCAATTATTGGAGAATTACTTTTCTGATCGGCTTCTAACTTTCACCAACAGTGTCATTTGTTAAAGCAGCTTCTCGCCCACTTAGGGAAAGCCTAAATTTAAATTTGCCAATTTTATAAAGCAAATAGTTTGTAATGACATTTTTGATAATATTAATAGGAAGTAACTCTCTATTAATACTGGCTGTGTGGCTGCCAGGTTGATGATTTTTTTGCTTTTTGCCACTTTTATAAAACTGGACTTTTTAAATTATCCATATCACACAGTCTTTTCTTACATGATTATAGATATATTAAATTAAAAATAAACTTGAAAAAAATATAAAATTTAGCAAGTGGAAACTTCGTTATTTTCCTCAACATTCTCAGTTACACTCGTCCAATTCCTCTCAAATTTTTGTTTATTATTCGAAAACGCAGATCGCCCTTTTCGACTGGCATAGAATTTTCAATGTTTATGTAATGAATCTTAGGAAAGATTTGAATCTTAGGAAAGATTCATGGGGACTCTTGCATGGGTGAAGGCCCCTTGTACACTGTTACGTACGCCTTTCCCAAATTTAGTTTCTGTGGGATATGTGGAGAGAGGCTTCTCTGATAGGCTTCAAAATTTCCTTGTATCCTACTTAGAAGAAGGTTGGTATATTCAATTGCGTGTGTAGGTGCCATACTGCCACTTTTGATCTGGAAATTGTATTGTATTATTTTATCTCATTGCATAATTTTGCCGTAAAATAATTTTTACACAAAAATGTCTTACTTTCTTAGAATGTGGTCAGTCTTACATGGAGAAAATATTCGACTGATTTTGGTACCATATATTTTTTGGTTGAAAATGGAAAAAAAAACTTCAATACCTCTTTCAAGGGATAATTTTTGAGTGTTGAATCTGATTAGCTTCAACTCATTCAAGTTGATAACTTAATATTATAACTTCTAAGCGGCTTCAAACCTAATGTGCTTAGATTATTGGAGTTATTGGTCAATTTGAAAAATTTGAATTAGATTTGTGCTGTGTAATATCTTAATTTACTGTTTTTGTTGAAGAAATTTTAATATTTTCTCATGATGACTTGTGAATGCCTCCTCCCATCAAGTCATCAACGCTAATCTTTAACTATATTATCAACTTATGCCACAATCTGCACAAATCCAGTCGCCTACACTGAGGCACTTGGGACTAGGGTTATGTAATACGTGAATACCTTTATAGGATCGAAAGAGCAAAATGCCTTTAGTTATTTGCGTCATTACTGTTCACAAGTGGAGCGAGTATTGAATCGTCTCTTAAGTGTCAAGGCTTCATTTCATTCACATGCATTATAAAATACCTGTTGATTTAAGAAGATCGATGCCTTCCAGGAAATTCGCTGTGTTTCGTATGTCTCTGGCTAGCGATTTCCAGATTCCAAGTTTATTCCATCGAAGATGATCTTTAATGAGGAGGAAATCAGGGAAAAAAATTGTTATCAGCACTGAATATTTCATTGGGTCGAGAACACTGGACACTCTTCTTAGCTCCATCTTAAGAAATGTTCAGTCTTGCATTGATCTCACAGACTTCATTCTAAGCTGGGAACTGGGAACAGTTCCAGCCACAAGTGGAATGGGAACTTTGGCTGTTAAAGCAAAGCTGAATACGTTATGTGATTGTCATTGTAATGATACTTAATCGCACATATATCGCAGATAAGGCCACTTAAGTCCATTAACGTTAAATAGATTTCTTGAAACGGAGCCATCGCAAGGGGTTAGGTTAATTTCAGACAGAAGGTAGCCATTACTAACGTTGCTTTACTAAATATTAGACAATTTCAGCTTGTTCCAAGTTCGCTAGATCCCATTGGAAAAAATCATCTTAGCAGGCAGGAAGATCCCAATACCAAAGCACTGATACTTTTAATTTCTGTTAGTTGGTAGAAAATCACTAAAAGGTTGGCTGGAACCTAAGGCCTCTTCTAAGAGGTAATTAGAAGGCCTTGTATGTGTCTGTGGCTTTATATTTATTATGGTTTACCGTAAAAAACTACCCAACATTTAAATAAGATTTAGTTGTTGTTGGGTTGGTGGCAATCATCCAAACTATAAACGTTTGCCAAATCGATTGAGTTCTACCTAACAGAGTCCTCGCACTGCAACCCAATATCTTTTGGAGAGGTCAAGAGAACCAAAGGCTAACATGTCTAGTAAAGTTAGCTGCAATGCAATAAACTTAGGTATGCCTCAAAGAATTTCCAATAAAGGTCCTTCCCAGTTATATAAAACTGTTATTCTATCTGAAGTCGATGAAAGAATGTCTTAATGTTTGAAATGAAAGTCAGATTTAGAGACTTGAATGTAATTCTTGAGCTTAGTTGGTTGATTAATAGGGTTTAAAGCCAATCGACGTATCTAAGGGTAATTAAGGTTGCACGTAATCTTTTCACCTACGGTCAGGAATACTCTTATTCCTAAATTATGGATTAAATAAACTATCGGCATAAATACGCAGTGTGAAATACGCCTCTGTGTATATATCCTGTGTGTGGGTTAATTAGAAAAAATACATTTTAGTGAGATAATGCTGATTAATTAGGAATAAATTCTCAAAATACATATGATATATATGTCGTCTCGAATAGGTTATACTTGCGATTTTGGCTTAAATAGCAAAGCTCTTCTTGCCGAAAAAGACAAGCAAAATTTGTGTATGCAATAATTTCGCAAAAGTCATTCCGAACCTAACGAACAAAATATATTTCATTGTGTTTGATTATTTGTAAATTATTGTAAACTGATCTACAATATATTTAGTTGGATTAGGCTAAATTAAATTGCGCTTGTTATAATAAGGTTAGGTAAGTTTTCTAAGGTTCTTTTGGTACAAAATTATTGAATTTTTACATTAATATAAATGAAAAAATATATATCTTTAAACGTACAAGAGAAAATTTTAGAAAGGACTTAATTTTAAATGAGTTCTTGCTAATTGGCCAGTTTTACCTAATCGGCACGACATATACATAGTGGAGATATACTAAATCCTTTTAATTTAGCAATTTAAATGAAGAGTAGAAAACATACACATTATGCAGTATTAAATTATTATTTATTTAAAATTGTCAAGAGCAAAATGTATATTATTAAAAAGTATTAAGAGAAAGTATGATAAAACTATTCTTGAAATAGATTAACTACATAAAGTAATAACTATTTTGCAAAGCTCCACTTATAAAAAAAATCATGATGACTTATGCAAGAAAGCGACTTCAGCTTCAAAGTTTCTCTTCCATGTCAGTTGCTTTCTTTGAATCAACTCGTAGAATATAATAGCAAAGTGGCTATTTGGATACTATGAGGTGTATTTTTCTGGTGATGACTAAGGTGACAACCGACTTAGGTTCAAATCCTTTTCCAGAGGAGGTTGTGTTACGGAATCCTATGAAACAAACTTCGGTACGGGCGGGGATTGAACTCGCGGCAAGTGTCATTACGATTTCGTGAGTCTTAATGGTAGGAACCTTGTGCAGTGATCAAGATTATTTCATTAATACTATTTCTACAACATCAAAGAGGAAATCTGACCCTATCATTCTGATATATAGGTGAGCAAAATCAACATGAATCAGTGCTCACCTGGAGACATAAAACCGTAGGAATTTTAAAGTTTTTCTATTATTTTCTATCTCAAAGATCTGTTTCAGCTGCCTGTTAGGTTTTAAGAATAGTACTGAAATATATTATTAAAAAAACTGATATTATAGTTATTACTCAAGATACCATACATAAGATTTCATTATTATTATTATAATCAAAAGAAGCGCTAAACCAAAAGGGTCATACAGCGCTAGATTAAATTAATTTTAGGTTAAATCTAATATATATGAATTTAATAAATATTCTGAATTGGAACTTTTTATATACCTAATGTGTTTGTTACGACTTATGCAGTAAATTAAGCCGTGGCTAAATTAAAGTCATCTTAATCAATTGTTTAGGTGTCTTCATGAGGCTATTTATTTTTTTTATCATTTTTTCCCACTCTTTTTCCAAAAGTTCAATGTTTTTCCTTCAAAACACGAGATATTCTCATCCAGTCTGTTTCACATTTTCAACACTGGCCAAAATTCATGCATACCCTGGTACCCCATGAACAAAATTGCAGTAACCATCCCACGATTTCTAGAATGCATCTGATAACTTTCAATTGCTTTAACTGTTCGTTAAGGGCGCCTCCTACTATAACTACAGAAAAGAGTGCAAATTAAGTGTAGTGGCGCAAATTAAGTGTAGTGGCGCAAATTAAATGTAGTGGCGCAAACTTGTAGTTTTTTTGTGGGTAAAATATTGTGAAATTTTTATTACAAATAAATCTAGTGAAAAATATTTTAAACTGCCTCTGGTGAATGACATCAATATTTAATAACTGGTTCATCTTATGGATAATTCAGTACCCAATGAATATAGTTTTTGTGTTGGCAAATTTTACAATATACTAAATGATTTAAAAAATTGAAATAGTTACAATGTTTGTGATAAATAGCAGAATTTTTTTTTCTGACTGGTTTTAAAACCTCAGTCCTAGAGTGATTTCCAGACAGCAAGAAATTTTTGCATTGTTAATCTTATACATAAATTTGTTATTTTATAACAAAAATGATAATGATTTCTTTTAAATAACTAAAGGAACCCTCTTCCGACCGGCTTTAAAATACTAATGCTGACACATTAGTTAAGAAGGATGACACCCTACAAGTTTATATCATTAAATTCATGGGCTGGAGTAATGTAGTATGGAGATACCATTATTGTACAGCCGAGCGACCAAACCACATCTAGTTTACCTGTTCAGTGCAACACAGTTCCTCGAGGATATACCCAACGGACGAGGTACCTCACACCCAGGACCTCCGTTGTGTACATCCAAGGACCTTGTTAATTATGAAGAGTTATTAGAGTTAACTTTCAATATTACCACGCGTTGGTGGTATAATCTGCTTGCTAGATCTGATGCAGACAATATAGTAAGAATAATTGATGTCGGTCTGCCAAACTTTTTTTAGGATAAAGAACTTCCTCCATCTAATTCACAGCCAGCGTTCTGTCGACGAAAAAAATGGGTGTTGGTACAATTACCGACAATATGTTATGGTAAAAGGACCCAAGTGCAACTAATGTGATATTTTATTGTGGCAACGTTACGCTCTCCAGAAGCTTGACAGCTCCTGGAGAGAGAAACGTTGCCACAATAAAATCTCACATTAGTTGCACTTGGGTCCTTTTATCTAACTAAAAAAGGGTCACATAAGGCGGCTGGACCACAGGAAACTCATTTTTTATTTGGTGTAGGATTATTGTAGTGGTGTGAAGGTCTTATATGGGTTTCTAAAAGTCTCGCAGCTTGATGTTAAGGGACGATTTTAATTTGGGGAAACGGGGCGATTCTAGAATTTATGAGCATGCATCGCAAAATTTATTGCCACCAACAGAATACATATTGAAAACGTATGTGTAGTAGAATATTATACACATATGACAAGTTAACACTTGCTAGAAATTTATTGACATATTACACGTTGTTACAGACACTGCAAATTGCATGCTGAGGGAATTGAGGCAGGATGGTTCTTTTGGTTTTATTAAATCAATTTGTGCTAAATTAAATACTGTTATACATGCATCAATATTTTGCCTTGTAGAGAGTAACATATCGGAGGATCGTCCGCTTGAAGAGAGTATTAAACAATAGAGGAGGACGTAGAGCAAAGCAGTACAGTGGATTGCCAAGGCATTGACGCTGTCAGTAGGTTAACATTTGAACAGTTGCAAGAGCTTTGGTTAAGTTTGTCCCCAACTATTTGCACAAGTTGCAAGAGAAGTTGTAGAGATGGTTAATGGACAGCGTAAGCACCATGGAATCCGTCCTGGAAGTACGGAGGTTACTATAGTGATACGAATATCGGAAGCAACATCTTATCCGTGTTAGTTTAACATCATTATCATGCATCCCATACCCATCCTGTGGGCGGTAGTCAAAGGATTACAGAGGTACATAATGGGTCCAGAGACTGGACCCCATCGTAATTATGTTTACAAATATTGATTAGGTCACACACACACACACACACACACACACACACACACACACACACACACACACACACACACACACACACACACACACAAACATTAATGGAGATTCAAAAATAGGAAAGTAGTAACAAATAAAATATGGGCGTCCATCACAGCCTTTGGATGTACGTTTGCCACCTTCCATCACAGCTAAGAAATGCCATTAGAGTTATTAAATAAAACTGTTAATCCTGAAGGTCTAGGTGAATTTAGACCAATGATTATTTTTGGTATAATAGTTCGGGTGTTCCATAAAATAATACATCCATATTTGTTAAATTTGTTTCGCTTCGCCCTGCTCAAAGGGTCTTCCTTCTTACTCATGGTTAGAACAGAACGTGTTATTAGATGTTCTTATCAGCGAGAGTGAAGGAACTTTAATAACCGATGACGGCATTTTTTTAGATGCAAGTTGTTCGTAGACACTATATAATCACTGTGTTCCTAATTTTTTTTAACACGTCGGCCGTTTCCCACCGAGGCAGGGTGACCCAAAAAGAAAGAAAAACCCAAACAGAAAGAAAAAAAAACTTTTATCATTCAACACTTTCATCATTACTCTTATATAATCACTGTCTTTGCAGAGGCGCTCAGATACGACAGTTTAGAAGTTCCTCTAAACTGCCAATATCCCAAATTCCTCCTTTAAAGTGCAAGCATTGTACTTCCCATTTACAGGACTCAAGTCCGGCTAACCGGTTTCTCTAAATCCCTTCACTAAATATTACCCTGCTCACACTCCAACAGCTCGTCAGGTACCAAAAACCATTCGTTTCCATTCATTCCTACCTAACACGCACATGCATGTTTGCCGGAAGTCCAAGCCCCTCACCCACAAAACCTCCTTTACTCCCACCCTCCAACCTTTTTCGAGGACGCCCCCTACCCCTCCTTCCTTCCCCTACAGATTTATACGCTCTCTAAGTCATTCTATTTTGTTCCATTCTCTCTAAATTATTAAACCACCTCAACAACCCCTCTTCAGCCCTCTAATACTTTTAGTAACTCCACACCTCCTCTTAATTTCCACACTCCGAATTCTCTGCATAATATTTACACCACAAATTTCCCTTAGACACGACATCATTGCCTCCAGCCGCCTCCTCGCTGCAGCAATTACAACCCAAGCTTCACACCCATATAAGAGTGTTGGTACCACTATACCTTCGTACATTCCCTTCTTTGCCTCCATGGATAAGGTTTTTTGTCTCCACAGATACCTCAACGCACCACTCACCTTTTTTCCTTCATCAATTCTATGGTTAACTTCATCCTTCATAAACCCATCCACTGACAAGTCAACTCACAAATAACTAAAACATTCACTTTTTCCATACTCCCTCTCTCCAATGTGATATCCAATTTTTCTTTATCTAAATCGTTTGATACCCTCATCACCTTACTCTTATCTATGTTCCCTTTCACCTTTCTACCCTTACACACCCTCCCAAACTCATCCACTAACTTTTGCAACTTTTCTGTAGAATCTCCCATAAGCACAGTATCATCAGCAAAAAGTAACTGTATCAACTTCCATTTTGCATTTGATTTCCCATAATTTAATCCCAATCCTCTCCCCAACACCCTAGCATTTACTTCTTTTACAACTTCATCTATAAATATATTAAACAACCATGGTGACATTACACATCACTAAGACCTACTTTTACCGGGAAGTAATCTCCCTCTCTCTCTACACACTCTAACTTGGGCCTCACTATCCTCATAAAAACTCTTTACAGCCTTCAGTAACTTACTACCTATTCCATACACTTACAACATCTGCCACATTGCTCCCCTATCCACTCTATCATATGCTTTTTCTAAATCCATAAATGCAATGAAAATTTCCCTACCTTCATCTAAATACTGTTCACATATATGCTTCAATGTAAACACTTGATCTACACATCCCCTACCCACTCTAAAGCCTACTTGCTCATTTGCAATCCTACTCTCTGTCTTGCCTCTAATTCTTTCAATAATAACCCTGCCATACACTTTACCTGGTATACTCTAAACTTATTTCCCTATATTTTTTTACAATATCTTTTCTCCCCCTTCCTTTTACATAAAAGAACTACGTGTACACTCTGCCAATCCCTAGGTACCTTCCCCTCTTTCATACATTTATTAAACAAAAACAGCAACCACTCCAACACTATATCACGCCCCTGCTTTTAACATTTCTGTCATGATCCCGTCAGTTCTTGTTGCTTTAACCCCTTTCATTCTACGTAATTCCTCACGCACCTCTCCCACACTCACATCCTGCTCTTCTTCACTCCTAAAAGATGTTATACCTCCCTGGCCAATGCATGAAATTACCGCCTCCTTTTCTTCTTCTTTCTTCTTCCATCCATCTACCCAATACCTCCAGTTCCTTATTTCATATTTTGATAAAACATGTTATATCCACTTTTGAAGGAGCCACAACTACCGTATTGGGTAAGTGTAGCCATATAAATAGAGGGGGTCATATAAGGTGACCTTCTCTCATGTGTTTTATTCAACATGGTGATGAGTAAAATGTTAATGGGCCCGGATGAAAATTATTATAAGATGCTTCGCGGGGTATGATAAGCGAATACCAGCACTGCTCTTTGCAGACGACATGGTGTTGTTGACGGAGACGGAGGCTGGTATGATTGCCCATCTTAAGACCTTGCAAAATTATGCTGGGGCAGAAATATTCATGGCACAAAAATATTCATCCAATTAGTTAAGAACGATTCCTAATTAGCATTGGTTTGCTGATGCTATCAAGCTAACATGTATCAGGGAGATTTTAGATTTTGCCACCGAAGTGGCTAGTTTATTGTGGACCTCACATCCATCTTGTGGACAGTAGCGCAAGAGCATATGGATACACAAAAGGCCTAGGAACTAGGCCCCAAAAGGGTTAACAGGAGTTTATTTGGATTTATATCTGCTGTTCACTTATCTGTTACAAGCAAATTTGCTTAATATATCTAGTATCTCATTTTCATTAATAAGATATCTTGATATGTCACTGGTTATTATACTGTCTATTTCTATATTCCTTAATAAGTGGACATTTAAGCACATAGTGTTCAAGATAGTGACCATAGGGATGGCCACATACTTTGCATTTGGTTTGATCATCATTTGTGTGTCTTCTAAACTGCCAGAAGTACTAGTAACCAAGCCTAAGCCTGGCCACCACAACATCAGTCTGCTCACATTGCAAGTTGTTCCATAAACGTACTTATGTTTGTTTGTATTATCATAGTGGGTTATAGATCTACTCAGGCTTCTAATTGCATTCCTATAACATTCAGTTTCATGATTTACTTCTCTCCTAATATTGTGCCTAATGTTAGACACAGATATACCGAAGTAATATTCTACTTTCTCCTTCAGGGTATTTTTCTTGGCTAGCGTATCAACTTTATCATGAAGGAGTAATCCAGTGTGTGATGAAATCCATAACAATTGTACATTAACTCTTTTTTCTCTGATTTTTAAGTACCTATATCTGGCTAATCCGTTAAAACATACAGAAATGCATTAGTATCTCAAAATGCACTTCTCATCACCCAAGATAGTTAAACTTCCTTCTAGATAAATGAGGAGCGTTTAAAGAACTGCGATAAGGTCTATCTAAAGCCCCAACCGAGAATGTATTTACTAAATAATCAGTTGATAGCGGCAAGATTTATTGCATGGTAATGGGAGGTGTCCATCAGAGCACTCCGTTACATATGGTACGTTGGAATGTGCTTGCCTGTCGACCAGGGTACCAATATTCTGAAAAAAAGAAAACTAAACTCGCTTCTTAGCGAGAAACACCAGCTGTTGAATGTTTTCACAGTGCACACTACACACGTGATGAAAACAATTGACAAGAACACCATGGTACCCACCAGGAGGAAGGAAGATAATGCTTGGCACCAGTCCCTATTGTCTGTCCTTCATCGATGGTGCAGCCCACAAGAACACCCGGTGGTGCCGCAAGTTCAAGATTGGAAGAGAAACAGTACATGAAGGAGGCTGTTTATATTGATGCTATGAAGATTAAGTACAGTCTCATGCTCACCAAGACATAAAAGGCTCGAGGGAGGAAAGGCATGCACAATGTAAACAGGGCATGCTGCGGGCGACGAGAGTTCCTTGGCCACATACTATAGACATATCCAAGGACACACTGGCAAACAATCTAGTGGCATGACCTTATCGAAGATTCCATAGCTAAAGACTGTCAAGGAAAGATATATGCTGTGATCAGGGAACAAAAATTCAAGCGACTCTAGAAATGAGTCTCGCATCAAACCTTTCAAAGAAAAGTACAAAGCTCTTTTGATGTTCACCTCTAAAATTAACTCTCACCCTTCATTGAAAAATATAATCGGTGGTATGGTGACGAAAATACGTCAGTGTGCTTGATTACATATCCACTGGAAGGAACACCATCGACAGAATAGCAGGACGGCCTGTATTTGCTTCTGTTTTAAGAGTATAGACAGAAACAAGAACCTGGGAAATTCATCTTCTGTCTAGGTTTCTCTTGAGAGAGCTTTGATTTTGGCCTACTATTCCAGCGTTTCCTGGAAGGTGATGATATATGAACCGGGTCAATTCCCCTCATTCTATTATGAAGACAACATTTTGAGAAATGCCGACAAGCCTCTACTAGCCCGAGTTATTGAAGCCCATTGTAATATAACATCAAGTGAAGCAACATCAGATGTCATCCCAAAGGCGGAATGATATGTGCCTGACGGAAGCTGTTTACTGCGCAACATGAAGTTAAGGTTTGGAGATACTTATAGTAAAATAGCCAAGTTATATGCTGACTTTAGAAGTATGTACTATGGGACAGCAACTACCGTGTGTGACGGGTATGGATGGGACTTTCGATAAAGGATAATACACAACAGAGGGGACAAACTTCCAATTATTCAGCTGTGAACATCAGGAGTGAAATAGAATTAGAAGGGAATCAGGAAGAATTCCTTTCAAGGGGAGGTAACAAGCAGCAAGTAATTAGTTACATTAGGGACAAACTGAAGAGAGTGGGCTGTACTGACATTTAGGCCGGAAACGCTGATGTGGACATTGTTAAAGCCACAGTTAACACAGCAAGTGCACATTCCACCACTCTGAGTGGAGTGGAAACTGACTGATTCTCTCTTCTCCATTACTTTACAGTAGATGGGAAGCCACTGCATTTTAGATAGTGGAGTAAGTCAAGAGGAATTCCAAAAGTGCACAACAACTGCATAAAGTGCACTTGCCAGAGATCTGTGTACACAATTGTTATTACGTACCCACGAAGAGACACCTCTAAGAAATAACGGAATGGGTGGGGATTGAACCCATGGCAAGTGAGTCTTAAAACACCACAGGCCAGCATACTGTTGCTACTGTCTATACTCAGCATACTGTTGCTACTGTCTATACTCAGCATACTGTTGCTACTGTCTATGCTCAGCATAGTGATGTTACTGTCTACACTCTCAACATATTGTTGTTACTGTCTACACTCTTAGCATACTGTTGCTACTGTTTACACTCTCAGCATAGTTTTGCTACTGTCTACACACTCAGCATACTGTTGCTACTGTCTACACTCAACATCCTCTTGCTACTGTCTACACTCAGCATACTCTTGCTACTGTCTACACTCAGCATACTCTTGCTACTGTCTACACTCAGCATACTCTTGCTACTGTCTACACTCAGTATACTCTTGCTACTGTCTACACTCAGCATACTGTTGCTACTGTCTACACTCAGCATACTGTTGCTACTGTCTACGCTCTGCATACTCTTGCTACTGTCTACACTCTCAGCATACTGTCGCTACTGTCTACACTCAACATACTTTTGCTACTGTCTACACTCTCAACGTACTGTTGCTACTGTCTACACTCAGCATACTCTTGCTACTGTCTACACTCATCATACTCTTTATCTTTATACAGTCTACACTCAGCCTACTCTTGCTACTGTCTACACTCAGCATACTCTTGCTACTGTCTACGCTCAGCATACTCTTGCTACTGTCTACACTCAGCATACTCTTGCTACTGTCTACACTCTCAGCATACTGTTGCTACTGTCTACACTCAGCATACACTTGCTACTGTCTACACTCAGCATACTCTTGCTACTGTCTACACTCAGCATACTCTTGCTACTGTCTACACTCTCAGCATACTGTTGCTACTGTCTACACTCAACATACTCTAGCTACTGTTTACACTCTCAACGTACTGTTGCTACTGTCTACACTCAGCATACTCTTGTTATTGTCTCCACTCAGCATACACTTGCTACTGTCTACACTCAGCATACTCTTGCTACTGTCTACACTCTCAGCATATTGTTGCTACTGTCACCACCCTCAGCATACTCTTACTACTGTCTACACTCTCAGCATATTCCTAATACTGTCTAAACTCTCAGCATACTATTGCTACTGTCTACACTCAGCATAATCTTACTACTGAATACACTCAGCATACTCTTGCTACTGTCTAAACTCTCAGCATACTCTTACTACTGGCTACGCTCTCAGCACACTCTTGCTACTGTCTACACTCTAAGCCTACTGTTGCTACTGTCTACACTCTAAGCATACTGTTGCTACTGTCTACACTCTAAGCATACTGTTGCTACTGTCTACACTCTAAGCATACTGTTGCTACTGTCTACACTCTAAGCATACTGTTGCTACTGTCTACACTCTCAGCATATTCTTACTACTGTCTACACTCTCAGCACACTCTTGCTACTGTCTACACTCATCATACTCTTACTACTGCCCCACACTCTCAGCTTACTCTTATTACTGACTACACTCTCATCATACTCTTGCTACTGACTACACACTCATCATACTCTTGCTACTGACTACACTCTCAGCATACTCTTGCTACTGTCTACACTCTAAGCATACTCGTGCTACTTTCTACACTCTCACATACTGTTGCTAGAGTGTACACAGTAGCAAAGAGTATGGTGAGAGTGTAGACAGTAGCAATTGTTTGCTGGGAGTGTTAACAGTAGCAATTGTTTGCTGGGAGTGTAGACAGTAGTAAGAGTATGCTAAGTGTAGACAGTAGCAAGAGTATGCTGAGAGTGTAGACAGTAGCAACAGTGTGTTGAGAGCGTATACAGTAACAACAGTGTTCTGAGAGTGTAGACAGAAGCAAGAGTATGCTGTGAGTGTAGACAGTAGCAAGAGTATGCTGTGAGTGTGGATAGTAGCAAGAGTATGCTGTGAGTGTGGACAGTAGCAAGATTATGCTGTGAGTGTAGACAGTAGCAAGAGTATGCTGTGAGTGTGGACAGTAGCAAGAGTATGCTGTGAGTGTGGACAGTAGCAAGAGTATGCTGTGAGTGTGGACAGTAGCAAGAGTATGCTGTGAGTGTGGACAGTAGCAAGAGTATGCTGTGAGTGTAGACAGTAGCAAGAGTATGCTGTGAGTGTAGACAGTAGCAAGAGTATGCTGTGAGTGTGGACAGTAGCAAGAGTAGGCTGAGAGTGTAGACTTGAGAATACCTCTTCAGATTGGATTCAAACTGTAAATAATAATTTTTGGAAGTGTGAGTGCAAATTTGCTATTTTTTGCAGCTTTCATCTAACTGGATTTAAAAAAAAAAACTAAATCAAATATTTATCTGAAAGGATTGAAGAGAATTGTAAATAGGATATAAATGAAATTAAATGAAATGTAAACTGTTAAAGATAAAATAAATAGTGTTATTACGGTTTTTAAATTTAGAGAGACGAGACTTTTACTTTTTTGAAAATTCACAATACCATTATTATTTACCTCCTCACAACTTTTCGTTTATTTCTAGAGAATATCTTTATCGATCGGCTTTTTTCGATGGAGTGATATTGACCCTAATACCTGGGGTTGGAGACATGAAGACAATCCAGTTATTATATACCCATAATGTCTGACATGAATGCTGCATATGACACTATTGAAAAAGAAAATTCGCAATTACGGAACCGGTAGCAGTTGCAGAATATATGGGCTTCCATGTACTTCTGCATGTGGATCATGCCACATTACGTCATGTGGATCATGCCACATTACGTCATGTGGATCATGCCACATTACGTCATGTGGATCATGCCACATTACGTCATGTGAATCATGCCACATTACTTCATGTGCATCATGCCACATTACGTCATGTGGATCATGCCACATTACGTCATGTGGATCATGCCACATTACGTCATGTGGATCATGCCACATTACGTCATGTGGATCATGCCACATTACGTCATGTGGATCATGCCCCATTACGTCATGTGGATCATGCCACATTATGTCATGTGGATCATGCCACATTACGTCATGTGGATCATGCCACATTATGTCATGTGGATCATGCCACATTACGTCATGTGGATCATGCCACATTACTTCATGTGCAGTATGCCACATTACGTCATGTGGATCATGCCACATTACGTCATGTGGATCATGTCACATTACGTCATGTGGATCATGCTACATTACGTCATGTGGATCATGCCACATTACGTCATGTGGATCATGCAACATTACGTCATGTGGATCATGCCACATTACTTCATGTGCATCATGCCACATTACGTCATGTGGATCATGCCACATTACTTCATGTGCATCATGCCACATTACGTCATGTGGATCATGCCACATTACGTCATGTGGATCATGTCACATTACGTCATGTGGATCATGCCACATTACGTCATGTGGATCATGCCACATTACGTCATGTGGATCATGCCACATTACGACATTTGTATCATGCCACATTACGTCATGTGGATCATGCCACATTACGTCATGTGGATCATGCCACATTACGTCATGTGGATCATGCAACATTACGTCATGTGGATCATGCAACATTACGTCATGTGGATCATGCCACATTACTTCATGTGCATCATGCCACATTACGTCATGTGGATCATGCCACATTACGTCATGTGGATCATGTCACATTACGTCATGTGGATCATGCCACATTACGTCATGTGGATCATGCCACATTACGTCATGTGGATCATGCCACATTACTTCATGTGCATCATGCCACATTACGTCATGTGGATCATGCCACATTACTTCATGTGCATCATGCCACATTATGTCATGTGAATCATGCCACATTACGTCATGTGAATCATGCCACATTACGTCATGTGCATCATGCCACATTACGTCATGTGCATCATGCCACATTACGTCATGTGAATCATGCCACATTACGTCATGTGCATCATGCCACATTACGTCATGTGCATCATGCCACATTACGTCATGTGAATCATGCCACATTACGTCATGTGCATCATGTCACATTACGTCATGTGGATCATGCTACATTACGTCATGTGAATCATGCCACATTACGTCATGTGAATCATGCCACATTACGTCATGTGCATCATGCCACATTACGTCATGTGGATCATGCCACATTACGTCATGTGGATCATGCCACATTACGTCATGTGGATCATGCCCCATTACGTCATGTGGATCATGCCACATTACGTCATGTGCATCATGTCACATTACGTCATGTGCATCATGCCACATTACGTCATGTGCATCATGTCACATTACGTCATGTGGATCATGCCACATTACGTCATGTGGATCATGCCCCATTACGTCATGTGGATCATGCCACATTACGTCATGTGCATCATGTCACATTACGTCATGTGCATCATGCCACATTACGTCATGTGCATCATGTCACATTACGTCATGTGGATCATGCCACATTACGTCATGTGGATCATGCCACATTACGTCATGTGGATCATGTCACATTACGTCATGTGGATCATGTCACATTACGTCATGTGGATCATGCCACATTACGTCATGTGGATCATGCCACATTACGTCATGTGGATCATGCCACATTACGTCATGTGGATCATGCCACATTACGTCATGTGCATCATGTCACATTACGTCATGTGGATCATGCCACATTACGTCATGTGGATCATGCCACATTACGTCATGTGGATCATGCCACATTACGTCATGTGAAAATTCACAGATCGAACTTTCTGAGGAAGTGGAGAGCAATACGTTTGAGAACTAAACTGAGACTGCGAAATAATGACAGTTTTTCTATTGCATTTAGTAAAAAATTAAAAAAAAAAAAAAAAAATTAAGTTAGTATAACTTGTTACTGAATCCTTCAGCATACTCTGTGAAATACACTATTTTGAAACATGTCATTCAGTTAATTCTCAATAATAAGAGATTTTGCCTTTCAAGTTAAAACTGCTTTTCACGGAAAAAAATGTGAGAGGTGTTGTCCGTAATCTCTAATTAGAGAATCAGATTAGTCGGACCGAATCTACACGAATGAATTCTTTGATTCTTAAAACCCTTGGTTAGACAAAGGTATTGTTTTACGCCTACAATTAAGCCAGGTACTGCCGATATCTTGATATTAAGAAACATCGTCATCAATCTTGTTAAACCCCTTCCATTGGCCAGATTTCGGTAGACCTATTTCTGTCCTTCACTGCACCTAGTAAGGCCTAAAACCGCTGACAGATCTTTCGTTAGAGATTTTTCAGGAGTCTCATGGTATATTGGTCATGCTATTTCTTACTCCTCTCCCTGTCTATCCTCTACCTTGTATGATGAAAATGTTATATGATAGACAACATTTGCACATCCTTCAATCATCGTTTTACCCAATATTACGAACACAGGTAATGTTGGCCTGTGACCTGATTGAAAAGGGTTGGAGCAAAACAAACTCAGCAATAATATTTAACTTGTATTTTCCTTCACCAAATGTTTATATATACAGATATATACACTTATGTATACTATGTACAGGAGTTGAATGTAAGTGTACCACCCAGTGATAAAGGGAAAGACAGAAGCCTGAGAGAGAGCACCGTTCTTCAGCCAGCTAGAGACAAGTCTGGCAAATATTGACTGTGGGTGAACCACGTCACATCAGCATTTGGTGGGCTCGTCTACGATTGGTCAATGAACCAACGTACTGATTTACCGATGGGTACCCTTACCGTTAAACCCTTAGCACCGGGTTCGCTGGTTGAGCGGTGCCTCTCTGTCATGAGGACGCCTGTAAAGTATCCTCGATATCCTAGTCGAGATGATCAACCCCAGGCAGATCCTGACTCGAATCTAGTACATTGTTAAGGATATTTTGGGAGCTGAAGAATCCGGTGGTGTGACTTTTAAATCATCAACAAATCTGTTCATATAATGATTGGGCTGAATATGCCTAGAATTTATCAAGATACTGAATAAGGTTGTATTTTGAATTAAGAACCCCACTCAAAGTTTTTAGTTACACTTCTAGTCCCTAGAACAGCACAGAATATTTCTTGACACTAAGTGGAGAAGCCATCTTCCTTAGTAAATTATTGCAGTTTCGGTGATGATTATATAACGGGCAGATCCAAGATCAAAGAAGGTGAGAAAGGTGGTTATGTAATGATGCACAGTCTTTCATTGCATAAACTATGCAGCCGGGAAGACAGAAATTGTTTCTATGCTTGAGATGATTTAACCTTATCCTCTCAAATGTTTCACACAAACACCTACTAAGACTTATTAGGCGAAATGTATTTTGTTGACTGGGATTTGGAATGGAAAGGAGACTATTGGTCCATGATTTACTGAGCTACCGAGTTACATAACTCAAGTCGTATATTTCAAATAAAAGCTCACAGTAGCGGAAGCTGAGCCTCTTCCACGTATGGACAATATAGTAGACTTAGATCTCCTTAAAGGATACTACCAGGTACTTTTAACGGATAAAAAGAAGGAGATTTCTGCCTTCGTAAATCCAGTAGGTCACTATCAATATACTATGACCCCATTTGTAATGACCAACACGCCCGCCTCATTTAAAAAAATGATCCATCCACTTGCTCCGGTTTGCAAGTGTCTTCAACTTACAATATCCCTACTGTCCGCTGTCTTACTCTAAGGTCGTTCATGAATGGTATACAATACCGACAAGACGAAAATTAGACACATGTGCAACATCTGGGTATCTTTATTGTAGACGTTTCGCCATCCAGTGGCTTTAAATAGCAACGCTCACCTTGCCATATAAGACAAGTGAAAATTTGTGTATGCAATAATTTCGCCAAAATCATTCTGAACATAACGAAAAAAATATATTTCATTGTGTTTGTTTTTTATCAAATTAATGTTAACGTATCTAAAATATATTTAGTTGGGTTAGGCTAAATTAAATTGCGCTTGTTGTAATAAGGTTAGGTAGGTTTTCAAAGTTTCTCTTGGTACAAAATTATAAATTTTTATATTAACATAAATGAAAAAATATAATCTTTAAACGTATAAGAGAATTTTTTTGGAAATGACTTAATTTTAAATGAGTTCTTGCTAATTGACCAGTTTTACCTAATCGGCACGACATATATATATAATATATATATATATATATATATATATATATATATATATATATATATATATATATATATATATATATATATATATATTGTACCGATTAATCCAAGTCGGAGAGTTAGCCAATTCGGTTAACTCGCCGACTTAGCAGAATGAAAACTGCCATAAATCCGAGGAAATAAATCTGAACATAACGGAAAAAAATATGTATATTATAAATTTTAAGTATTAATAGATAAATATAAAATGTCCTATGCTATACATAGTAGAATTAAGGTAAAATAATTACACTACTCTAATTTAGGTTAAGTGAAGTTTCTAAGTTCGATTTGGTCCAAAGGTAAATTGTTTCTCTTCGTTGTCAACTATCATTATCATAATCAAAACTAAGTGGTAAACTACCAGGGTCATGCAGTGTTGCAGGGTAGAGGTTGTATGGTCGGTGAAGAGTGCTAGAGTAATTATAATCAAAGATTGTTTAATAAATCTGTAGCTCTCAAAAAGTCAAACAGGGAGTCTGTGTAAAAGCTTGGACCCTCAGCGAGGAGGGAAGATAAGTTAAGAGTGTTAGAGCAGTGACGATGTGACGCGGTGACGGCTGCGGCAATTAAATTATTTTATTCCTGCTAAGTAATCAAGGTCCATTGAAAGAATTTGCTTTATTAGCTCTTCCGGTGATATGTAGGAGGATAAGAAAGTTAATAGGGCACTCTGGGAGGCTGTTCATACTCCCATCCTCCCAAGCCTGACTGGAAGTGAGGCTTGCAAGCATTGTCTATCTTCAAAGGAAAGATTCAGTACACTCTCTAGCATGATCTTTAGGAGGGAGTCATATTCGTTGAGTTTTGGACTGTCGGACGCTGAGGAGCATCACAAGTTGTATGTGAGTTTTGGGAAGTGAATAAGTAGGTAAAGGCATCGTGTATATCAGTGTCTTTATGCTGCCTTCCATCATCCTGAGATCTGAAATTTTTGCCTACAATCAAAACAATAGCATTGAACCCGAGAAGAGCGCCAAGGAGAGTGCAGTTCTCTGGATCAATGGGATGCCCTCCAGTTAGTTAGTAGAAACTATGTCACATTTGTTGGCCTGAAATTATGTGCTGGAGTTATTCAGACCCTTAACCTTGATTGGAGGTGTTCAGTACATTCCATCAAAGCTAAGGGAGTATTCATCTTCCATCAACTCTCCTTCAACTAACTCTCCACTTCTTCCTCTGTATCCTGTATAAAAGTCACCTCCTGCTCGACTGATGTAACCAACTGCAGAGGCGCAACACAAAAATAAAAATACCAAAGTGTTGGACATGTATAATTTTCATCTGTCATTAAGTACCTGATTACAGGGCAGAGAACCACTTGAATAAGAACGTGCACAGGCTCGAGAAGATGAAGATGACTGCATGCATAGAACTGAAAGCAATGTTGTAGGCACAGTCTTAAAGAACTGAACCTCACGATCTTGTCGGCGATGACTAACTTTTTTGTTTATTGCAAAAATGTTTTTCACTTAATTCATTTTACATTTATTTTTTCCTGTATATCTCACTTCACTAAGTGGTTATTGTATTACATGGATTTTGTTGCTGACCCTCATATGTTTTCCAGTTTGGATTGAAGGCGACATAAGTATTTCTTTAATTTTAGAGTGGATGGAAAGAAGAATCATTAGATGAAGATGTGGTGGAAGAAAATAGAATATATAACATTAAAAGAAGTTACAAAAATGTCCAGGTGGGCCGATATAAATAATTTTCATCAAATAAGTTAAAACTAGTTGGGTACAAGAGCAACTATTTGAGAGAACTGAAGCGCATAAAAGCGAGAGTAAAAACAAGCACCAAACATAGCATCATGTGACACAAACAAGCACCAAACATAGCATCATGTGACACAAACAAGCACCAAACATAGCATCATGTGACACAAACAAGCACCAAACATAGCATCATGTGACACAAATATAACAGGACACTATCACCTGGCACAGTGGCCAAACCAGGACACAAGCGAAGGTATTACCAAGATATTGTTTATTGAAATATGTCTGAGGGAAAGAATAATTAGTAACAATTATATGCATGGCATGACACATAAATTATGATTCACCATGCATGCCTGGTAAGTGCATGCATGGTAAGTGCATGCCTGGTAAGTGCATGCCTGGTAAGTCCGTGATGGACGAGGGTATTGCCTGTGGCACCTGCACTAGTAAACCAGTTTCTGAATTTTTTTTATAAAAAATTGGTGTATCAGTTTTGATATTTTTTCACATGAAGGTATCACACAAAATTCTCGTAATTTTTAAATGAAAGATGTAATGGAATAATTCGTAAAATTACTACTTTTATTTATGTATATATGTCGTGCCGATTAGGTAAAACTGGTCAATTAGCAAGAAGTCATCTAAAATTAAGTCCTTTCTAAAATTTTCTCTTATAGATATATTTTTTTCATTTATGTTAATGTAAGATTTTATAATTTTGTACCACGAGAAACTTTGAAAACCTACCTAACCTTATTACAACAAGTGCCATTTAATTTAGCCTAACCCAACTAAATATATTTTAGATACGTTAACATTAATTTAATAATAAACAAACACAATGAAATATATTTTTTTCGTTAGGTTCAGAATGATTTTGGCGAAATTATTGCATACACAAATTTTCACTTGTCTTATATGGCAAGGTGAGCGTTGCTATTTAAGCCAAAATCGCAAGTTTTACCTAATCGGCACGACATATATATATATATATATATATATATATATATATATATATATATATATATATATATATATATATATATATATATATATATATATATATATATATATATGTCGTGCCGATTAGGTAAAACTGGTCAATTAGCAAGAACTCATTTAAAATTAAGTTCTTTCTAAAAATCTCTTATACGTTTAAAGATATATTTTTCATTTATGTTAATGTAAAATTTATAATTTTGTACCAAGAGAAACTTTGAAAACCTACCTAACCTTATTATAACAAGCGCAATTTAATTTAGCCTAACCAACTAAATATATTTTAGATATGTTTACAATAATTTAATAATAAACAAACACAATGAAATATATTTTTTTGTTAGGTTCAGAATGATTTTGGCGAAATTATTGCATACACAAATTTTCACTTGTCTTATATGGCAAGGTGAGCGTTGCTATTTAGGCCAAGATCGCAAGTTTTACCTAATCGGCACGACATATATATATATATATATATATATATATATATATATATATATATATATATATATATATATATATATATCGTGCCGATTAGGTAAAACTTGCGATTTTGGCTTAAATAGTAACGCTCGTCTTCCATATAAGACAAGCGAAAATTTGTGTATGCAATAATTTCGTAAAAATCATTCTGAACCTAACGAAAATATATATATTTCATTGTGTCTGTTTATCATTAAATTATTGTACACGTATCTAAAATATATTTAGTTGGGTTAGGCTAAATTAAATTGCGCTTGTTATAATAAGGTTAGGTAAGTTTTCAAAGTTTCTCTTGGTACAAAATTATAAATTTTTACATTAACATAAATGAAAAAAATATATCTTTAAACGTATAAGAGAAAATTTTAGAAAGGATTTAATTTTAAATGAGTTATTGCTAATTGACCAGTTTTACCTATTAATCACAACATATATATATATATATATATATATATATATATATATATATATATATATAATATATATATATATATATATATATATATATATATATATATATGAGGAGGTACCACCTCTGGAACTGTCCTGGGTACTCTCATCCTCAGAGAAAAGAATTAACTTGCTTCAGGGAAAACTCAAGGTTCTCCCTGAAGCTGTTTGAAAATTATTTTCTCCTACCTTCCACTATATTTTATATAGTTAAAAATTCAGCACGTTACAGACAATATGTGGAGCTTGGGCTCCCACGATAACATGGAATGTATGGTTTGCTACTACTTAGCTTATTGATGAATCCAAGATGTCGCAGCCTTCCCCAACACCTTCTCAGGGGATCCATCTATGGCCTCATTCTCCACAGGGCTGTATGGAAAAAATACACGTGGTTTATTATAATATATTGCCCCAAAGGAGCGTATGTCCATATTTCAGTCTTTGATTCCAGACTGAATTTACACTCACGTGTTTGGACTAAAAAGTCCACGCATAACCGCCGTCATTAGGTAAAATTTAATGTTCTTGACTACAAGAACTGCGCAGTCCCCTGTTTGACCAGAACATCAAATTCTTACCTTGCTCGTGTAACTTTGAGCGATGGTGTTGGCTCCACCATATACGGCGGAAATGCTGTCTTGATTGTAGAATGCCGCTGAAGAATCACCGTCTTGTTTCGATGGAATTCACTTGCGATTGTCTCTACGTTTGTCTTTTTGCAGTAAGAAGCTGCGCACACTTCTGAATATACTGCAATGTTGATGTTATTCACTAAACGCGCTGCAACAGAGTTTTTATATCATTTCCCGACGTTAGTGGAGATTAAATTATTAACGAACGCGTCGACTATTGTCTATGTTGATTTACGTCGCCTCGCGCCGCATGACCCCTAGAGTCGTGTGACCTCTACGGAGCCTGTATTCAATCTGCCCGCTGGTGCTGCCTTTTGCAGTCTCGTGCAGCCATGTGGTGCCACGAGGTGCCTCGTGGTGCTGTGGTCAGCACAATTCTTGACACACTGTTGACAGTACATCTGGCTTGAATTAAATTGTTTTCTCAGTCAGACGCGCCTCCTCTGACTCTTTCCTAAGGGAGGAAAGGGTGAGGGCCCTTAACAAGGGTAGTAAGGGCGCATACCCCCCTCTTTTGGAGAATTTTCTCCACAGATTTTATTTAAAGACAAAATGCATTGACAAAGATACAATTGGGAGTAGAACAACATAGATAACAACTCAGAGCTACATCTCAAATACTTCGTCCAGGTCCACGACGGTGGGCCGCGTGCCCAGAATGCTGAAGGCATTTCCCCTTTGGATCACAACACTGAGTCTCTGAAAGAGGAAGCTGGCCGCCCTGTGGTCCCTGGTTTCTATGATGTGTTTTTCACCCAGCTTTTTGGAGAACTTTAGAGCACACTTTCCCATGCTCCAAGGGTCTCCAACCGTATTGGGATGAAGTTATGGCAAAGGGGAAGGCCTTCATTTGCGGGTCTACTGAGTCTTCCTGTGGCTGGACGCTTCACCCCCTTCAGCTACGGAGTATGGCAAGTAGGTGTCTGCCATTGTGGCGGCACAGGTGCAGTCCCAGTCAATCTGCTTTCCATCCTTCCAGGGTAGCATAGTGGCTCCATCAGGACGCTTTTGACTTCTGTCAGACCTCTGTACTTGGGGTTTCCGTTGGGCTGGGCAACGGTCTGTAGCGAGACTTTTTTATGATATCGTTGACCTCCTCATGTCTAGCATACTTCCCTTCAGATGTGTGACACACGAGACCATGAAGTCCGAATTGATCAGCCGTCGCCCTGCCTCAAATACACCTATGTTCGGTGAGAATGGGGGAGGGCGGCTAGGTGAAGAGCAACACTAATATATATATATATATATATATATATATATATATATATATATATATATATATATATATATATATATATATATATAGATTTTGGGAGATGTTAAGCGAATGTATAGGAACTTTTGAACCAAATGAGAGAGTAATTGTGGTAGGGGACCTAAATGCTAAAGTGGGAGAAACATGCAGAGAGGGTGTAGTAGGTAAGTTTGGGGTGCCAGGTGTAAATGATAATGGGAGCCCTTTGATTGAACTTTGTATAGAAAGGGGTTTAGTTATAGGTAATACATATTTTAAGAAAAAGAGGATAAATAAGTATACAAGATATGATGTAGGGCGTAATGACAGTAGTTTGTTGGACTATGTATTGGTAGATAAAAGACTGTTGAGTAGACTTCAGGATGTACATGTTTATAGAGGGCCACAGATATGTCAGATCACTTTTTAGTTATAGCTACAGTGGGAGTAAAAGGTAGATGGGATACAAGGAAAATAGAATCAGTAAGTAAAAGAGAGGTGAAGGTTTATAAACTAAAAGAGGAGGCAGTTAGGGTAAGATATAAACAACTATTGGAGGATAGATGGGCTAGTGAGAGTGTAGGCAATGGGGTCGAAAATGTATGGGGTAGATTTAAAAATGTAGTGTTAGAGTGTTCAGCAGAAGTTTGTGGTTACAGGCGAGTGGGTGCGGGAGGGAAGAGGAGCGATTGGTGGAATGATGATGTAAAGAGAGTAGTAAGGGAGAAAAGTTAGCATATGAGAGGTTTTACAAAGTAGAAGTGATGCAAGGAGGGAAGAGTATATGGAGAGAAAAGAGAGGTTAAAAGAGTGGTGAAGCAATGTAAAAGAGAGCAGATGAGAGAGTGGGTGAGATGTTATCAGCAAATTTTGTTGAAAATAAGAAAAGTTTTGGAATGAGATTAATAAGTTGAGGAAGCCTAGAGAACAAATGGATTTGCCAGTTAAAAATAGGAGAGGAGAGTTATTAAATGGAGAGTTAGAGGTATCGGGAAGATGGAGAGAATATTTTGAGGATTTGTTAAATGTTGATGAAGACAGGGAAGCTGTGATTTCGTGTGTAGGGCAAGGAGGAATAACATCTTGTAGGAGTGTGGAAGAGCCAGTTGTGGGTGTAGGGAAGTTCGTGAGGCAGTGGGTAGAATGAAAGGGGTAAGGCAGCTGGGATTGATGGGATAAAGATAGAAATGTTAAAAGCAGGTGGGGATATAATTTTGGAGTGGTTGGTGCTATTATTTAATAAATGTATGGAAGAGGGTAAGGTACCTAGGATTGGCAGAGAGCGTGTATTGTTCCTTTGTATAAAGGCAAAGGGGACAAAAGAGAGTGCCAAAATAATAGGGAATAAGTCTGTTGAGTGTACCTGGTAAAGTGTATGGTAGAGTTATTATTGAAAGAATTAAGAGTAAAACAGAAAGCAGGATAGCAGATGAACAAGGGGCTTTAGGAAAGGTAGAGGGTGTGTAGACCAAGTGTTTACAGTGAAACATATAGGTGAACAGTATTTGGATAAGGGTAAAGATGTTTTGTGGCATTTATGGATTTGGAAAAGGCGTATGATAGGGTAGATAGGGGGCAATGTGGCAGATGTTGCAGGTGTATGGAATAGGAGGAAGGTTACTGAAAGCAGTGAAGAGTTTTTATGAGGATAGTGAGGCTCAGGTTAGAGTGTGTAGGGGGAAAGGGGACTATTTCCCAGTAAAAGTGGGCCTTAGACAAGGATGTGTGATGTCACCGTGGTTGTTCAATATATTTATAGATGGGGTTGTAAGAGAAGTGAATGCGAGGGTCTTGGCAAGAGGTGTTGGGCTAAAAGAAAAAGAAGCAAATACAAAGTGGGAGTTGTCACAGTTGCTTTTGCTGATGACACTGTGCTTTTGGGAGATTCTGAAGAGAAGTTGCAGACGATGGTGGATGAATTTGGTAGGGTGTGTATAAGAAGAAAATTGAAAGTGAATATAGGAAAGAGAAAGGTGATGAGGATAACAAAAAGAATAGGTGACGAAAGATTGGATATCAGATTGGAGGGAGAGAGTATGGAGGAGGTGAATGTATTCAGATATTTGGGAGTGGACATGTCGGCGGATGGGTCTATGAAGGATGAGGTGAATCATAGAATTGATGAGGGGAAAAGGGTGAGTGGAGCACTTCGGAGTCTGTGGAGACAAAGAACCTTGTCCATGGAAGTAAAGAGGGGAATGTATGAGAGTATAGTTATACCAACGCTCTTATATGGGTGTGAAGCATGGGTGATGAATGTTGCAACGAGGAGAAGGCTGGAGGCAGTGGAGATGTCATGTCTGAGGTCAATGTGTGGTGTGAATATAATGCAGAGAATTCGGAGTTTGGAAATTAGGAGGAGGTGCGGGATTACCAAAACGATTGTCCAGAGAGCTGAGGAGGGGTTGTTGAGGTGGTTTCGACATGTAGAGAGAATGGAACGAGACAGAGTGACTTCGAGAGTGTATAAATCTGTAGTGGAGGGAAGGCGGGGTAGGGGTCGGCCTAGGAAAGATTGGAGGGAGGGGGTAAAGGAAGTTTTGTGTGCGAGGGGCTTGGACTTCCAGCAAGCATGTGTGAGCGTATTTGATAGGAGTGAATGGAGGCATATGGTTTTTAATACTTGACGTGCTGTTGGAGTGTGAGCAAAGTAACATTTATGAAGGGATTCAGGGAAACCGGCAGGCAGGACTTGAGTTTTGGAGATGGGAAGTACAGTGCCGGCACTCTGAAGGAGGGGTGTTAATGTTGCAGTTTTATAACTGTAGTGTAAAGCATTCTTCTGGCAAGACAGTGATGTAGTGAATGATGATGAAAGTTTTTCTTTTTCGGGCCACCCTGCCTTGGTGGGAATCGGCCGATGTGTTAATAAAAAAAAAAAAAAAAAAATAATATATATATATATATATATATATATATATATATGTCGTGCCGATTATGTAAAACTGGTCAATTAGCAAGAACTCATCTAAAATTAAGTCATTTCTAAAATTTTCTCTTTTACGTTTAAAGATATTTTTTTTTCATTTATGTTAATGTAAGAATTTATAATTTTGTACCAAGATAAACTTTGAAAACCTACCTAACCTTATTACAACAAGCGCAATTAAATAAACTCAGAAGAATTTGTAATAATCTCAAAAACAAACTACAAAGAAAATTAGATAATTTAATTGAAAATAGTGATTGGACAAAGCACGCTAATAACAATTTTGTTATGAACTTATCAGATGAAATATTAGATAAAAATACAACTGCTGCTCTTGGTTTCGGTTTAAGTTTTGCAACTTCAAAAAAACTTAATAATGTTGAAATTGCAAAAGCCTTTTGTAATTTAGAAAAATCCTCTGATTTATCCACTGATGAAATTAATATAAGTAAAAGGATGGTATATAGCTCAATGTTAAAACAAAATATTCCCAATTGCCATCAAAGATTTTTTAAGTCTTATGATTCACTTTTGAATAATAAAAAATTGCGCCTTACTAAAGCAGATAAAATAAATGCAATAGTAATTATGAAAGAAACCGATTACCAAGATAAAATGAATAACCTCCTAGATGATTTTGAAACCTATTCTAAACTTAGAAAGAATTCCTTAGAAACTGTTAACAGCAATTTCAATAAAACAATAAAACATCTATTGAAGGGCAAAGATGAATTAATTAAAAAATTTACTTCCACTAATCCATCTTTACCTTATATGTATGGATTAATAAAAACACACAAACCTGGTAATCCTGTTAGACCAATTATTAGCTCCATATGTTCAGTTTCTTATAAACTTTCTAAATGGCTTGTTGATATTTTAAGCCCAATTGTTTGCAAAAAATTCTAATTTTAATGTTAAAAACAACTTAGATTTAGTTGATAAATTAAGCACCTTGACTGATTTAAATGATTTCAATATGGTTAGTTTTGATGTTACCTCCTTGTTTACAAAAGTTCCAGTTGATGATTTACTAAGTTTCTTATCTGAAGCACTGGTTAATTACGATTTACCATTGTCAGTTCCTACTATCATTAAACTTATTAAACTTTGTATTGTTGATGCAAAATTTGTATTTAATGATGAGTTTTACACTCAGAAGTTTGGTATGGCAATGGGAAATCCTCTTTCACCTGTTCTTAGTAATTTATATATGGAATTTTTCGAAACAAGATTGCTTAACACAATCCTTCCCAATAGAGCTAAGTGGTATAGATATGTTGATGATATTTTGTGCCTTATGCCTAAGAATGTAGACATAAACCATTTCCTTGTTAAATTAAATAGCTTAGCTCATTCTATAAATTTTACTGTTGAATTCGAAGTAAATAACTCATTGCCCTTCCTAGATGTTTTTAGTATTAAGGGTAACATTGATTTTAAATTTAAAATTTACAGAAAACCTACAAATTATTGTTCCTATGTACACTATTATTCTTCACATCAAGATAGAGTTAAAGTGTCGGTTTTCTCTTCAATGTTTTTGAGAGCTTTACGTATTTGTAGTCCAGAGTTCATAGATGAAGAAATCTCTAAAATTTATGAAATAGCTAATGATTTAAAATATCCAAGAAACGTAATTGATAAATCTTTTAAAATAGCTAGAAATATTTTTTACAATCCAAAAAGGGACAACCAACCCTATTCAACCAAAAATATGTTGGTTCTCCCTTACTTGGCTGATATGCCTTCCTTTCCTTTCTTAAGAATTTTAATATCAAAGTTGTATTTAAAAATCTTGATACAGTAAAAAGAGTTTTGATAAAAAAATTCCCCCCAAAATGCTGACGGATGTGTCTATAAGATTCCCTGTAAAATATGCGATAAAGTTTATTACGGTCAAACTGGTAAAAGTCTTGAACTAAGAATAAAACAACATAAATATAGCATTAGAACTGGACAAGATTCTAATGCTCTATTTATTCATGTGAGAGACTTTAACCATCCAATTGATTTTCAAAATGTTGAGAAAGTTGTATCAAGCAAGTCCATGGTTGAAAGGAATATAATAGAATCCAAAGTAGTTTTGAAAATAATATGAATATTTCTTTTGGTTTATATAAATTGGATTCATTTATAATTAATATAATTTGGGAAGAATTTAATGATAAATTGGACTAATCTTAATTCATGGGAAGAGTTTCAGGTCCTTATGTTCCTCTTCACAGAGTCGTGCGATGTTACGCTACTGTGAGGTGTGGTCTTTATTAGTATGATGTGACTGTGAGGTGTAGTCTTGCCCCTTTATAAGCCTCCTTGTCATGTTTCCTTTTATAGTTCCTTGATAATGTGAGTAGTCACGAAAGCGATTTGAATTCCTCTATTTTTCATAGTTGTTGTCTTGCATATATATATATATATATATATATATATATATATATATATATATATATATATATATATATATATATATATATATATATATATATATATATATATAATAATATATATATATATATATATATATATATATATATATATATATATATATATATATATATATATATATATATATGTATGTATGTATAGGAGGTGTGGGATTACCAAAACTATTATGCAGGAGCTTAGGAGGAGTTATTGAGATGGTTTGGACATATAGAGAGGATGGTACAAAATAGAATGACTTCAAGAGTGTATAAATCTGTAGTGGAGGGAAGGCGGGGTAGGGGTCGGCCTAGAAAATGAGGTTTTGTGAGCGAAGGGCTTGGACTTCCAGCAAGCGTGCGTGAGCATGTTAGATAGGAGCGAATGGGTTTCAGGAAACCGGCAAGCAGGACTTAATTCCTGGAGATGGGAAGTGCGGTGCAAGCACTTTGAAGGAGGGTGTTAATATTGCAGTTTTGTAGCTGTAGTATATATATATATATATATATATATATATATATATATATATATATATATATATATATATATATATATATACACACACACACTGATCTCTGGCCGACGGAGACTCGAACCTACGAACCTCATGACAAGGTACGCAGTGCTTTGCCGACCGTACCACACTGGTCCAATACCTTGGCATCCAGCTTTCGCTAGACGTTATTCCAAGGCAGCCAGCTTTCAGGCAGGAGGCTTACAGCTTTCATCTCATCCCTGCATGCATCGACACAACTAGAGATTTTTACAATGCGATTTTGCCTGAAAGCTGGCTGCCTTGGAATAACGTCTAGCAAGCTGGATGCCAAGGTATTGGACCAGTGTGGACGGTCGGCAAAGCACTGCATCCTTGTCATGAGGTTTTACCTAATCGACACGACATACATATATATATATATATATATATATATATATATATATATATATATATATATATGTCGTGCCGATTAGGTAAAACTGGTCAATTAGCAATATGGTTAGTTTTGATGTTACTTCCTTTTTTACAAAAGTTCCAGTTGATGATTTACTAAGTTTCTTATCTGAAGAACTGGTTAATTACGATTTACCATTGTCAGTTCCTACTATCATTAAACTTATTCAACTTTGTAGTATTGATGCAAAATTTGTATTTAATGAAGAGTTTTACACTCAGAAGTTTGGTATGGCAATGGGAAATCCTCTTTCACCTGTTCTTAGTAATTTATACATGGAATTTTTCGAAACAAGATTGCTTAACACAATTCTTCCCAATATAGCTAAGTGGTATAGATATTTTGATGATATTTTGTGCCTTATGCCTAAGAATGTAGACATAAAACATTTTCTTGTTAAATTAAATAGCTTAGCTCATTCTATAAATTTTACTCTTGAATTCGAAGTAAATAACTCATTGCCTTTCCTAGATGTTGTAATTATTAAGGGTAAAATTTACAGAAAACCTACAAATAATTGTTCCTATGTACACTATTATTCTTCACATAAAGATAGAGTTAAAGTGTTGGTTTTCTCTTCAATTTTTTTGAGAGCTTTACGTATTTGTAGTCCAGAGTGCATAGATGAAGAAATCTCTAAACTTTATGAAATAGATAATGATTTAAAATACCCAAGAAACGTAATTGATAAATCTTTTAAAATAGCTAGAAATACTTTTTACAGTCCAAAAAGGGACAACCAACCTTATTCAACTAAAAATATGTTGGTTCTCCCTTACCATGAAAACTTGGTTGATATACCTTCATTTTTTAGGAATTTTAATATCAAAGTTGTATTTAAAAATCTTGATACAGTAAAAAAAACTTTTGTTAAAAAAATTCCCACAAAATACAAAGGATGTGTCTATAAGAATCCTTGTAAAATATGCGATAAAGTTTATTATGGTCAAACTGGTATAGCATTAGAAGTGGACAAAATTCTAATGCTTTATTTATTCATGTGAGAGATTTTAACCATCCAATTGATTTTCAAAATGGTGAGAAAGTTGCATCAAGCAAGTCCATGGTTGAGAGGAATATAATAGAATCATGTTTCATTAAAAGCAGTTTTGAAAATAATATGAATATTTCTTTTGGTTTATATAAATTGGATTCATTTATAATTAATAAAATTTGGGAAAAAATTAATGATAAATTGGACAAATCTTAATGCTTGGGTAGAGTTTCAGGTCCTCTGCACAGAGTCGGGCGTTGTCACGCTACTGTGAGGTGTGGTCGTTTTTATTATGATGTGACTGTGAGGTGTAGTCTTGCCCCTTTATAAGCCTTCTTGTTTATGTTTTGTTTTATAGTTCCTTGATAATGTGAGTAGTCACGAAAGCGCTTGGAATTCCTCTATTTTTCATAGTGGTTGTGTTGCATATTGTGATATCACCTGTTTACTGTGATCTTTTTCCATCTCTATATATATATATATATATATATATATATATATATATATATATATATATATATATATATATATATATATATATATATATATATATTATATATATATATATATATATATATATATATATATATATATATATATATATATATATATAGGGTATATATATATATATATATATATATATATATATATATATATATATATATATATATATATATATTATATATATATATATATATATATATATATATATATATATATATATATATATATATATGGGGTATATATATATATATATATATATATATATATATATATATATATATATATATATATATATAATGCCCATCATTATATGTTTGTTCCCATAGGCTCAGAGACCCTTGGCTCATGGGGAAAGAGTGCATCTAAGTTCCTCAAGGAGCTGGGCAAAAGACTCAACAGGGTAACTAGGGATCCCAGGGCAGCTAGTTTTCTGTTCCAGCGACTCAGCGCTGCTGTTCAGAGGGTAATGCATGCTGTATTCTGGGCACGCGCACCAGCTCGGAAGAGCTGGATGAGATTTTCGCATTATAATCAGTGACAAAGATGTAACAATATGTACTAGACATGTATCTCTCACCTCGTGTACTGTATATGCCATCTTTATATCAACAATGTATCTCTCAAATCTTTTGTACCATATTATGTAATAAAACATACCTATTGGTAAAAAAAAAAAATTAAAAGATGGGGTGGTAGGAGAAGTGGAATATTCAAATGGCATCAGGAAGAAATCCAAATATTCTTCCTTGAAGCCTTTTTATCCACTTCTCCGAGGCTATGGGTCCCACAATTTGTACCAGAGGTGGACCCCATCCCTATATATATATATATATATATATATATATATATATATATATATATATATATATATGGGGTATATATATATATGGGGTATATATATATATATATATATATATATATATATATATATATATATTGTGCTAGTCACAGCATTATGCCAGGTGAGCGCCCCAGGATAATGCCGTAACGAAAGTCAAGATCTACCATCCAGAGGGTCTTTTTTCTTCAGATCATTATGTCGGATAGCAGCCGTTAGCATAACGTCACGGCTTGCCGCCACACTCCACAGTGACTCCTCAGTGCTCACGTGGCTGCCGTTGTGAGAGGAAGTGTTGCACTTTTGTCTCTCATCCACCCCATCTTTTGTCTAATGTTCCCTTTGGTTTTGGGGCTATACATGTTTGATTATGGGTAAAAATAAGCCTTTAACACCTGAAACTACAGCTCAAATCATAGAACTTCACAAAACTGCGCACCAGATGAGAGAGGTAGTGGAGAATGTTGGTGTATGTGAGCGTTCAGTGAGGAATTGGATGCAGCATTTCAAAGCTGGTGGTAGTGTCTTGTTACCGTCTGCCAATAATCGGCCTGGCCCCTCTAAAAAGACATATGTTCGTACCTTAACTGTGTTATAGAAGCAGTTAGAGAGTACACCTAAGGCATCATCTTCTCTCAGAGGTATCTCTAAGAACTGTTAACATACATGTGTCAGAACTGGGCAACAGTAGTCACTGCCAGGTTAAGAAACCGATTCTCTTCAAGCCACAGAAGAAACGTAGGCTGGATTATGCAAAGAAATATCTTCACTGGACTCCTCAACAGTGGTTTGAAATACTTTGGAGTGATGTAGCAACATTCAACGTCAACTGTAACTGTGGGGGACATGTGTACTGGCCCAGAGGTAGTGACCCACTAGACCCACGCTTAACCTGTGGACCACCAAACACCAAGACTCGTTCATTGTTTGGGGGTGTTTCAGTGCTCAGAGTGTTGGTGAAGTCATCGTTTTTCTCAAAAAACAGTATATGAACCGGTATAATTTCCTGGAGTTATTGTGTGACAATTTACCTGACGCGTTTCACAAGTACGGGGCTACGGTTTTTATGCAGGACGGTGCATCGTGTCATACCACCAAATCTGTAATTCAGTGGCAAAGGACTGTGAAGTGTGGTTCTATAATGACTGGCCAGGCAATTCCCCAGACCTAAACCCTATTGAGAACCTCTGGTCAATAGTGAAACGAAGTTTACTGTTCAAGGAAGTTTACTGTACATGAGGCATGGAATAATATACCTCCCAAACCCTCAAGAATTTGTGTAAGAGTCTTCCTACTCGGCTGAGGGATGTGATTAAGGATAAAGGACGAAAGCATCAAGTATTAAAATTTCAGTAAGTATGCAAACATATATTATAATCTTTCATGGTATGTGTTTGTGTTTTGGTACATGTGTGGGTGAGGGGCGGCATAATGCCGTGACTAGCACTGTATATACACATATATACTGTAGCCAATATTCTTCAATTTCTTGGAACTTAGTCCCATATTTTCCAGTATTTGCATGCACCTATCATTTCATGTGAATAATATATTGTAAATACAAAGATAAATTTGCATATTGCACAGATTTGTTCATATTACAAAAGCCTCGTCGGAGTATTGAGTGTTGAATATTCATCAAAAACATATTCAATAATGCAACACAATTTAAACCATGGTAACCAGCTAAAAAAAAAATATTTTAAAATGATTGATGTATCTAAATACATTCTTATTCGTGCGAATTTAATAATATATACATTTTATACGCATTTCTAAATGCGTATAAAATGTAAATTCAGAAAGCCATTTAAGATGGTAAATGGGAAAGCCTTGTATAGATAAAGATTTACACTATTATTGAGATATCACTTTAAATCAACCTTTTGAGAAGAAAAGTATTTATATTAAATATATTACGAGTTCTTGAATTTCTTAAGATAATAATTGTATTATGAAGAAATTCACCTTTTTTAACTACAAAAACAAAATACTAGAAATATTACGATTTTACCCATGAACGTAAGAAAATTCCCTTAAACATTGTCACAAATATTCATTGTTTTTCCTCTTTCAGAGATCCCGTTAATTAGTATAAGACTGCGTTTTCTGCTTACTCCAGTTTCGACATTCTAACATCATATATTTATAATCTGTAAATGTTGACAACTATTGAAGTTCTTTCCATTTGTATGAGTATCTTTTTGAACAAATGGTTAATTACGAGATTCTGTCGCTTCTGAACAAGTTCTATCCTTTTTAATTTTGATTTATTAATAATTCGACTGATTTTGGCAAGAAAATATGTAGCTCTTGGGAATGGTGATTATATGCTTAGTTGTTTCTGAAAACATTCGCAACTCTTCTCATAGATTCTCAAGGTTTCATAAGAGTAGGTGATAATCTTCATGTACAGCAAATTATGTGATTGCACTTGATAGCAAGGAAGAAAATTAAACTATTTAACTCAGTACGTACTCTCAGAGTACGGAGACCTCTCAGCGTGAAGGCTGATGTGCTGTTTGGATCAGTGTCTGTCTTGTGAGGAAGATTCTCTGTGGGTCCATCATTTGTTTACTTCTCTAGTACGAAGAAAGTATGCTTCTTTTGATATACAGTGCTCTAGAAACGTCTGTTTTTCCAGTAGTTTAAAGCAAGAAAGTTGCTGACATTATAAAATTAATTTGAATTTTCAATTATTATCACTAAATTACTCACATATTAGAGAAATTTCCATAACGAAGCAAGAATAACAAGTGAAACTCAGTTAATCCCATACTGCAAATCGTATACATAATTCTGTACAAGTCATTAAATAAAACAATAGAAAATATAGAAGAATAAAAAAAATGAAAATACTTCTACAAGATATACCACTAAAAGAGGTGCTTCATTTTGAAGTACACCACCCGAAATAGAATGGTCACTACCCACACGGTACAAAGAGCTTAAGCAAGACCAATGCATTAAAGGTGACCCAGCGTTGACGGGAGGCAAGGTGGTCGATGTCGCTCCATCAACGTAAGGGATCAACTTCATTCCTGCCTGAGATTCTCGCTCCTGGTTCTACGTCAGCAGAGTTACGTATCATATAATGCAAACATAACCTTCCTAAACCATAGAAACAAACATAATTTATGGAAAGCCAAGTGTCATAAAACATCATTATATATAATGAAGAATAATTTGTTTAATTGTTGAAGTTAATATTGCATTTTGTAATGGTGATGGACGCAATAACATATATAAGTTCAGTGCATATTTTTCCATCATTTATACAATGCCAATAAGACAGGAACAAAAAAAAAAAAGAATAATTGTCTTACTTGAAGATGAAGTAAAAACCTCAAGTTAGTTTGATGTTTATGTAAAATATTTGATTATGTTTGGCAAAGACAAAATATAGATGTTTTTGAAATTTACTGTTAATATTGACAAAAAATGAATGAATTAAGACATAATTTTACTGATAATATTTCGTTCATCACGTTTTTACCCTTGTCAAAAGCTGCTCTTTTCTGCTACCATTTTTATTGTCCCGTCGTCTCTTCCCTCTCACTCTCCTGCTCCCTTCTTCCCTACAACCTTTCCCTCAAATCACGAAACTGGTAGGGCTTGAACCCATGGCAAGTGAATCCTAAAACTCACTGGCCAGTGTGCTAACCACTAGGCCAACTGTCTCTAATAAGATTCATTCATCTATGTATATTTCTAAACATCATTTGAAGGTTAGCATAGGCCACCACTGTGGCCACAAATGCAGGCTTTTTTACACACCTATTTGTAGTCACAGTGAACCAATACTAGCCTCCCTATGTTGTATAGGAATATACCTAGTTGTATGAATCTTTTTAGAGCCAGCTGGCGGAGGGGTTAACGCACTGGCCTGTGAGTTTTGGCAGTCACTTGTCATGGGTGCAAAACCCTACCCTTTCCGTGATTTGCTTGCAATCGTTTTATTACGATTTAATGAATCTTCCCCTCGCTCCTATACTATCTTGCTCTCTCTCTCTCTCTCTCTCTCTCTCTCTCTCTCTCTCTCTCTCTCTCTCTCTATCTCTCTCTCTCTCTCTCTCTCTCTCTCTCTCTCTCTCTCTCTCTCTCTCTCTCTCCCTCTCCCTCTCTCTCCCCCTCTCTGCCATACTTGCCCCATACACCAACCCACATCCCTGCTTCCATGTTTTCCACTTTCATTTTTTTTAAATACGGTCATTAGAGCCTGAAGAATGGAATGCATTCAGGTTCGATTTAATAAAGCGGAGGATAAATGCAGCTCTCTTGTTCACCTCCCCCCTCACAACATCAAGGCACCTCCCCCCTCACAACATCAAGGCACCTCCCCCCCTCACAGCATCAAGGCACCTCCCCCCTCATAGCATCAAGGCACCTCCCCTCACATCATCAAGGCACCTCCCCTCACAGCATCAAGGCACCTCCCCCTCACAGCATCAAGACACCTCCCCCTCACAGCATCAAGGCACCTCCTTGCTCGCTGACTACTAACAATATTTCCTGAACTATCTAGTTCCTCACAACGTCCGTCTACACTACAGGATTTTTCATTCTCGTGTCCCCTACTCCTACATCTTATTCTAATGCGTCGCTTAGTAATACTATGCCCTGCCCTCTGTCTGGCATCCCATCCCTACTGAATTGCTACTCTTTCTATCTATCTATCTATCTATCTATCTTTCAATCTATCTGTCTGTCTATAAATAACAAAAAGGCACAATACCGTGACTGGAACAATACACACACAACTCGCACATATACAATATAGAGAAGTTTACGACGACGTTTCGGTCCGATTTGGACCATTTACAAAGTCACACTAACACACAGGACAGGAAGAAGGGGTATTTATAGGCAGGCAGACAGGGGAGGGCACAAGAAAGTGGTGGAGGGGTAATAATAGAGGCACTAGTAGTAGTGGAGTCAGTCATATTCTAGGAAAGGAGCACTGCAATGAAGCTGGCGGCCCGCCTAGGGTAAGGACAAGAACACAGAGGGGGAAAAAAATGCAAATACAATAAAATAAAGAAGGACAAATACAAGGCAAAAGAAAAGAAAGAAAACCGAGAGGAGAAAGGAGAAAGAGATAGAAGGGGAAGGAATCAGGTTAAGTCACGGGTGTTCTGAAGTTTGGAGCATTTAACAATGTAATGGGAGAGGAAAGCATCTACAGAGACAAAGCCAGGGCTAAGATTCATACAAGGAAAGTTGTGTATAAGGGAGGATTCAACAAGACGGCGACTGTGAAAGTTGGACGTAGGGTAGACAGTTTTAGCAGAAGACCAATCAATAGGATGACTGTGATCTCTGACATGACAGAAAATATCAATATTAGTGTCGGCAAGCCTAACACTATTTGTGTGCTCCCTGAGTCTGTCAGAAATAGATCAGCCAGTTTCTCCAAAGTACTGGAGAGGACAGGAGGAGCAAGAAATAGAGTAGACAGGAGGAGAATCAATAGAGGTAGGGAAGGTATGAACTAGATTAGTGCGAAGAGGCGAAAGGTAAGTTTGATGTCTAAGGAACGGAGAGAGTTGTTGAGATTAGAGAGACCAGAGATGTAGGGAAGGCAGAGGACAGGAGAGTTCCCAGGAGTAGAGGGTTTAGGAGAGAAGAAAGTCCGTTTGGCACGAGAGAAAGCAGAGTCTATTAAATGGGAAGGGTAGCCAAGGCGGGAAAATGAATTATGAAGAGTGGAAATTTCTGCTTCAAGGAACTGAGGATCACAAATGCTGAGAGCAAAGAGAAAGGGGGAGATAAGCCTGATAAGAAAAGTAGTGAATGTACATGCCACTGTGCATAGGCTTGCGGTACACGGAAAAGGCAAAACTTGTAACTGAGCGGTGGACATGAACATCAAGGAAAGGAAGCAAAGAATTAGATTCCCAATCAGCTTTAAACTTAATGGAAGTGGCAAGATTATTAAGAGCATCAAGAAATGGTTGGAAGAGACTTAAGTCTTCAATATCTGAGCTGTTCAGGGTGAATACAAGGTCCAGTCTTGCTGGTTCATCTTCTCCTCTCACTCTGGTCGTGTCCCTGACATGTTGGTGCATCAGGTTTTCCAGTACCACATCCATCATCTTGGCTCTCCAAGTTTCTGGCCAAAGAGCAAAGATGTCATCTACATAGCGGAGCCAGAGTGAAGGACGCACATCAATAGTGGGAAGAAGAACAGTCTCGAAGTATTCCATGTAAAGATTAGCAAGAACAGGAGATAGAGGAGAGCCCATGGCGACACCAAAGGTTTGAGAATAATATTTACCTTGAAAAGAAAATGAATTAAAGTCCCCACAAAGGCGGATAAGATCAAGAAAGACATCAGTAGGTATAGGGAGATGAAGTAACCCTTCATTGGCCTTCTCTCTGAGAAAATTAAGGACATCATCCAGAGGGACATTAGTGAAGAGGGACTCGACATCAAGACTAAGCATCTTACAGGTCGGGAGAGAGCGAACCATTTCGATGAAGTCTTGAGAGTGACGAAGGTGGGTAAGATAAAAAGTACCAAGAAAAGTAGTGAGGGTTTTGGCTAGCCAAGAAGCAAGAGAATAAGAGACAGAACCTCTAGAAGATATAATGGGACGCAGAGGAATATCACGTTTGTGAGTTTTGGGAAGGCCAGAGAGCAGAGAGGGACAGATGACACGAAAACGTTGAACAAGGTTAAAGTCAGAAGGACAGAGGTCGGAGAGAGTCTTAAGTTTCTTGTTGAAAGTTCTCTTGATGCGATCAAGAGGGTTGGAAACGAGAGGAGTATAGGTACGTGAGTCAGAGAGCAAGACATCGGCTTTACGGAGGTAATCCTCTCGATCAAGGATAACTACCGAATTATCTTTGTCGGAAGAGAGTATGACAATGTTAGCGTTGGATTTAAGAGAAGAAAGGTCAAGTTGATAGCGGCGAGGAAGGAGATGGTTCTTAGAAAACAGGCTATCAAGAGCAAGAAGGAGAGCGCCACGAAAAGTGGATAAATTAGGAAGATTATTATTATTAGAGCGAGACTGGCGAAAAGAATCAAAAGAAGTAATCATGTCAATACCAGCGTGAGGGGCAGGTGAAGTGGCAAAGGAAAGACCAAAACGAAGCAGTTCAAGCTCATGTTGGGAGAGTGTGACAGAAGACACATTAGTAAGACAGTCGGTAAGGGAGAATTTTGACCAAGGACTATCTGAGATGAGACGTTGAAGTTTGTTCTGTAGTTTAGAAGAATGCATTTGTGAATTCAGGCGAGCAGTGTCAAAAGCGACGGTAGTGAGAAGGTTACAGAGATCTTGTGGAAGGGAAGCAAAGAGAGCATGTTGACGCTGACGGAGAGTAAAGAAGGCATCTTCAACCTGAGACTTAGTAGAAATAATGAGCTTCTTGGAGTAGGAGACGGGCATGATCAGGAAAGGGAGTGCCCAGTGGGTTGGGTTTCAGGAAATGGGAGAAGGAAGGGTAGAACCTGCGCAACAAGACAGTCACGTAGAAAGCGAAGCTGATTCTTACGACGCCTGGTGGCAATACGAGCAGCATCATAAGAACGAAAGACGGGTTTAAAAGAAGGAAGAACATTAAAAAAGTTAGATAGAATAAGAAGCTTACCTGGGGGTCCATAAATAACAAAAAAGGAACAATACCGTGACTGGAACAATACACACACAACCCGCACATATAAAAAAGAAGAGAAGCTTACGACGACGTTTCGGTCCGACTTGGACCATTTACAAAGTCACACTAACACACAGGACAGGAAGAAGGGGTATTTATAGGCAGGCAGACAGGGAGGGCACAAGAAAGTGGTGGAGGGGTAATAATGGAGGCAGTAGTAGTGCGGGTTGTGTGTGTATCTGTCTGTCTGTCTATTTATATCTCTATCTCTCCCTTTCTTGCTAATATCCATATACGAAATGTTATAAGTAATTTAATTTCAAAATTTTAATAAGTAATAATTGGGCTCAACGAGTGGAGGCACGAGTAGTAACTCTACTAAGCTAATATCAGCTATCCAGACACAACGTACTTAGTCTATATCTTCTCTTTCTCAGCTGACAACTTGGATATGAATAATTATAATAAGGAAAATAATACTAATAATAATAATAAAAGGTAAACCATGTATTGCGATGGTAGAGTTGGCGTTAATAGTACATTTTGCGTATTAATATTCAGATGATAATTCTCTATTTTTAATTTGGCGCAAAGTGTTTTTTCTCTTCGTAATTATTATCTATCATTTAATGATCGATCGTCACACTGGTAATTGATTAATCTGATTTCATTTTCAAAAAGTAAGAGAAAAGAATAACATTCCCTTCCCTTTATGATTTCCCTTGTGTAATTGTTTTGCAGAAATCCGATACTAATTGAGAATTCATGTGATACTATTTTAAGAAATCTTGACTTAATTAAATTCCTCACACACTGAGTTTTATGATTTTTTTTTTGCGATATCTGATAATTTGAGGACCCCTTCTACTTCTTGATCGTGGGGAGACAGCTCCGTCACACTGACAGTGTGACATCTCAGTGACACTGTTCACGAAGACTACGTGGACGCAGAACGTATGTTCATTTGGTTGTGATACAATATTAGTGAACATTTGTATTTATGTTCATATGAAAGTTTAGACATCAAACCTCTTGAGTTTTATGACCACAGTTGCTGAACACTCAAACATGTATTACACGGCACACGTCTAGGACTCCAACTGTACATAAAAAGTGAACAATCATTGACAATGTAGCTAAAATATAACACTTAATAGAGCTGCAGTATGAAGCTGTACTGGGACAATTGGCCAGCATGTAACCAACATGCAGGCAACATACAAACAACATGCAACCAACAAGCAACGATCACAGAGCAATTGACCAGCAACAGCAGTGGCAACATCAACAATGGTGAGAGCATCAACATTGGTGACAGCATCAGTGATGACAGCAACAACAGTGGCAACATAAACATTGGTGGTAGCATCAACAATTGTGGCAGCATCAACAGTGGTGGCAGCAGCAACAATGGTGCATTACGCAAGATTCTGCATTGTGGTATAATAATGTATTGTGGACAAGTGCTCTATAATTTCATAAATAATGTTATCAATTTGAGCGCACTTTAAGTTTAAGCTAACTTTAAATTTTAGTGAAGTCACACTGGGACTTATTTTCCACAGGAATGTGGGAATAGCATGGGTGTGAGTGAGCATGGGTGGTCACTCACACCCATGTACACCAGACAGTCCCCAGAGCTAAGTATCCCACACTTTTTTGTCATTAGGTTGAGGGCGAAGGCTATTTTTTTGAGTCCACCATTACGCTTACCTGGGCTCCGTTAGGGGCCTCGCTCTTACTCTGGAGTGGGGCCAGTGAATTTGGGAGAGTTTGTGAAGTGTTCCTAAGAAGCTAGTGAGTTAATGGCGCCCGCTGGGACCAAGCACCATATTTATGTATGGGTATTTTCCTTTTGTTTTCTTGTATAGTGCTAGTAAATATTGTTATGAATATTAAATGTATATTTTTCTAATAGTGAATTTGCCTGACCCTCCTGATAATCAAACCAAGATTAGTGAACGCTGGTTTAGCAATGTCGTGAATTAATCAGGGTAGACCTAGGGTGGTTTATTTTCCATTATTTTCTATTATTTTACATATGCCTCTAGACAAGGCTGTTAACCTCACTAGACTCCAACATTTCTGCGCAACTTGGTGACACATCAACAATGGTGACAGCATCAACAATGGTGACAGCATCAACAATGGTGACAGCATCAACAATGGTGACAGCATCAACAATGGTGACAGCATCAACAATGGTGACAGCATCAACAATGGTGACAGCATCAACAATGGTGACAGCATCAACAATGGTGACAGCATCAACAATGGTGACAGCATCAACAATGGTGACAGCATCAACAATGGTGACAGCATCACCAATGGTGACAGCATCAACAATGGTGACAGCATCAACAATGGTGACAGCATCAACAATGGTGACAGCATCAACAATGGTGACAGCATCAACAATGGTGACAGCATCAACAATGGTGACATCATCAACAATGGTGACAGCATCAACAATGGTGACAGCATCAACAATGGTGACAGCATCAACAATGGTGACAGCATCAACAATGGTGACAGCATCAACAATGGTGACAGCATCAACAATGGTGACAGCATCAACAATGGTGACACATCAACAATGGTGACAGCATCAACAATGGTGACAGCATCAACAATGGTGACAGCATCAACAATGGTGACAGCATCAACAATGGTGACAGCATCAACAATGGTGACAGCATCAGTGATGACAGCAACAGCTTTGGCAGCATCGGTGATGGCAGCAACAGTAGTGGCAGCATCGGTGATGGCAGCAACAGTAGTGGCAGCATCGGTGATGGCAGCAACAGTAGTGGCAGCATCGGTGATGGCAGCAACAGTAGTGGCAGCATCGGTGATGGCAGTAACAGTAGTGGCAGCATCGGTGATGGCAGCAACAGTAGTGGCAGCATCGGTGATGGCAGCAACAGTAGTGGCAGCATCGGTGATGGCAGCAACACTAGTGGCAGCATCGGTGATGGCAGCAACACTAGTGGCAGCATCGGTGATGGCAGCAACACTAGTGGCAGCATCGGTGATGGCAGCAACACTAGTGGCAGCATCGGTGATGGCAGCAACACTAGTGGCAGCATCGGTGATGGCAGCAACACTAGTGGCAGCATCGGTGATGGCAGCAGCAGTAGTGGCAGCATCAGTGATGGCAGCAACAGTAGTTGCAGCATCAGTGATGGCAGCAACAGTAGTGGCAGCATCAGTGATGGCAGTAACAGTAGTGGCAGCATCAGTGATGGCAGCAACAGTAGTGGCAGCATCAATATTGGGGGCATCATTAGCAATGGTATATCAGTAACAGCAGTAGCAGTATCAATAATTATGGCAGCATCAGTAGTGGCAGCATCAACAATAGTAGCATGAACAGAGGCTGCAGCATCAGTGATGGCAGTAACAGTGATGGTTGATTCCGAATATATCATTGATGACCTCTATTTTTTCCGAAATTTGATATCGCATTGAAAAAAACATAAAATATGTGAAAAATATAATGATCAGGCACAGCTAATTTACAAATCGCATTGAAATTATTATTTAATTAATGCAAAAGTCAAATCATGTAATACATACTAGCACTTCATTCTATATAATAACAGATTAACATAGTAAGATAATTCAGATAGCACTAATTATTTTATTAACTCCTAGGCCGTCTCCCACCAAGGCAGGGTGGCCCGAAAAAGAAAAACTTTCATCATCATTCACTCCATCACTGTCTTGCCAAAGGCGCGCTTACACTACAGTTATAAAACTAGAACATTAACACCCCTCCCTCGGAGTGAAGGCACTAATTACTGCATATGAAAACGTTGTTTGTACGATTTTCTTCCCTGTTGGTCATCAGCACAGTGCAGTTACATGCTCCAACAATAGTCTGCCATCATGTGTGTGTCTCATCTGCCTTGATACCTTTCCTCCATCACCTTTATATCTTGATGGAACCTCTCCCCTTGTTCTTCACTGACTTCACTAAAGCTATGTGGAAATTTGTCTAGGTGACTATGGAGAAAGTGTAGCTTTATGCTTATATTAGTACCTAAATTCTTCAAGCTTGTCAGCATGTTCTGATCAGTTCTTGACAATTGTCTGCTTTCTGATTACCAAAGAAGTTCTTGACAACTGAGACATAACTCCACCATGCAGAAACTTCAATACCATTCATACATTTTGTGAAATTAGAATCATTAAGCTTTCGAATTTGAGCACCATCAAAGATTCCAGCTTTCAGTTTTTCATACTTATTCCAGGGAACGATCTACTACTATATTTAAAACAATTGCCTTATTTATCAAGGCCTTAACGAATTGCTACATTAGCCCTAACTTAATGTGGAGTGGTGGCAGAATAATGTTATCCCTGTCAACCAATGGCTCGTTAGAGTCATGTTTTCTCTTGAAGGCAATGTCAATTTTGCTCTGTGATCTGTCTTTGTCCTACTGCCCGACAAACAGATGAAACAAAGGTACGTAGTATATCCACTCTGTTGCCTAAGCAAGATGTTTACCATCTGCAGGTCGACACAAATATACATCTTGTGCTCATGATAGCAAACCTTCTGCAACACTATTTTGATATTTTCGCACTCTTTAAGTTTAGCTGAGTGAGCAATTGGAAGAGATGTATATTGGTTACCACTGTGTAATAAGACACATTTCAAGCTTCTAATGCAGCTGTCTATAAACAGCCACCAGTCTCCTGGTGGATATTCAACTCCCATTCGAAGAAGAGGTCCAGGGATGTTATTGCAGTATACAAGTTATTTATCTTTATCATGTTGTGGACAGTTGTTTTCGTTTAGTTTTCGTTCAGATGCTTGCTTTAACAGAGGTCACGTAATAAATCGCTGACTTCTTGGGAGAACTTCTGGGGTGTTGAAATGCTTTCTTCATAGTCACTTCCACTGCTAGCACCTGTGTTACCTCATATACCCTGAGATTTTTCAACATCTGATAATGGAAGGTCAGGCAGTGTTGTGAACACTAATATGGAAACGTCTTTGTTGTGTGGCACAGGTCTCCTTACTGACTCAAAATCAGGATATTCCCACTTGACTTTCTTGTATCGACTGAAACCTTTCCTATTCACCATACAGAGATAACAAATGTCGTGGTGGTTTTTCGTTTCTTCCTTTGCCTATCCTTCCACTTTCGTAAGCATTCTACACAGGTTTTTTGCAAACCTTATGGGGAGCCTAAGACTTGTTCTCTAAGCACCACTCCAAAAGGAACAAGATAAGTTTTTTTTTTTTTTTTTTTTTTTGCAAAGAGTATTCGCCACAAAAATTACAAAATGCATTGGGATTATTTTAGCAAGCTCTTCCTGAATAACTCATGTTTATCTGGAAAACAATAGGAAAATAAAGGTTACAAAATTGTCACGTTGTCTTTGTTGATACAACTCCTTTCGTTAAAATTCAATAATTTAAAAATAAAATTCTGATCTTTATTAAAAACATTAGTATATACAAATTCTCACTACATATACATATACAAGCATTATGGCTAAGCTCCCTGTTATTTGAGAGTAGGTACGCAATATCTCACAAAGTGGAGCCAGTTTGAGAAACTTACTGTCATTTTCGAATTCAGCAACCCCAGAATGCACACCTTCAAATATCTTTGACACCGAATTGCTAACAAGAGATATGACTACACTTTGTTTTTACAAGCATTGCTTGTAAAAGCAAAGGGTGGTCAGCTTTGAACACCTTTTGGCAATTCATTCTTCGTGGTACCGGGTCATAATAACGGCAGCAATTAGCTTCTAAAAAGTTGGACAGTCCTTTTTCGCTAATCTACGTTTGGTTATTACCTTTAGAATCTCAGTTGGGTTAAGGTCAGGAAAGTTTACTAACCAGTTTAGTAGGCTTAGCCCACTCTCTTCGAAGAATGTCAACATTGTTTGGAAGTGTGACATGGAACAAGATCCTGCTGAAAAATGCCTTCTCTGTCAGGAAAATCTCCATCCACAATGGGAAGCAAATGCGTTGCCAGGATTACCTTGTTTTCGCTATTGTTCGTCGTTCCCTCAACAACAACAAGCCTTCTAGGGAATATAACAGTAAAACCACCACAAAACAGCTTTTTAGGTGGGTGTTTTGGCGCTTGTTGAATGTGTCCATTCCGAAGAGGTTCGCCTTGGCTCCGTCTCACTACTACTGATCTGTATCCCTGTACTTCAAAATGCGCCTCATCTAAAAGCCATAACTTTTCTCCATTCAGCTGTCGTCCATCTCTTATGATCGAGTGCCCACCACAGCCATTTTTCTTCATAGCAGCAGTCAATACCGGCTTTCTAGCAGTTCCACCAACTTCAAGGAGCCTTCGGCCAACAGTTGAAGTCAAATCTCTCTGTAGATCTTTGCTGTTTTTTCTTTGTATACTTCACACTATTTCTTGCGATAACCTTGTCATCGTGAGGTGTTGTCTTACGTTTTCTTCCACTCTTCCTCGACGCAGCGCTCCACATCACTAGTGTCGTCACCTCTCATCAGAATCCGACCAACATTTTACTTTGCTACTTTCAAATTTTCGGCGATCTGTCTGATACTAAAATCAGCATGTTTTATAAGAGCTACAACAGCTACTCTTCTTAGATGTAATATTCATCATGAATTTCAGCAGTAATCATGAACTGAAGGAGAGAATTTGGAGAAACCACATTAACTCACAGAGTACACTTGCAGGAATAGATTTACATAACAGCTGTTGTAGCCCCGACGAGACTAGTAAGGTAACACAACAGGATGGTTGCCAGAAGTCGTTAGCAAACTCTTTAGAAAAGAAAAGGACATTATATGAAGACAGTAGAACTATATACAAAAGATGAGGTAATCAGTCCCTCGGCCTTGGAGTTGGTGTGAACACCACCGAAATCTCTGCTCCAGAAACTCAACGACTTCGGTGCTGTTCACACCAACTCCAAGGCTGAGGGACTGATTACCTCATCTTTTGTATATGGTTCTACTGTCTTCATATTATGTCCTAGAATTTGTATTGATAAAGCCACTGGATGGCGAAACGTCTACAATAAAGATACCCAGATGTTGCACATGTGTCTTTATTTCATATTGTCGGTATTGTTTTCCATTATTGTACAATGGTGGAGCATCTGGAGCTGAACAGGATAATCACCGCCAGACAGCACGGATTCAGGGAAGGCAAATCCTGTGTAACAAACCTTCTGGAGTTCTATGATAAAGTAACAGAGGTAAGGCAAGTGAGAGATTGGAGGGTTGATTGCATTTTCCTGGACTGCAAGAAGGCCTTCGACACAGTTCCTCATATGAGATTAGTAAAGAAGTTGGAAGATCAAGCGTGTATAACAGGAAGGGCACTGGAATGGATCAGCAAATACGTCACATTGAGGCAACAACGGGTCATGGTGCGTGATGAGGTATCACAGTGGGCGCCTGTGACGAGCGGTGTACCGCAGGGGTCAGTCCTAGAACCAGTGCTATTCTTGGTATATGTGAATGACATGACGGACGGGATAGACTCAGAAGTGTCTTTGTTCGCATATGATGTGAAATTAATTAGGATAATCACATCGGATGAGGACCAAGCAGGACTTCAAAGAGACCTGGACAAGCTTGACATCTGGTCTAGCAACTGGCTTCTCGAATTTAACCCCACCAAATGCAAAGTCATGAAGATCAGAGAAGGGCAAAGAAGACCGCTGACAGAGTACAGGCTAGGTGGACAAAGCCTACAAACCTCATCAAAGGAGAAAGACCTTGGGGTGAGTATAACGCCAAGCACGTCTCCGGAAACACACATCAACCAGATAACTGCGGCAGCATATTGGAGACTGGCAAACCTAAGATTAGCGTTCCGTTATCTTAAGGAATCGTTCAAGACACTGTACACCGTGTACGTCAGGCCCATACTAGAGTATGTAGCACCAGTCTGGAACCCACACCTGGTCAAGCACGTCAAGAAATTAGAGAAAGTGCAAAGGTTTGCGACAAGGCTAGTTCAACAACTCAGGGGACTGCCCTATGAAGAAAGGTTGAGGGAAATAGGACTAACAACACTGGAGGACAGAAGGGTTAGAGGAGACATGATAACGACATACAAAATACTGCGGGGAATCGACAAGGTAGATAGTGACAGGATGTTCCAGAGAGGAAACACAGAAACAAGGAGGCACAACTGGAAGCTGAAGACTCAGATGAGTCAAAGAGATGTTAGGAAGCATTTCTTCAGCCATAGAGTAGTCAGGAAGTGGAATAGTCTAGCGAACGATATAGTGGAGGCGGGAACCATACATAGTTTTAAGACAAGGTATGATAAAGCTCATGGAGCAGGGAGAGCAGAGACCCAGTAGCGGACAGCGAAGAGGCGGGGCCAGGAGCTGAATCTCGACCCCTGCAACCACAATTATGTGAGTACACATAAGAAAGGGGACTACGTAGGCATGAAGAATTTTCAGCATGGAGTTCAGTGGGACAGAGAGCTGGCAGGGAAGTCAGTAAACGAGATAATGGAATATATGACAACAATTTGCAAGGAAGCTGATGAGAGGTTTGTACTCAAGGGTAACAGGAAAAGAGAAAAAGCCAGGATGAGCCCGTGGTTCTCCCAAAGGTGCAGGGAAGCCAAAACCAAGTGTGCAAGGGAATGGAAGAAGTATTGGAAGCAAAGGACCCAGGAGAATAAGGAGAGCAGTCGTTGAGCCAGAAATGAATATGCACAGGTAACAAAGACAATACGAGAATGACACAGCAGCGAAAGCCAAATCTGACCAAAAGCTGTTGTACAGCCACATTAGGAGGAAAACAACAGTCAAGGACCAGGTAATCAGGCTGAGGAAGGAAGGAGGGGAGGTCACAAGAAATGACTGCGAAGTGTGCGAGGAGGTTAACATGAGATTCAAAGAAGTGTCCACAGAGGAGATAGAAGGGCCTCCAGAAAGGAGGAGAGGTAGGGTACACCATCAGGTGCTGGACAAAATACACACAACTGAGGAGGAAGTGAAGAGGCTAGTAAGCGAGCTAGATACCTTAAAGGCGATTGGGCCGGATAACATTTCTAAATAGGTCCTGAGAGAGGGAGCAGAGGAACTATGTGTACCACTAACAACAATCTTCAACACATCGAAACAAGGCAGCTACCTGAGATATGAAAGACAGCAAATGTAGTCCCAATTTTTAAAAAAAGGAGACAGGCACGTAGCACTAAACTACAGACCAGTGTCACTGACATGTATAGTAAGCAAGGTCATGGAGAAGATTATCAGGAGAAGAGTGGTGGAGCACCTGGAAAGGAATGAGCTTATCAACGATTGCCAACACGGTTTCAGGGACGGGATATCCTGTGTCACAAACCTACTGGAGTTCTATGACAGGGTGACAGCAGTAAGACAAGAGAGAGAGGGGTGGGTAGATTGCATTTTCTTGGAGTTGTAAGAAGGCGTGTGACACAGTTCCACACAAGAGATTAGTACAGAAGCTGGAGGACCAGGCAGGGATAACAGGGAAATCACTACAATGGATCAGGGAATACCCGTCAGGAAGACAGCAGCGAGGTGTCAGAGTGGGCGCCGGTGACGAGTGGGGTTCCACAAGAGTCAGTCCTATGACCGGTGCTGTTTTTGGTATTTGTGAACGACATGACGGAAGGAATAGACTCCAAAGTGTCACTGTTTGCAGATGATGTGAAGTTGATGAGAAGAATTCAATCGGACGAGGACCAGGCAGAACTACAAAGGGATCTGGACAGGCTACAAGACTGGTCCAGAAATTGGCTCCTGGAGTTCAACCCCACCAAGTGCAAAGTCATAAAGATTGGGAAAAAGCAAGGAAGACCGCAGACGGAGTACAGTCTAGGGAAACAGAGACTACAAATCCCAAACAAGGAAAAAGATCTTTGGGTGAGTATAACACCAGGCACAACTCCTGAGGCGCACATCAACCAAATAACTGCTGCAGCATACGGGCGCCTAGCAAACCTAAGAACAGCATTCCGACATCTTAATAAGGAATCGTTCAGGACCCTGTACACTGTGTTCGTTAGGCGCATATTGGAGTATACAGCACCAGTTTGGAACCCACACCTAGGCAAGCACGTAAAGAAACTAGAGAAAATGCAAACGTTTGCAACAAGACTAGTCCCGGAGCTAAGGGGTATGTCCTACGAGGAGAGGTTAAGGGAAATCGACCTGACGACACTGGAGGACACAAGAGAAAATGATAACGACATATAAAATACTGAGAGGAATTGACAATTTGGACACAGACAGAATGTTCCAGAGATGAGACACAGCAACAAGGGGACACAGTTGAAAGTTGAAGACTCAGATGAATCACAGGGATGTTAGGAAGTATTTTTTCAGTCACAGAGTGGTCAGGAAGTGGAATAGTTTGGGAAGCGATGTAGTGGAAGTAGGATCCATTCATAGCTTTAAGAAGAGGTATGATAAAGCTCATGGTGTGGGGAGAGTGACCCAGTAGAGGCCAGTGAAGAGGCGAGGCCAGGAGCTACGATTCGACCACTGCAACCACAACTAAGTGAGTATAACTAGGTGAGTACACCCCAGGAGCTATGACTCGACCCCTGCAATCACAACTAGGTGAGTACATGCACACACACACATACACACACACACTGGCCGCTACCTCCATTATCGGCCAGGGAAGAGGCGGGGCCAGGAGCTATGAATTGACCCCTGAAACCACAACTAGGTGAGTATGTCGTGCCGATTAGGTAAAACTTGCGATTTTGGCTTAAATAGCAACGCTCTTCTTGCCATATAAGACAAGCGAAAATTTGTGTATGCAATAATTTCGCCAAAATCATTCTGAACCTAACGAAGAAAATATATTTCAATGTGTTTGCTTAAAATTAAATTATTGTAAACGTATCTAATATATATTTAGTTGGGTTTGGCAAAATTAAATTGCGCTTGTTATAATAAGGTTATGTAAGTTTTCTAAGTTTCTGTTAGTACAAAATTATAAATTTTTGCATTAACATAAGTGAAAAAAATATATCTTTAAACGTATAAGAGAAAATTTTAGAAAGGACTTAATTTTAAATAAGTTCTTGCTAATTGACCAGTTTTACCTATTAGGGACGACATATATATATATATATATATATATATATATATATATATATATATATATATATATATATATATATATATATATGTCGTGCCGATTAGGTAAAACTCTCGATTTTGGCTTAAATAGCAACGCTCACCTTGCCATATAAGACAAGCGAAAATTTGTGTATGCAATAATTTCGCCAAAATCATTCTGAACATAACGGAAAAAATATATTTCATTGTGTTTGTTTATTATTAAATTAATGTTAACGTATCTAAAATATATTTAGTTAGGTTAGCCTAAATTAAATTGCGCTTGTTGTAATAAGTTAGGTAGGTTTCAAAGTTTTCTTGGTACAAAATTATAAATTGTTACATTATCATAAATGAAAAATATATCATTAAACGTATAAGAGAAAATTTTAGAAAGGACTTAATTTTAGATGAGTTCTTGCTAATTGACCAGTTTTACCTAATCGGCACGACATATATATATTATATATATATATATATATATATATATATATATATATATATATATATATATATATATATATATATATATATATATATATATGTCGTGCCGATTAGGTAAAACTGGTCAATTAGCAAGAACTCATCTAAAATTAAGTCCTTTCTAAAATTTTCTCTTATACGTTTAATGATATATTTTTCATTTATGATAATGTAACAATTTATAATTTTGTACCAAGAGAAACTTTGAAAACCTACCTAACCTTATATATATATATATATATATATATATATATATATATATATATATATATATATATAGACTAAAAAATGCTGAATGTTTTGTTTTGAAGTGCAAGTGGGGTTACCTTCTACATCCATGTTAACATTAAGGTTTGTCATATTTCACTAAGTTTTATATGTGGTATCGCATGTCTATTATGTATAATAAACTTCTTGATTATTAGTGATTAACCTTCCTACCTTTGAACTCTTACCCTACCCCACTCACCCTCTATCCTACCCCACTCACCCTCTATCCTACCCCACTCACCCTCTATCCTACCCCACTCACCCTCTATCCTACCTCATTCACCCTGTATCCTACCTACCCTTCCCCTACTGCTTCTCCCCGTCATTTATAATTCTTCTCCACTATTTTTACCGAATTAATTAACATAATTTTTTAATATTGAGGGTATGTTTAATTACTTTTATTAAAATATTAGAAGCCTGGTGCAGTGCTCCTCACAAAGGCAGCTGGTAAAGGTTGCATGTCACGTGACCAACATGGTTAGTAATATTGATATTAATTATAATATTTGTATTACTTTTATAATGAATATTATTATTATAACTCATGTGAATATTATCATCATTATTATTATCTTTACTGTTTTATTATTGTTATTATTATTATAATTATTGTCGTTGTTGCTTTTGTTTTTGTTATTTTCGTTGTAGTTATTGTTTTATTAATATATATAGAGCAGTGACAAAAAGCGGAGAGACGTGTTTATTCTTGATGATGCTGAGTTTATGTGGTCGGAGTTCCCCCTTGAACTTTAATTAAATATGTGGTGCAGGTAGAGCCGAGTAGCATTGCTGGGAGTCCCGCTAGATGGTGCTGGGTACAGCTTTTAGCGGAGGTGATGTGTCGGAGAGGCACTGTCGGCTTCTATATTATAATAATAATAATAATAATATCTTTATTTTCTACAAGTACATGTACAAGGTATACAGACCTGGCTGACATCAATGACATACTTCTATATAGAAAGCCGCTTGTTATGCAGAGCATTTCGGACAAATTAGGTCAGTTTTGTCCCAGGATGCGACCCGCACCAGTCGACTAACACCCAGGTATGTATTTTACTGGTGGGTGAACATAGACAACCGGTATAAGGAAACACGTCTGATGTGTCCACCCCTTCGCCGGAAATCGAACCCGGACCCTCACCGTGTGAAGCGAGAGCTTTTGCCACCAGGCCACGGTCGACCAGGAAGAAGGTAGACAAGTTTATTCCATTGTTCTCACTTATGTAGCATACGTTTTTCAGACTGACTTGTCCTGATAGGTAGACATGAATTGTGTCTTGCCAACTGTTTAAGTTACACAGTCTTTATGGTCAAGTTCTGTTTTATAGAGTTTATAAAAATAATTAATATAACATTTAATCATTCTTATACATGAATTACAATGTAAATTTCATTGTTTTACGAAGACGACTTACACGGGTAAAGACTGATAATGCAATGCATTGTATATGTTTAGGAATTTTATTCACGAAAATTACAACTTTGAATTTTTAATACCACCTTATTTTCCACCGTTCTGCATCAAAATGATCTGATGCAAATCATTCTCAAGATCAGTGGTATCATCTATGAAATGTATCTGTTGGCCAATTTTTTTGTCGTCATTGAATTTATGTTGCTTTTCATCTCTTATGAATGTCTTACGAAATTGTTGTGACACCATTGTAAACAACTCACAGAAGGGAGTGGTGAGCGCATGGAGTGGTGAGCGCATGGAGTGGTGAGCGCATGGAGTGGTGAGCGCATGGAGTGGTGAGCGCAAGGAGTGGTGAGCGCATGGAAAGCCAGTCCTGGCCTGCTAGGACTGGCTGGGTTCCCGAACTGTATTGGGTTCGAGTCTTCCATTTTGTAAGTTCCCGCAACAACGGCATTATTGTAGATTACGAACAACATTCGCCGCTAAACGATCACTGTGGTGTCCATTCCAATGTCACCCTATTTATACACCATGTCACAATCCGTACCAGAATTATATCTAATTATATCTGCTTTTATGGAGTCTAACAAATTTCGCTTTATTGACGTCGGACTGAATGGGCAGTAAATTAGTGGTAAACACTTATTTCTCCTTTTACAGATTGAAATCTCAATATATATTTTCCACATATAAGATCTCATGTCCGTCTCTTGTGATATATTGAAAAGATTTACATTTTTTGAGGACTTTTGGAAATAGTTCCTTGGGACACCGGGATCTGTTCTGTTGTACTTTCAGCTTCTCGGAGCAACAGTATTATAAATCAATACACACATACTCAGCTCATAGGACAGAGAAGCATACGGTTACGTTTGGGTCCAACTTGGAACATTTACAAGTCACACTAACGCAAAATAGTGATTGAGCCAGTATATATAGGCGAGGGGGTAATGTTGGTAGTGGAAGTAGTAGTAGTAAAAGTAGTAATGGTAGTAAAAAGTAGGGGGAGTAGTTTAAGTGGCACAAGAGATAGAAAGCGTAGTGAAGGTCCCTTCGTTACCTGTTGTAAGATCTTCGTTATTATAATATAAGCCAGGTAGCCCTGGTCAGGCCAGACGGCTCCATTATAATCTAATCATTGTAATCTAGAACTGATAATGTGTTGCCTTTTTCACTTGTTTTCCTTTATTAATAGGCTGATTTGTACGTAATGTAACTATATTTAGAACATAATTACCTCTTTTATTTTTTACAGATGCAAATACGTAGATCACCTAATGTAGATGGAGGGATTTCTTAATTGCTTAATTGATAGACAGACAGAGACAGATAGATAGACAGGCAGAGACAGATAGAAAGAGATAGACATACAGAGACAGATATAGAGATAGACAGACGGAGACAGATAGAAAGACATAGAGAGACAGTTACAAATAGAAAGACATAGACTGAGACAGATAGAAAGAGATAGACAGACAGAGACAGAAAGAAAGAGATAGACAGAGACAGATAGACACAGAGATAGACATAGAGCCAGCCAGCCGAACACGTATTACACGTTCCAGAATTCTTTCTCTTTACTTAGGGCATAGGTTATAAGACATTCTAAAAAGGTGTTGCACAAATGTTGCACAGGGGTTATTATCGAGGTTTTTTAAATTTCCTCGACCACTTATGGCCACATCCACCTCAAAGCCACTAAACTCGGGGTCAACATCACTTTCCTCTTAAAATAGGAGAATTAATACTACATGAAATCAGTGAATCCCAGGAAAACAGAAGCCATACTCTTTGGCACGAAATATAAACTGAGAAGGGTAAATAATTTTAATATCCGGTGTAATGGGGAATCCATCACTTCAGTTTCCTCAGTAAAATATCTGGGAATCCCCTTTGACCCATGCATGTCAGGAGAATTGATAGGAGAATTGTAGTAAAGAAAGCGAATGCCAGACTGATGTTCCTCTACAGACAAGCACAGTGTCTACCTACTGAGGCTCGCAGGACCCTATGTCTAGCCCTTATACAATGCCATATGGACTATGCTTGCTCTTCATGGTACTCTGCCTCGACAAAAAAACTGAAAGATAAGCTGCAAATCACCCAGAACAAAATGGTAAAATTCATCCTGGACCTGGGTCTAAGAGAGCATGTAGGCCAGGATGAATTACAACAATTAGATATGCTGAATATTGAAGACAGAGTAAAACAACTTAAATTGAATGAAGTTTATAAAATTGCTCACAAACAGTGTCCAGAATATATTGCTGCCAATTTTGTCAAGGCTGGGAACCAAAGCAGTCATATAGATGAATGGTTCAGAGAACCGACAAGTTATAAATTAGACACATATGCAACATTTGGGTATCTTTATTGAGGAAACGTTTCGCCACACAGTGGCTTCATCAGTCCAATACAAAGTAGAAAGGTGTAAGGAGAGTAGGAGTTTTGAGGTAATCAGTCCTCGGCCTGGAGTCGATGTGTTCAGTCCATCAATCTTGTAGAAATGACAGCATATGTCCGTAGAGGTGGCTTATATACTGTAGTTAGTGAGGTGAAGCAGCAGGAGGCGGGTCATAGTGGTACCATCCACTAGTCTAGTAGATCTTCGTCCAAAGGTTGGACAAGTGTTGAAGAATTCGTTTGTATTAAGATCCCAAGATGTTGCTGTGTCAGACAGGGTATAGATGAATGGTTCAGAGAACCGACAAGTTATAAATTAGACACATATGCAACATTTGGGTATCTTTATTGAGGAAACGTTTCGCCACACAGTGGCTTCATCAGTCCAATACAAAGTAGAAAGGTGTAAGGAGAGTAGGAGTTTTGAGGTAATCAGTCCCTCGGCCTGGAGTCGATGTGTTCAGTCCATCAATCTTGTAGAAATGACAGCATATGTCCGTAGAGGTGGCTTATATACTGTAGTTAGGTGAGGTGAAGCAGCAGGAGGCGGGGTCATAGTGGTACCATCCACTAGTCTAAGTAGATCTTCGTCCAAAGGTTGGACAAGTGTTGAAGAATTCGTTTGTATTAAGATCCCAAGATGTTGCTGTGTCAGACAGGGTATAGATGAATGGTTCAGAGAACGACAAGTTATAAATTAGACACATATGCAACATTTGGGTATCTTTATTGAGAAAGTTTGCCACACAGTGGCTTCATCAGTCAAACAAGTAGAAAGGTGTAAGAGAGTAGGAGTTTTGAGGTAATCAGTCCCTCGGCCTGGAGTCGATGTGTTCAGTCCATCAATCTTGTAGAAATGACAGCATATGTCCGTAGAGGTGGCTTATATACTGTAGTTAGGTGAGGTGAAGCAGCAGGAGGCGGGGTCATAGTGGTACCATCCACTAGTCTAAGTAGATCTTCGTCCAAAGGTTGGACAAGTGTTGAAGAATTCGTTTGTATTAAGATCCCAAGATGTTGCTGTGTCAGACAGGGTATAGATGAATGGTTCAGAGAACCGACCTCCTGCTGCTTCACCTCACCTAACTACAGTATATAAGCCACCTCTACGGACATATGCTGTCATTTCTACAAGATTGATGGACTGAACACATCGACCCAGGCCGAGGGACTGATTACCTCAAAACTCTACTTCCTTACACCTTTCTACTTTGTATTGACTGATGAAGCCACTGTGTGGCGAAACGTTTCCTCAATAAAGATACCCAAATGTTGCATATGTGTCTAATTTATAACTTGTCGGTTCTCTGAACCATTCATCTATACCCTGTCTGACACAGCAACATCTTGGGATCTTAATACAAACGAATTCTTCAACACTTGTCCAACCTTTGGACGAAGATCTACTTAGACTAGTGGATGGTACCACTATGACCCCGCCTCCTGCTGCTTCACCTCACCTAACTACAGATATAAGCCACCTCTACGGACATATGCTGTCATTTCTACAAGATTGATGGACTGAACACATCGACTCCAGGCCGAGGACTGATTACCTCAAAACTCCTACTCTCCTTACACCTTTCTACTTTGTATTGACTGATGAAGCCACTGTGTGGCGAAACGTTTCTCAATAAAGATACCCAAATGTTGCATATGTGTCTAATTTATAACTTGTCGGTTCTCTGAACCATTCATCTATACCCTGTCTGACACAGCAACATCTTGGGATCTTAATACAAACGAATTCTTCAACACTTGTCCAACCTTTGGACGAAGATCTACTTAGACTAGTGGATGGTACCACTATGACCCCGCCTCCTGCTGCTTCACCTCACCTAACTACAGTATATAAGCCACCTCTACGGACATATGCTGTCATTTCTACAAGATTGATGGACTGAACACATCGACTCCAGGCCGAGGGACTGATTACCTCAAAACTCCTACTCTCCTTACACCTTTCTACTTTGTATTGGACTGATGAAGCCACTGTGTGGCGAAACGTTTCCTCAATAAAGATACCCAAATGTTGCATATGTGTCTAATTTATAACAAAGCAGTCATAGTACTAGGGGGAGAGAACACAACTTTGTAGTACCCACAGTCAGTGGCCAGGCTTCAAACACCTTTTATTCTACAGCAATAAAGGAATGAAACAGACTGCCTGCACATGTCAAAGCCAGTCATAGCATGAGCCAGTTCAAGAAGAGAGCCAGTTCAAGAAGAGAGAATGGAACATTCTATAGCACTCTACGATAATAATAGCCCAATCATCACATCTCCCTGCAACTACAAGCGAGACACAGAATAGTTGCCTCACTTCTCACGAAACTCTCTTCCACCCACACAATTTTCTCTCGCTTCATTTGACCACTCTCAACCCATACTCCTCGCTGCAACCTTATAAATCTTTCGACGGTTTTAAAAATAACTCCCACCCTTCCACATGCAGCTTTCATTCCCCTTACTATTCACTAGGGTAAACCACGTCTATACTTCTCTGTCATCTCCCCTCCTCCGCTTCATACCATTTTTCCTTATCTCTCTAAAATTATAATAGTAGCAGGACTTGAACAGTATTATATACAGTAATTAATTATTTTACCTTGACAACAGATCTGGATTATAACATCAAATGTCTTGTCATCAAGCTCAGAGTATTTTAATAAACAAATAACGCAGTGAAATAAAATAAAATAAAAATTTTAACATCCACGTTTTACGAAGCTTAAGAGAGACAATCATTCTGGGCCAACGATCACTATTCACTATCACTAAAATGCGCTTACAAATCAGCAGACGAAAGATTATCTTTAACTTTCAATCTAACTTTGTTGCTCTAAACTTTTTTTACTTTAGCGGTGAGAAGTTTCCAAATTTGGGATTGCTTGTCGTCTTAATGTTGTGGTTTCTTGCCGGTCTTCTGACACTTAAGTCTCAGGAGCCAACACTTACAAAATCACACCTAGTTGTGATAGAAACTCAGCAATACTATGTGCAGGGTAGGTGTAAATCTGATAGGTTAGAGCAGAGAAATGTACAGAGAGAGAGTGACTATTTTTTATTATCACTGAGCAGTTAAATATGCCGGAATGTATTTAAATCTGAGCAGGGAAATATGTAGAAGTCTATTATTTATGGTAATATATTTTGTGATTTATTTCTCATCTGTAAAGGAAACAGGTACAACAAATTCAGTGCAAAATACGTGTGTATAAAACCAAATTGGTGATTACGCATGTACACGATCAGATGAATGAGTTCAGAACACAGGTAGTCGACAAGACATGTGTGTCCATAAGGCATTTAAACTATCACAAATGCGAGAGCAAAACACATGCAGACATTCATGTGTGGAAATACCACTACATACATTGAAGGGTCGTATATGTATGCCGTATAACACATGAGTCACATATGAATATGCTGATACATGAAGACAGTCATGTGTGTGCACCACATGTAGACGTCCATGTGTTCGATAATCACATTCAAATTTCAGCATGCAACATATTTAGATGATAATGTGTGTAAAGTAGCACATATACGATCAGTAATTTGAGTAAATATCACAGCAAATCTTGGCAATCATGTTCTTTACTACCATATTATTACGAACACATGTAGCAGTTCAAGGCCAGTAGGACCTGACTGTAACCAAAATCATCTGTATGTAGTGATCAAAAGGGCAAGACTAGGGCAAGGTAAACACAGCAAGGGCAGATTTCTTAACCCGTGTATTCCTTCATCATTCATTTACAATATTTACAAGGTTAAGATATTGAACTAGCAGAATAATGATGACAACAACGAACCACTCGAAGTTACGAGTGGTTTCGACCAGAGTAGGAGAAAGTCTGCCTCCCAGCCAGGCAGGCAGGTGTGACGTCACCTTGCCTGGGGAAGCTGGCTCTCACCTGATTAGTGGGTTGAACTGGACAATAACTTCAGCAGGGGGGCCCCAGTGCTCCGAAATGCCAGTTCACTGGTTGCGTGATGAACGTGGAATAAATTGTGGCATATTCGGCACATACCACATGTGCCTGAAGACACAATATATGTAGTGGTACGTGTGTGTTAGCGTGTGTATCACCTGTAAAATAATCATGTGAGTAGTCAGTAAATAAATAACGAGTGTTTGCAGTCGCGTTACTTGAACAGTTATGTTCTCTACATGCTGGCAAATTACGCCGTTTTAATTCATTAGTTATCGGTTGGATGAAGCTAAAAGTCAAGGCAAAATAATTTTCTAACATTAAATTTACATATTGATTTGAGTACTTGATTTGCAATTAAGGTGATACTGTAATATGTGAAATTCTTATATCTCAAAGACATAAGAGAAGTTGCTATACCTAGAAACTGCACTTACATTTAATCTTGTTTAACTATATGCTACGCAAAATAAGTGTTTAGATGCAAATTATATAATACAACAGCTTATCCACTTAATCTTATTCAAAATTACTTTGGCTTAAAGAGTTAAAAGTAATACCTAAACACAGAAATGAATCAGTGATTTTGTGACTATATTATTCCGTATCTCAGGTGAGAACAATAGGTAAGAAATTTACTTAGGATTATAAACAGGTTAATTATGATCACATTACAAATCAAATTCAATATATTATTGGTTCAGAATTAATTTAAAAAGGTTAAATTTGTAGATAGTATTACTATTAGTAAGTTACGTTATTATGCCTCAAATAAACACAGATTCACGAAATCGTAATGACACGATTGCAAACAAACCATACCACGGGTGGGGTTCGAACCCGCAGTCAGAGAGTCTCAAAACTCCAGACCGTCGCGACGGTCTGGAGTTTTGAGTCTCTGACTGCGGTTCGAACCCCACCCGTGGTATGGTTTAAACACAGATTGGTTGTGTCTCCTGTGTGATGTTCTTCGCGTTACAGAAAATGTATATATATCGAGATGTATATATCTCTGGGTGTAGAAGATCATGGTTTACTTTATGATAAAACAACACACTGTTTTTACTGGGTTTATCACAATATTCGAAAACTAAAGATAACTACATAGTATTGTATCCTAAGATCATGATACACATATGGGTAGCGTGAATATATATGTAGACATTATTATTATAAGGGAATAAAGTGTTTATTGTCTGATGGTGTAAAGGTGATATGCAGTCATACTTCAGCTTCCTTAATTTGAGTCTACAATGTTCTCCGAATTTTAATTCGTGTAATTTTTCCTGACATATCAAGTATGAAACCAAAGTTTCATATCAATTTTCATGTAGGTTATGTTATACTGAGTTATGGTAACGTATATTGTCTTATATCTGCGAGTAACAAAGGTTAAAACCGATGTAAAATTACTACGTCAGGAGCTACTGGGAACAAATTGTTTATATGACTTGACGTGCTGTTGAAGTGTGAACAAAGTAACATTTACGAAGGGATTCAGAGAAACCGGTTAGTCGGACTTGAGTCCTGGAGGTGTGGAGTGCCTGTACTCTGGAGGAAAGACGGAGATATGCTGCTGTTTTTTAAGTGTATTACAGGAACGTCTCTAGCAAGACAGTGTTTGAGAGTGACGATGAAATTTATTATATTTTTCAGGTAACCTGAAACGGTCAATGTGTATGTGTGTGTGTCATTGTCGTGCCGAAAAGGTAAAACTTGTTATTTTGGCTAAAATAGCAAATCTCTTCTTGCCGAAGAAGACTAGCAAAATTTATTTATCCAATAATTTCGCAAACATCATTCTGAAAATAACGCAAAAAACTATATTTCATTGTGTTTGTTTATTATTAAATTATTGTAAAGTTATCTAAAATATATTTAGTTGAATGAGACTAACTTAAACTGCACTAGTTATAATAAGTTAAGGAAAGTTTTCTAAGGTTCTTTCGGTAAAAAAATATAAATTTTTGCATTAACATAAACGAAAAAAATATATCCTTAAACATTTAAGAGAAAATTGTGGAAACACTTATTTTTAAATGAGTTTTTGCTAATTGATCAGTTTATATATATATATATATATATATATATATATATATATATATATATATATATATATATATATATATATGTCGTGCCGATTAGGTAAAACTTGCGATTTTGGCTTAAATAGCAACGCTCACCTTGCCATATAAGACAAGTGAAAATTTGTGTATGCAATAATTTCGCCAAAATCATTCTGAACATAACGAAAAAAATATATTTCATTCTTGCTAATTTACCAGTTTTACCTAATCGGCACGACATATATATATATATATATATATATATATATATATATATATATATATATATATATATATATATATATTATACGGAAAATAGGGTCCACCTCTGGTACAAATTTGTCTCAAGAGACAAAGTTGAAAAAAATATTTAAAGCAGTTCCAAAGATTGCCATGCCTAGTCTTGTTGCCCAGGTATCAGCATGACCATTCACATAAGGTGGCAGTGTTACAAAAACGTAGGAGATGTCTTTCCTTCCTTCTGTGAGTGGAGGTAAGATTGGCATGTTGACTCTTGTGATGTGTGAAGCACAATCCAACACATCTTCGTCTACTCTGTTTAAAATATCCAAATTTCTTTAGTTTCAACTATATTTTTAACGTTCTGTAGCTCTGCTCAGAGTAGTCCCGAATTCTTTTTTGTCCCGTCTCTAATGCTTCATGTATTAATGCTTCCTTTCTCCTTCTTGCTCTCTCCTTTCGTTCAAATTTTGATGTTCTTACTATATTCTCTCTTTATTCTCTCCTTCTCCTTTTGCTCTCTCTTGCAAGGTTATCTCTCTTCGTTTACTCTTCCCTAACTACCTTTTCTCTCTTTTTCCTTTTTGCCTAGAAAATTATTCTTTATTCTTTCTCTCTTAAAAGCTAGTATTTTTTCACGTTCTTTTTCATTTCCCTCTCTTGCTAAACGATTTTTTTAATATAAGCAGAGAAGAGAAATTCTAAGGCAGTTCCATTATTGCCCATCGAGATGATTGTGTCAAATAAAAATTTGAACTCAAACATAAAGATAAAAAATACAGATATACATGACAATTAAATCTTTGAAGGGAACTAAATCTACATCCAAAAAAATATAGGAAAAATAATGTTGTACCTAGACCAGCCACTGTCTCTGTAAAGATCGAGTCCCACAATAGATCCGTTTATATACAATACAAACAGGGCTCAGTGGAGTGACATGTTCCCCGAAAATCCGGGGCCTCTAGGGTCTACTCATCTTCACCACAACAAGCCAAAGAGTGACAGGAATAAAGCGGAGCACAGTTGCCTGTCCTGGCTTGCTACTCAAAACATGTGAATGTAAAAACAAAATTCCACTCACCACTTCATTTAAATTCTTGTGTAGTGAAGGTAGCATACCACAGTGAGTGACAACTTGTCTGTTAATGATAATGATAATGCTACCCAACTCCTAATTACACTAGTCAACAAAATAAAAAAATATTCTGTTCAGAAATTTAATTTGTTGTTTTATTCTAACTCTGATAAGCTGATCATGAATCTACTTTTATTTAGATTATCACGTAATTTTTTGTTTAAATCTTATGATCACCATTTTGGTTATTTACGATTGATAAGTCAAATGGTACCATATAAACTATGTTATGCATATATATTAAGTGAAGCGCATGTGTGTGTGCTCACCTACTTGTGGTTGCAGGGGTCGAGTCATAGCTCCTGGCCCCGCCTCTTCACTGATTGCTACTAGGTCCTCTCTCTCCCTGCTCCATGAGCTTTACCAAATCTCGTCTTAAAACTATGTATGGTTCCTGCCTCCACTACGTCACTTTCTAGGCTATTCCACTTCCTGACAACTCTATGACTGAAGAAATACTTCCTAACATCCCTATGACTCATAGGAGTCTTCAACTTCCAATTGTGACCCCTTGTTTCTGTGTCCCACCTCTGGAACGTCTTGTCTCTGTCCACCTTATCCATTCCTCGCAGTATTTTATATGTTGTTATCATGTCTTCCCTAACCCTCCTGTCCTCCAGTGTCATCAGGCCGATTTCCCTTAAACTTTCTTCGTAGGACAATCCCCTTAGCTCTGGGTTTAGTCTTGTTGCAAACCTTTGCACTTTCTCTAGTTTCTTGACGTGCTTGACCAGGTGTGGGTTCCAAACTGGTGCTGCATCCTCCAATATGGGTCTGACGTACACAGTGCACAGGGCCCTGAACAATTCCTTACTGATATGTCAGAATGATATTCTTAGGTTTGCCATTCGTCCGTATGCTGCAGCAGTTATTTGGTTGATGTGCACCTCAGGAGATGTGCCTGGTGTTATACTCACCCCAAGATCTTTTTCCTTGATTGAGGTTTGTAGTCTCTGGCCCCCTAGACTGTACTCCATCTGCGATCTTCTTTGCCCTTCCCCAATCTTCATGACTTTCCACTTGATGGGGTTTAACTCCAGGAGCCAATTGCTTGACCAGGCTTGCAGCCTGTCCAGATCCCTTTGTAGTTCTTCCTGGTTCTCGTGCGATTGAATTCTTCTCATCAACTTCATATCATCTGCAAACAGGGACACTTCGGAGTCTATTCCTTCCGTCATGTCGTTCACAAATACCAGAAACAGCACCGGTCCTAGGACTGACCCCTTTGGAACCCCAGTCGTCACCAGCGCCTAGTCTGACACCTCGCCACGTACCATGACTCGCTGCTGTCTTCCTGACAGGACATCCCTGATCCATGGGAGTGCCTTTCCTGTTATCCCTGCCTTGTCCTCCAACTTTTGCACTAATCTCTTGTGTGCAACTGTGTCAAACGCCTTCTTACAGTCCAAGCAAATGCAATCTACCCACCCCTCTCTCTCTTGTATTACTGCTGTCACTTTGTCATAGAAGTCCAGTAGGTTTGTGACACAGGATTTCCCGTCCCTGAAACCATGTTGGTTGTCGTTGATAAGCTCATTCCTTTCTAGGTGCTCCACCACTCTTCTCCTGATAATCATTTCTATGACTTTGCATACTATACATGTCAGTGACACTGGTCTGTAGTTTAGTGCTTCGTGTCTGTCTCCTTTTTTAAAAATTGGGACAACATTTGCTGTCTTCCATACCACAGGTAGTCACCCTTTTTCGATAGATGTGTTGAATATTGTTGTTAGGGGTACACATAGCACCTCTGCTCCCTCTCTCAGGACCCATGGAGAGATGTTGTCCGGCCCCATCTCCTTTTAGGTATCTAGCTCACTCAGCAGCTAGATACGTGTGTGTGTGTGTGTGTGTACTCAGCTAGTTGTGGTTGCTGTGGTCGTGTCATAGCTTTTGGCCCCGCCTCTTCACTGGCCGCTACTGTGTATGTGTGTGTGTGTTTGTGTGTGTGTTTGTGTGTGTGTGTGTGCGTGTGTGTGCGTGTGCGTGCATGTGTTTAGACTTCGCGGAATAAGTGAAATATTTACAAACACTATTCTCAGGCCTGTGGTGACTCGACCTACGAACCTTAGAACAATACATGAAGTACTATATACACCGTTCCACACTGGTCCAATAATTTGGCTTCCAACAAAGCTAGGCTTTCATCCCAAAACAGCCAGCATTCAGGAAGGTGGTGAAGTTTTTCGACTAATCCATAGCACGCATCGACCAACGAGAGATTTTTAGAAGGTTCGAAGGTCTGAGTCACCCTCCTCCTGAGATTAGTGTCTGTAAATATTTTTCTTGTTCCATGAAGTCTAAACATTCGTTGGTCGATGCATACTGGGGACGAGATGAAAGTTGTCACCACATTCCTAAATGGGATCTACGCTTTAGCATGGAACAGTGTGGAAGGGTGTGTATAGTGCTGTGTATCTTGTTTTAAGGTTTGAAGGTTTGATTCACCCTCACACACATATATTAATGTCGTGCCGAATAGGTAAAACTTCCGATTTTAACTTAAATAGCAACGTTCTTCTTGCCGAATAAGGCAAGCGAAAATATGTGTATGCAATTATTTCGCAAAAATTATTCTGAACTTAACAAAAAATATATTTCATTGTGTTTGATTATTACTAAATTTCTGTAAACTAATCTGAAATATAATTAGTTGGATTAGGCTAAAATAAATTGCGCTTGTTATAATAGGAAAGTTTTCTAAGGTTCATTTGGTACAAAACTATTAATTTTACATCATCATTAATGAAAAAAAAAACATGTCTTTAAAATTATAAGATTTTTTTTTAGAAAGGACTTAATTTTACATTAGTGCTTGCTAATTGACTTGACCAGTTTTACCTAATCGGCATGCCATATATATATATATATATATATATATATATATATATATATATATATATATATATATATATATATATATATACACATGCATGCATATAAATGCTTTATTAATAGACAGAATACATTTATAGAAAACACAAACATGAATACAATGGTACAATATGTCAAAGATTATGAATCTCCTCCAGTTCCTCCGAAGCCGGACGCGAGCCAAGTATGCAGCATGCGTTTCCCCTCTGGATGGCCACGCTGAGACGCTGGAACATGAACGTGGCTGCCCTTGGGTCCCTGGTGGTGTCGATGAGTCTGGAACCCAGTTCTTTAAGGAAACGTGTTGCATTTTTTCCCAACTCTCCCAAGGTCTCTGATCCCACTGGGACAAATTTATACTGTTGGCTTATGTCCCTGTACTTGCCGATCTTGTATATATATATATATATATATATATATATATATATATATATATATATATATATGTAGTAGGTTGGTAGACAGCAACCACCCAAGGAGGTACTACCGTCCTGCCAGGTGACTATGAAACAGAAACCTGAAACTGTTTTACTTGATGGTATGATTGCTGGTGTCTTTTTTGTCTCATAAACACGCTGGATAACAGGTATATCTAGCTACTTCTACTTACATGTAGGTTACACTACACAGGCATGCACATGCATATATATACATACACACATCTATGTTTTTCTTCTTTTTCTTAATAGCTCTTGTTCTTCTTTATTTCCTCTATTGTCCATAGGGCAGTGAAAAAGAATTCTTCCTCCGTAAGCCATGCGTGTCGTATAAGGCGGCTAAAATGCCAGGATCAATAGGCTAGTAACCCCTTCTCCTGTACACATTTACTAAAAAAACGAATAAGAAAAGCTTTATAAAACTGGGATGTTTGAATGTGCGTGGATGTAGTGCGGATGATAAGAAAGAGATGATTGCTGATGTTATGAATAAAAAGAAGTTGGATGTCCTGGCCCTAAGTGAAACAAAGCTGAAGGGGGTAGGTGAGTTTCAGTGGGGAGAAATAAATGGGATTAAGTCAGGAGTATCTGAGAGAGTTAGAGCTAAGGAAGGGGTAGCAATACTGTTGAAGGACCAGTTATGGAAGGAGAAGAGGGAATATAAATGTGTAAATTCAAGGATTATGTGGATTAAAATAAGGGTCAGATGCGAAACGTGGGTTATAATAAGCGTGTATGCACCTGTAGAAGAGAGGAGTGTAGAGGAGAAGGAGAGATTTTGGGAGATGTTAAGCGAATCTATAGGAACCTTTGAACCAAGTGAGAGAGTAATTGTAGTAGGGGACCTAAATGCTAAAGTAGGAGAAACATGTAGAGAGGGTGTAGTAGGTAAGATTGAGGTGCCAGGTGTAAATGAAAATGGGAGCCCTTTGATTGAACTTTGTATAGAAAGGGGTTTAGTTATAGGTAATACATATTTTAAGAAAAAGAGGATAAATAAGTATACAAGATATGATGTAGGGCGTAATGACAGTAGTTTGTTGGACTACGTATTGGTAGATAAAAGACTGTTGAGTAGACTTCAGGAAGTACATGTTTATAGATTGGCTACAGATATATCAGATCACTTTTTAGTTGTAGCTAAAGTGGGAGTAAAAGGTAGATGGGATACAAGGAAAATAGAAGCAGTAAGTAAGAGAGAGGTGAATGTTTATAAACTGAAAGAGGAGGCAGTTAGGGCAAGATATAAACAACTATTGGAGGATAGATGGGCTAGTGAGAGTGTAGGCAATGGGGTCGAAGATGTATGGAGTAGGCTAAATAATGTAGTGTTAGAGTGTTCAGCAGAAGTTTGTGGTTACAGGAAAGTGGGTGCGGGAGGGAAGAAGAGCGATTGGTGGAATGATGATGTAAAGAGAGTAGTAAGGGAGAAAAACTTAGCATATGAGAGGTTTTTACAAAGTAGAAGTGATGCAAGGAGGGAAGAGTATATGAAGAAAAAAAGAAAAGTTAAGAGAGTGGTCAAGCAATGTAAAAAGAGAGCAAATGAGAGAATGGGTGAGATGTTATCAACAAATTTTGTTGAAAATAAGAAAAAGTTTTGGAGTGAGATTAATAAGTTGAGGAAGATTAGGGAACAAATGGATTTGACAGTTGAAAATAGGAGAGGAGAGTTATAAATGGAGAGTTAGAGGTATCGGGAAGATGGAGGGAATATTTTGAGGAGTTGTTAAATGTTGATGAGGACAGGGAAGCTGTGATTTCGTGTATAGGGCAAGGAGGAATAACATCTTGTAGGAGTGTGGAAGAGCCAGTTGTGAGTGTGGGGGAAGTTCGTGAGGCAGTGGGTAGAATGAAAGGGGGTAAAGCAGCTGGGATTGATGGGATAAAGGTAGAAATGTTAAAAGCAGGCGGAGATATAGTTTTGGAGTGGTTGGTGCTATTATTTAATACATGTATGGAAGAGGGTAAGGTACCTAGGGACTGGCAGAGAGCGTGTATTGTTCCTTTGTATAAAGGCAAAAGGGACAAAAGAGAGTGCAAAAATTATAGGGGAATAAGTCTGTTGAGTATACCAGGTAAAGTGTATGGTAGAGTTATTATTGAAAGAATTAAGAGTAAGACGGAGAGCAGAATAGCAGATAAACAAGGTGGCTTTAGGAAAGGTAGGGTGTGTGTAGACAAAGTGTTTACAGTAAAACATATAGGTGAACAGTATTTGGATAAGGGTAAAGAGGTTTTTGTGGCATTTATGGATTTGGAAAAGGCGTATGATAGGGTGGATAGGGGGGCAATGTGGCAGATGTTGCAGGTGTATGGAATAGGAGGTAGGTTACTGAAAGCAGTGAAGAGCTTTTATGAGGATAGTGAGGCTCAGGTTAGAGTGTGTAGGAGAGAGGGAGATTATTTCTCGGTAAAAGTAGGCCTTAGACAGGGATGTGTGATGTCACCGTGGTTGTTCAATATATTTATAGATGGGGTTGTAAGAGAAGTGAATGCGAGGGTCTTGACAATAGGTGTGGGGTTAAAAGATAAAGAATCAAATACAAAGTGGGAGTTGTCACAGTTGCTTTTTGCTGATGACACTGTGCTTTTGGGAGATTCTGAAGAGAAGTTGCAGAGGTTGGTGGATGAATTTGGTAAGGTATGTAAAAGAAGAAAATTGAAAGTGAATATAGGAAAGAGTAAGGTGATGAGGATAACAAAAAGATTAGGTGACGAAAGATTGGATATCAGATTAGAGGGAGAGAGTATGGAGGAGGTGAATGTATTCAGATATTTGGGAGTGGACATGTCAGCAGATGGGTCTATGAAGGATGAGGTGAATCATAGAATTGATGACGGGAAAAGGGTGAGTGGTGCACTTCGGAGTCTGTGGAGACAAAGAACTTTGTCCATGGAAGTTAAGAGGCGAATGTATGAGAGTATAGTTATACCAACACTCTTATATGGGTGTGAAGCATGGGTGATGAATGTCGCAACGAGGAGAAGGCTGGAGGCAGTGGAGATGTCGTGTCTGAGGTCAATGTGTGGTGTGAATATAATGCAGAGAATTCGGAGTTTGGAAATTAGGAGGAGGTGCGGGATTACCAAAACTATTATCCAGAGGGCTGAGGAGGGGTTGTTGAGGTGGTTCGGACATGTAGAGAGAATGGAACGAAACAGAATGACCTCGAGAGTGTATAAATCTGTAGTTGAGGGAAGGCGGGGTAGGGGTCGGCCTAGGAAAGGTTGGAGGGAGGGGGTAAAAGAGGTTTTGTGTGCGAGGGGCTTGGATTTCCAGAAAGCATGCGTGTGCGTATTTGATAGGAGTGAATGGAGACAAATGGTTTTTAATACTTGACGTGCTATTGGAGTGTGAACAAAGTAACATTTATGAAGGGATTCAGAGAAACCGGCAGGCTGGACTTGAGTCCTGGAGATGGGAAGTACAGTGTCTGCACTCTGAAGGAGGGGTGTTAATGTTGCAGTTTTATAAATGTAGTGTAAAGCACCCCTCTGGCAAGACTGTGATGGAGTGAATGATGACGAAAGTTTTTCTTTTTCGGGCCACCCTGCCTTGATGGGAATCGGCCGATGTGTTAATAAAAAAAATAAAAAATATATAGGATGGGGTCCACCTCTGGTACAAATTGTGGGACCCATAGCCTCGGAGAAGTGGATAAAAAGGATTCAAGAAAGAATATTTGGATATCTTCCTGAAGCCATTTGAATATTCCACTTTCCCTACCACCCCATCTTTTAATATATATATATATATATATATATATATATATATATATATATATATATATATATATATATATATATATATTTCTTCTTTCTTTCAACAAATCGGCCGTTTCTCACCAAGGTGGGGTGGTCTAAAGAGAAAACAGGAGAAGGGGTTACAAACCCCTTGTTCCTGGTATTTTATTCGACTCTTACAACACACATGGCATACGGAGGAAGAATTCTGCTCCACTTCCCCACTCGTTCGTGGTTACAATAACCTAATATATACTGCTTGTTGATCTAGTACACCAAACAGGAGAAGAATGAAATTAGCTTAGAGGCGTCCAAACCACCATATGTCCTTGGGTAGTGAGTACAACATTCAGTCCTACTGGATGCGCTACTCTTAAGGGTTGTGTGGTTCAGTGGACTAGAGCGTCATGTGTTTTCGCTCATCATGAGGCGGCCAAAACATCATGGGTTCGACTCCTGGCTAGAGCAGAGTAGTTATTGATCAATACCACTCGATCGTGGTTACAATAATATAATACACTGCTTTTCGAGCAAGTACACCCAACAGGGAGTAGAATGAAATTAGCTTAGAGGCGTCCACACCACCGTATGTCCTTGGGTAGCGAGTACAACATTCAGTCCTACTGGATGCGCTACTCTTAAGGGTTGTGTGGTTCAGTGGACTAGAGCGTCATATGTTTTCGCTCATGATGCGGGCCAAAGCATCATGGGTTCGACCCCTGTCTAGTGCAGTGTAGTTATTAATCAATACCACTCGTTCGTGGTTACAATAATATAATATACTGCTTGTTGAGCTAGTACACCGAACAGGGAGTAGAATGAAATTAGCTTAGAGGTGTCCACACCACCGTATGTCCTTGGGTAGCGAGTACAACATTCAGTCCTACTGGAATAGCCGAGGACTCGAACCCGTCCACGTTCAATTTGACCAAAGTTGCTCAAGCCATTCCCAGCGACTTGGAATGGCTCAGATAATTTCTCAAACAATAAGAAGCGTAGCTTCTACCTTTCATGAAAAGTGACATTCTCTTGTTAACTGATAACAAATTTCTGTTTTCCTATTCTTAATGGCTTCAGTACTTATAAATCTATGTACAGGTCCAAGAGAGAGTCCCCTGACTTTCGTTGTCCTGCAGACAGATTTGTTTCTGTAGTAAATTTGTATAAAAAAAGAAACTTAGAATCGTTGGAAACTTTGAAGTCTGAGCGGCTTCAAATTTCCTGACCATGAGGCTGACGCTGCTGTTTTGCGGCATGAGTCCAGATTTGTCAGTTTTAGTGAATAGTAATAAAAACTTTTATTGGATGATAAAAAAAAAAGTTTTTTTTTTCTATTGGGCTACGAAGTACTATCATTCACAATGCATTCTATGATAAGGATGATTACCTATAAGTTTATTCAGGATTGGAGCATATTGAAATTTCACTGAAGTTGTTAAAGAAATCTTAATTGATGGAATTCGATCAATTAGTGGGGAATTTTTGCCTGATCTGCTTCAAGCTTTCACCATTCGTGTACATTATTAAAACAAAGCTTGTTACTCCCTTTGAGCTGTGTAAATTTCAATTTAGCAATATTATTAAATTGTTTCCCATGTAATAACTAGAGAATGCGGCTTCTGATCTGCTTCGAATATAAAACTGGTGTATGTTAATTGGAAGTATTTTTGTAAATTGATAATTTTTGAGTTTTATCAAATAGATTTTCATAAAAAAAAAATCAAATCAAATACTTTTTAATGCAGGATTGAATTTTAAATAGAAAGTAAATGAGAAAAAAAAGAAAAATCCGCTTTATTTTGCGTTGTTTGGTTTCACGATACGAGGCTTCAATATCTTAGGAACATTCTTAACAATAATTCTTTGTTCACTTTCTCAAAATTTCCGTTTATCACCCGAGAAAGCTGTAGTCGCTCGGATTCAATTTTTCAACACTAGTGTTATGCATCTGATTTACTTACATAAGGGGGTTTCCTATGCACAATGTTACATAGACCTTTATCAAATAATAATGCTTTTAGGTGCCTATAATCTGTGCTTGCTCAAGACTATTGTTAAAAACTTACATAAAACTTACTCACTTTCTTACTTTTTAAAAGCTGGCCAATCGTCTTGGAGGAAAGTTTGACTGATTTTAGTTTGTTTAAGTCCACATTTGTTGTTTTGGACGAAAATGGTAAATTGAAATATACTTCTGTTCTTGTGATACGTTCTGAGTGTCATATCTGATTAGCGTCAATTTTGCCTTGCGGATAATTTGTAATATAGCTTCTGAGTGGCTTCAAGCTTATTGTGCTTGTGTATTATATGCTATTGGTCTCAATGAAATGTTTGAAAGGTTGGAATCAAGTTTGGGTTGTGTATTTCTAAATTTACAATACTTAGTGAAGAAAACTAGTTATTAGTTTTGATATTATGACTTGTGAATGCCTCTACTGATTCACTTCAAATCTTTAACGCTAATATTTAACTGCATTATAAACTAATGCCGCACTCTGCACTATTCCAGTCGCGCGCATTGAGGTACGAGGGATTGAATACTGGAACGCCTTTCTCGGATGATGCAACGACCGACATACTTACATTTAGTTATTATTGTTGTAATGGTCATAAGAGTTATTAAACGAATTACATTATCAATTAACAGAAAAAAATTAGCCTAAAGTACATTGTTCCATTATTCGGTATTTGTTTAATGTTCAATGTTATAGTTTATTACACTAAATTATATTTGTATTAATAAAGAATAAAATGTTTTAACAATTGTTAAGAATTTTATATGATGAAGGGACATTTAGAGACGAGATTGTGTGTTGGAAGGAGATTAAGACACGAGATTAAATGCTAAAGGGACATTGAGAGACGAGATTATAAATATAAAGACCACAGGCTGGTGTATGCTGGACTTTTTAGAGTGGGATTATCGTAAAGAATATACATTCTTGATGCTAATGGGGGAGTTAATTATGCTTGTTCTGTGTACAAGGTACGACAACCCATGTTTTGAATATGTTTCGTCAATGGTAACAAAGTAAATAATACTCGGGAAGTCAAGCGCCAACCTAATAATTCTCACCAAATTATGAAATACTTTTATTAAATTTGCCTTGTGACATTCGCTATTACTATAAGACATTTGCTATTACATAAGAAATGAGTTGGTGCTAAGTGTAGGATATGCATATTTTTGTTATCTTTCACTTATATTGCTGATAAGTTTTCACAGAAACCGAAATACTGACTCTAAATGCCACAAGAATTTCGAAAAAGAATTAAATAGCATGTGATTTCGTCACCCGAACAAGTGATCAAGATGTGCCAGAAGCTATGGATACCACAACAAGTGACTCTGGCCAGTTTTTCACATAACAGAAACCAAACTCGCAGACACACTATATTTATTCGCATTTATGTATACAGGCACTATAATACATGTCACTCCAGGAATGGTTTGCTGGAATGACACCACCCAGCTGTTCAATCAACTAGGGAAGCTCTCGAGTGGAGAGTGTAGGGTCAATACTGTTTGTGTTGAGATACTCCAAGGAGCTGTTTACCCTACCAACGCATCGGTGATTTTACCGGCAATCTTGAGGGATACATATTGTATTCCAAATGAGGAATTGTATGGCATATCACTAAATGGATCGGTGAGGATATTCGTCAAGATTGTGGTGGCTAGCGCATATGAGAGAACTGTTGACAAGTACCAAGACGACTGTGTGAAGGTAAACCCAGGCCTGGAAGTTCACCTAAAGGATGTATCGAAGTATTACACGGGGATAAAGGTATGTAATGTGCCCTTTGAAGCAGATGAGGTTGATATCCGGGAGGATTTTGGCCAGTATGGTGTCATACATACTGACTCGTTGGGACGGGGGTCTGAGGGATTATATGCTGGGCTGCCCCAGGGGTCTTATTCCCTCAAAATGAATTTGAGAAGACCTCAACCTTTATATGTAGTAAAGGAAGAGTTTTGGACCCAGGTATACATGACCTATGCTGGGCAACAAAGAACTTGTAGAATCTGTTGGTCCTATGAGCATCTGGCAGCAGTATGCAGCAAGAGGCCATCTCAACAACCGGTATGCCGAGATGTTTTGGAGGGCTTGAGTGGGAGGATCAGAGCCCAAGGATGTGGGTGTGGTGGGGACAGGCAAATGGAGCGACATGGTAGGCGGTGCAGAGGAACTGTGTCTCACTCTGCCAAATGAGACTCAGGGGTCGGGGGCCAGAGGCCCTGTGGACAATGTAGGCCTTGGGGAGCTGGATTTGGGCTTGACTGAGCCACTTCACGCCGTGCTACGGGAGATGCTAGACAGCCCCCAGGTGGAGGCATTGCAGGATGATGGTGAGGGACTGGAAGGGAATACCTCTTGGGGGAACCGAGAGTGGCAAGTGTGAAGTTGGGCCCATTCTGCAGATTCAGGAAGTGGAGGTAGTAGTTCACAGAAAGAATGATGGGGAGGACATGGATGTGACGGGGAACCCCGCAAGAGGCTGGGTGGGGCATCGGATAGCGACAATGTCCTCACTCGGGGCAAAAGGACTTGTAAAAAGGTGTGGATGGATGTGGCGAAAAGGGGTAACGGGGGTGAAAGGGAAAGAAGGGGTACTGGGGGAACAGGGTGTTGGGAAAAGGCTGGAACACTAAAAGGAGCTGTCAGAGGTTGCAGAGACATAAAGAAAGCCCCATACACTTTTCAGGTGTCTGACTATAAATGTTAACGGCCTCCGGGCAGAAGTAAAGGGAAGTGGGTGGAGGTGATCCTCAGCCTTTAGGTGGATGTGCATCTTGCAGGAACACTGTATAAGTGTGGAAGGGACTTGACTTTGAATGGATATATGTTTTTGCTGGGAGTTCGGGAGATTAAAGGGTGGAGTGGTGGTAGTCATAAAAGGGACCAGCCATTTTAAGTTGTTGGCATGGGAAGAGGGGAGGAGGGTAGTGCAGGTGAACGGAGTATGGGGGGAGGTTCGGGTGTGTTTCCTTGGGGTGTACTTACAGCCGAAAATAATGGGAGAATTAAGGAGGAGTTTGTAAAGGATGTTTTAGTGTTTCATTTGCAGGGGTTGCCTTGATAGCAGTCATGGGTGGGGATTGGAATTGCATGATTGGAAAGAAGGATGTGGAGCCGAGGGGGATGTTGTGTGTTTTGGGTGTTCTGCGGAATGTTTTGGGGAAAGCGGGAGTGGTGGATGTAGTTCGGGGTGATGGATGGAAAGTAGAGCATACTTTTGTGTGAAAGGGTTATGCTGCTTGGCTGGACGTATATACGTGAGCGGAGGTCATGTGATGGTGGAACTGATAGACATAGGATTTTGGATCAGGGTGTTAGCGATGTGGGGTAGTGGGCATGGTCAAGAGGTACGGGAGCTACTGGAAGCTTAACATGAGCCTCCTGAAGGGGACAGAGGGGAGGGAGGGGTTTTCGGAGTGGTGGGGGCTGCTATGGGAAAAGGGTAGACAAGAGGGTAATATAGTGAGGTGGTGGGAGGAATATGCAAAGCCGAGTATTAGGGATTATTATAAGGGTAGGGGCAAGGAGGAGAATCAGTGGAGGTTTGGGTTCCAAAGTATTTGGAGGGGCAGTTGAGTTGTTGTTTCGAAGGGGAGGGGCTTATCCTTTGGTAGTGATTGAGGGGTTGCGGGGAAGACTGAGGGACATTCAGAATGATAGGTTTGATGTGGTTAGGGTACGAGGGGGTCTCGAGGATGTTCTCTGGGGCGATAGACCTTCAGCGTGTGTTTTGCGGCATTTTCGGGAAAGGCAGAAGGGGATGACTATAATGGCTCTGGAGGAAAGTGAGGCTATGGAGGGATATAGGGTGGGGCAGATGTTGGGGACTATGGAGGGGATCAGTCATTATGCTGATCTATGGTTTAGGAATTATATGAAGAAGGGGGCGCGTGGGGGGAGGAGCGGGGAGATACTGGAGGAGGGCATTAGGAGGATGATAGGACAGGAGGACAGGGAGGGTATGGAGGGTGGGATAAGCGAGGACGAGGTGTGGGCGGCGGTACAGGGTATGAGCAGGGGTAAAGCACCGGGATTGGATGGAATCAATAATGACTTTTATATGTCAAATTGGAGGGTGTTGAAGGAATGTTTGGTAACTTTGTTTAATCATATGAAGGACTTGGGGTTTATGGGGGTGACTCAGCACACAGGGGTTGTGGTATTGGTGAGGAAGGGGCAGAATGGGGTGACGATTAGGGATTATAGAGCAATTTCGCTGATGTGCACCGATTATAAGATTTTTGCGAGAATGTTAGGAAATAGGATTAAGAGAGTGCTAGGGAATATTATAGATCAGGGGCAATTTGGCATTCCAGGACATAGTATGTGTAAAGGCCATGGGAGAATTAGGGATTTTATAGAGGAACGCAAAGGGGGGGGTCCTGGGATTAGATTAGAAAGTGGCTTATGATAGTGTTGAGAGGGGTATGTTGAGGTTAATAATGAGGAGGCAGGGGTTTGGGGAGGAGGCTGTGGCATGGGTGGATACATTATATAAGGGGGCTTTGGTGAGGGTGCAGGTGAATGGTAGGGTGGAGGAAGTGGTATGTATGGGTAAGGGTTTGTGGCAGGGGTGTCCTTTGTTGCAAATCCTGTTTGCATGTTTACAGGATCTGTTCTATTGCTTGATCACAGAAGGGGTGGGGGAAGGGGGTGATGGCTGGGTATAGTAGGTTATGTAGATGATATGACTGTATTGGTAGGTGGGGAGGAGGGGCTCAGCAACGTTGCTAGGATTATAAGTATTTTGAGGGAAGCGACAGGGGTATGCATATGAATTGAGCTAAATCCAAACTGTTGGAGGTGGGCACGTGGAGGGGTGGGGGCTTGGGGGCTAGGTATGGGTGGCCTGTCATGGGGCAATTGAAGATATGTGGGGTGGTTTACATGGGTGATATGCGGGAGGCGAGGAAGGTAAACTCATTAGCGGTGGTGTGGGGGACAGTGCGATGAATGGGGGTTGGAGGCCTGGGGATATCACATTGCTACCTGGAGTCTACCTGGAGAGGTAGACTCCAGGTAGACTCCAGGTAGCAATATGCTTGTGTACAGTAAGTTGTGGCATATGGCGGCGGTTTTTCCTTTGATGACAGAGGACATGAAGGAATTACTGAGGAAGGCTTTACGGTATATGTGGGGGTATGGAAGGCCTTGGTTATGAAAGGAGGTGGTAATGATGAAAGTGGGGATGGGGGGTTTGGGGCTCATTCCCCTGGAGAGACGGGTGCAAGGTGTGTATGTAAAGCATAGGTATATGAGGTGGGGGGAGCAAAGGAGGGTGGTTGGTTTAGTGATGGGGGACGTTAAAAGGTGGTGAGGGGGAGGGAGTTGAGGGTGTGTGAAGATATGCTGCGACATTTACTGGCTGTGTGAGATGTTTGGGGGTTAAAGGTTAGTGTGTTGGGGAGGGTAGGGGGAGTGAGGGATGTAGTGCAGGGGGAGGCTACATACCCCATTGGAGGGGGATTTGGGAGGGGTTTCGTAGGCTTAGGTTACGTCTAAGGGTGAGGGAAACGGTGTATAAGTTTTTGCAGGGTATACTGGCGTCGAGGTCTTTATTATATAAAATGGGTTTGGTGGCGGAGCAGTGTTGTGCAAGGTGTGGGGTTGAGGAGTCGGCTTATCATGCAGTGTATTTCTGTGAATTATTGGGTGGGGTCAGGGAGTGGTTAGGAAGGGTGTTACACATTTGTTGTCGACTTTGAGAGCCTAAGCTTAGACATTGGAGGGGGTGTGCGAGAACGTACGGAGGGCAGTGATGTATTAAGTTGCGGATTTTATATATGTTTCATGGGTGATGCGCGAGGTGAATGGTGAGGTGAGAGTTCGGGCGATTCCTGCTACCGTTTATCAGACTAAGTGTAGAAATAGGGAAATTTATGGGGAAAATTGTGGTGTCGCTTTTCCGGTTACAGGATTATGACGATGGGGATGTTACTTAAAGTCTGAAGGGGTTGACTTAAGTGGGCTGGTCCCGGGGGGGGGGCTGCATAGGGGTGTGCAAGTTGTAGGGGTTTGCGAGGCTGAATGAAGGAGGGGGTGCATCATAGGGAGGGGATGTGGACAGTTGATGGGTTGACTGGTGTCGGGGATGGGGTGCATTGGTGCAGAAGTGGTTACATGGGGCCATAGAATTGCTTCTTTGTGGGTTCTAAGAGGACAAATGACTGGGGTGGGGTTAAAAGGTCATGGGGGAGGCATCGGGGGGGCTTTCTGAGAATCTGGGAGATGGTGCATATGCAACAGTGTTTAATTGTGTGAGGTTTGCAGATTGGGACTGCATGGAGCATACAAGGTTGTGGGTACGGTTTTTGATTTAGTATGTATTTTGAGCATGCTGTTCCCTTTGGTGTGTACTGTAGAGGTTCATATTTTCCCCTTTCCTTTGGATATGTAATGTGTGAGTTTGGTTTTTGTTATATATGTACTATGTCTAATTTTTAGTGTGTTAACCTTTGTTGAATTACATTGTAATGGTATTTCCTGGGCCGTCTACTTGTGTAGACGGGGTCATCCTTTCTACTACTAAAAATTGTTTTTTTTCGCATATGTAGGGATTCCAATGTATCTGTTTTGTAATAAAGCATTATGCATAATGTGTTAGGCGTATATGCTAGAGGTTTCTATCATGCACGGGGGAGTGTATGGAAGTTCGTGGGGAAAGGGGCGTTTACTTTTCCCGTGAGGCTTGTAGGCTTAGAATGTACTTTTGTTATTTCATTTGATTTCTATGTGCAGTTTTATCTGTATTAGATTATTGAATGATAAGTATAGTTTATTTGGATTTTTGTGTGACGAGCCGCCTTATGGTAAGGTACCTGTGGTACTGGTTATAATAATAGTGTTAACATTTCTTAGCTAAGTCTAGTGTGTTTTATTGTAAATATTAGAACATCTGTCTGTACTAAACATTTGTCGTTGGAAGCTTGAGCTTTCATTCTTTACTGTTACTAGGTTTGTTATATTCATATTGCCATGTGCATACTCTGACATAGCGTTGTGTGCTTAATTATTGGCTGTGGTTTAATGAATTGTAAATAAATAATTATGTAACCAAGAGTAAGTCTTATCGCCATTGATCTTGTTCATACGTTAATGTGTCTCGTGTCATTTATGTATGTGCTTATGTTTTGACTTGTGGATTCGCATTGGTTGGGAGCTTGTTGGGTTTATGCCTTGTATAATGTTCTTGGAAACTTATTGTATTGCTATGTATGCTGTACTCTGATTTTAAATCAAATATAATTTTTTTTAGCAATAATTCATTTAAAATAAAGTTCTTTCTAAATTTTTCTCTTATACGTTTAAATGTATATTTTTTTCATTTATGCTAATGTAAAAATGAATAATTTTGTACCAAAAGAACCTTAGAAAACTTATTTAAACTTATTATAACAAGCGCAATTTAATTTAGCCTAATCCAGCTAAATATATTTTTAGATAAATTTACAATAATTTAATAATAAACATACACAATGAAATATATTTGTTCAGAATGATTTTTGCGAAATTATTATAGAAGAGGTACGATAAGGCTCTCGAAGCCAGGAGAGAGTGAACCTAGTAGCGACCAGAGAAGAGGAGGGTACAGGAGCTGAGGTTCGACCCTTGCAACCACATATGAGTACACACACGAGGGCAGGAACGTAGCTTCACATATAGAATCTTGCCACACTCTTCCTCTTCCAGTGTCAGTCAAGACGAAGATAATCTCTCCCTCTCCCTCTTCCTGGAGGTGATGCTTGACCTCTGCTCTCACAGCCATGCGTCCATTGGGGATGGCGAGGGAGGAGGGGGCCACTGGGGATGGGGAGGGGTAAGAGGCCAGTGGAAATGGGGAGGAGGAAGGAGGCCAGTGTAAATGGAGAGGGGGTAGGAGGCCAGTGTAAATTGGGATGGGGTAGGAGGCCAGTGTAAATGGGGAGGGGGTAGGAGGCCAGTGTAAATGGGGAGGGGGTAGGAGGCCAGTGTAAATGGGGAGGGGGTAGGAGGCCAGTGTAAATGGGGAATTGCTTTCTTAATCTTAGTTTTGATGCTCTTGATCGAAGGAATTGGAATTACCCTTCACTTTTTTGAACCAAATTTCATTATTTCCCATTCTCAATGCACGACATGACCCCTACAAGTTAATAATAATAATAATAATAATAATAATAATAATAATACCAATAAAAGTATGTATAAATAATAATATTACCAATAATAATAAAAATTATAATAATAATAATAATAATAATAATAATAATAATAATAATAATAATAATAATAATAATAATACCAATAAAAGTATAAATAATAATATTACCAATAATAATAAAATGATAATAATAATAATAATAATAATAATAATAATAATAATAATAATAATAATAATAATAATAATAATAATAATAATAATAATCGAACTCCAGAAGACTGAGAAAACATGAAAGTGGAAACGCTACGTTTACATATTAACTTCCTAGATGTTTTACTACGGTGCAAAAATAGGTTTACTTAGAACGACGTTTGCTGTGACGTATTCTGTAAGGCGTTCCGACTACACTGTGAGGTTCGATCAGTTACCTGAAGCCGTGGCTATCGCAGGAACATGTACTGACTACGACAAGAGATAAGGTTCTGGGTGCTCAGAGATACAGACATACGATGTCTCGCTCACACTGTTTTCACACTCGGTGTGTCGTCCTCTTCAGTGTCACCCTTAATGTCACATTGACGTTCAGTGTGACGTTCAGTGTGTCACGGGAACTTGGATGGACCACGCACACTCGCCTCTCCTCACCCTGGTGAGTGACTCGTCCACTGTTAATCGTTACTTAGCCTTAAATTAATGGGTGGGTCCTGGGGGTTGTAGCAGCCATTGGACTGATAGCAAACCCGCTTTAGAGGTACCCTGTTTAACCCTCAGAGATACACCGTCTTACGCTTAAGGATATCCTGCCCTACCTTCTGAGATACCCTCCCATACTCTCAGAAATACCTGTCTAACTCTTAAAGATGCCATGTCTTACCTCCAGAGATACGCAGCTTTATCATTAATTTTAAGCCATTAAACATGACTTCCATTCATTCCTATAGGTCAATTATTATCAGTCTCATCCTTGTGATCTTAGTTCCACTATTTTGTAAATAAGATCATGTCTCAGCTGACTGTCGTTTCTGTACCCTGGAGCTCTTAATTACCTTGGCATTGTAATACTTTTCACTATGCAAATTTAATAAAAAATTTAGGCAGAGACACAGCTCTTACTATGTGCGTCCGCTCTATCTACCCAGAGCATACATAATTTTCTTCACTGCAATTTGTGCTGAAATTTAATTTTTTTTTTCCCAAGGAGAAAGTGCTACATCCATGAAGAAATTATGATAACCACAGTAGCCAGGGGAAACACTGCCACTGCCTCGTCTTGCATACATAATATTTAGCTGGCTTCTTCAAACCACTTCTTGCTTTTGCGGTTCACAGAATTCCTACGTTTAGTGGCTATTTCACCGAGTTAACTAAAATAAGCTTTAAAATTGGCTCGATGAAAGCTCGTTTCTCTTTCTTTTTCCTCTGCTCTCTCGTCAGTGGGTGAAGATGTAAGTCGGTGCCTGGTGCATCCAGGTTCTCAGAAACGAAACAATTATGCTTTTATGTACACGCTTGTAATAACATTTCCAATAGTGACTATTTTTAAATCATTTATCCGTATCAAATTATTTTCGCATCCTTGTTCTGTTTTTGTGTTGACTCACAGCTTATCCTCACTTAGTCTTGTCATCACATGTTGAATGATGGGCTCACCCATAAGAAAACCAAACGAAAACTTGAAAATCCTCAGTAAGAACTCGAAGTTATACTGCAGCATTTCTAAGACATATGGCATCTTCAATATTTGCAGAATCCTCAGCACCTGCAATATCCCCAATCCTTGAAGGTGTAGCGGTAACAAATACCTTCGGAAGACACAGGGCGTTGTTAAGGCTTCAGACCTTGATGGAAGAATGCATCAAGTACAGACATAAGAAATACCAGGACAATAGCATGCTCAGGTGGGCTCGGCACCACGAGCAATTTAGCCAGGCAAATGCATTACTAAACTGGCTACATAGCTGAACTAACTGCATTGCTTAGCTATATGCATATTTTAAAATTCCCTGAGGCAGAGCCCCGGCCGTCTCTGTATACAGAGCTTCGGCCTTAACCTAATGCAAAAACCATTATTTTGCTTCTGGTTTCGTTAAGCTGCCAAGTTTAGGACTGGTGTCCCTTGTGCTACGTGATGGTATGATCCCTCGCTGCCATTTCTTTTATTTTGTTATACCATTTTTTTTTACTTATTTGTCAAATCTTTCTTATTTTTCAACTGTTTACAAAATTTACTTTCGATTATAATGTTACGCTGTTACTACACAAAGTCAAACAATAAGTGGGAACCAAAATTAGTGGCGAGATAAAAGTGATTTGATAATTCCATCATCCTTAGTGTTTGAGGTGGCCACTCAGCCCGGAGAAGAGTTAAGCTCCATAGCCTGGAACAATGTGAAGCTGAATCGTGTGAATGGAGACTTATATTCTGCCGAAGATGAGGCGTGGAAAATTTCGACGACGGGATAAACTTCATAAGAACATAAGAAAGAAGGAACACTGCAGCAGGCCTACTGGCCCATGCGAAGCATGTCCAATTCTCCCGACAAATTTATTAAAAAAAAAAAAAATGACACGCGAGCAAACACTAGAACATATTTATTAGAAAACTTTTCGGTCCTGGGACCTTGGCCATTTCTGACACACAACGAAATATGAAGGGAAAACAAAGCAGAAATCTTTCAGTCTGCCTTAGTAAGCACCGAAGCGCTGCAACAGAGATGACTTAAAGAATACCTGTGTCCTCCACAGGAACTCCACGGGACATTTGATGAATTGGAATGAGACACAACATGACCTTAGACGCCGATGGTGCCTAGAAGCCTCGCTAATCGTCGTCACCGACACCGTGGAACATAATACTGGAAGCTATAAAATTTCAAGACACTGGCATGCATGGTACTCAACCAGGTAAAGCCCAACCTACTCACAACACAGGAATAACGTGACCCCATTGTATAACTGACCTCATCTTGCATTTTTCAGGGCACTATGACACTGACGCCTCACTTCCAATACACAGATATATATATATATATATATATATATATATATATATATATATATATATATATATGACATTTTTAAAGTTCCAGGACCGAAACGTTTTCTAATAAATATGTCCTAGTTTTTGCTCAAGTGTCTTCTTAAACTAATCTAGAAGACGTTACAGGAGGCGGTGCCCACTAGAATTAAGGAGCACTGCAGCAACTCTACTGACACATGCTAAACACGTCCCTCTCTGATACAACAATTCTCACTCATAACTGGTGGTTAAGCGATAATGTTGTGGAAGTTGCCCTCTGTACCAAGAGGATGTCCTCTGTACCAAGAGGATGTCCTCTGTACCAAGAGGATGTCCTCTGTACCAAGAGGATGTCCTCTGTACCAAGAGGATGTCCTCTGTACCAAGAGGATGTCCTCTGTACCAAGAGGATGTCATCTGTACCTAGAAGATGTCCTCTGTACCAAGAAGTTGTCCTTTTGGTACAAAGAACAATAAGAGGTTGCAGAAGCCTTCGAAAGAAAGTATATTACTTTAAAAAAAAAGTATTATTCGCACAATAATTACCTCATTCCTTCCAAACAAACTGTGATGACACGTTCCCTTTAATGAAAAATGGTATGGTAATACCGACAAGATGTGGAAAAAACAGGACTGAAGAATCCTGGAATCATCACTTATCTGTATATCCAACAACTTCAAACAAAGCAACGGCTTCTATAACATAGCTGAACCCCTCGCCAAGAAACTTCTTCACCGTTATCCCACACATACACACCCGCCAGTCCCGTGCAGGTCCTCATCAGATCCACCCTACCTAGCATTCTCCACCTGACTTCATCCCACAAATAGTCACGTACTTTTCACCCAGGTAGATCTGTTTGTGACTTGATAAAGCCCACTGTGTGAGAGAAACGTTGTCAATAAATTATCACATTATACTGCTTATGTGTTTATTTTTCCATTATGTCAGTATTTTATACTATTTATTTCCAGGACTAAAGAAACCACTAGTGGCGAAAATTTCCGCTAATAGATGTCCTGAACTATACATAAATGTTCTTTTCCACGTTTTCTTTAATAAATGTACTGAAAGGTACACAAAAGTATTCTTTTCCAAACAGTTAATACATATACAAGATCCCAAGTTAATGCGGTCTGAGATCTGAATAAAATTGTAGCCTTTCTTCCCCCCTCCCCCCACTTTTTACGGAGATTTATATCACCAAAGCTCTTGCATAAATTTCTTAAAAGGATTTTATTACATACTTAGTGTGAAAGATGAAGGCGTTGCTCAGCGTCAGGTTGACAAAACTGTCCTGCAATCACTGCATCAGTAATCAATTCTAAGTTATTGCACCAAAAGCGGCTTTGAAATAGTTGCGTCAGGTGTAGCTCTTTTGAGTCGTGCATCACAAGTAGTTGTGTATATACCTGAGAGAAGGTTGCAATGATTGCAACAGAGGAAGCCTTCACATTATTACACAAGAGGAAGCCTTCACATTATTACACAAGAGGAAGCCTTCACATTATTACAACAGATTAAGCCTTCACATTATTACACAAGAGGAAGCCTTCACATTATTACAACAGATTAAGCCTTCACATTATTACACAAGAGGAAGCCTTCACATTATTACACAAGAGGAAGCCTTCACATTATTACACAAGAGGAAGCCTTCACATTATTACACAAGAGGAAGCCTTCATATTATTACACAAGAGGAAGCCTTCACATTATTACACAAGAGGAAGCCTTCACATTATTACACTAGAGGAAGCCTTCACATTATTACAACGGATTAAGCCTTCACATTATTACACAAGAGGAAGCCTTCACATTATTACACAAGAGGAAGCCATCACATTATTACACAAGAGGAAGCCTTCACATTATTATACAAGAGGAAGCCTTCACATTATTACAACAGAGAAAGCCTTCACATTATTACACAAGAGGAAGCCATCACATTATTACACACGAGGAAGCCTTCACATTATTACACAAGAGGAAGCCATCACATTAATACACAAGAGGAAGCCTTCACATTATTGCAACAGAGGAAGCCTTCACATTATTACAACAGATTAAGCCTTCACATTATTACACCAGATTAAGCCTTCACATTATTACACAAGAGGAAGCCTTCACATTATTACACAAGAGGAAGCCTTCACATTATTACACAAGAGGAAGCCTTCACATTATTACAACAGAGAAAGCCTTCACATTATTACAACAGATTAAGCCTTCACATTATTACACAAGAGGAAGCCTTCACATTATTACACTAGAGGAAGCCTTCACATTATTACACAAGAGGAAGCCTTCACATTATTACACAAGAGGAAGCCTTCACATTATTGCAACAGAGGAAGCCTTCACATTATTACACAAGAGGAAGCCTTCACATTATTACACAAGAGGAAGCCTTCACATTATTACACAAGAGGAAGCCTTCACATTATTACACAAGAGGAAGCCTTCACATTATTACACAAGAGGAAGCCTTCACATTATTGCAACAGAGGAAGCCTTCACATTATTACAACAGATTAAGCCTTCACATTATTACACAAGAGGAAGCCTTCACATTATTACACAAGAGGAAGCCTTCACATTATTGCAACAGAGGAAGCCTTCACATTATTACAACAGATTAAGCCTTCACATTATTACACAAGAGGAAGCCTTCACATTATTACACTAGAGGAAGCCTTCACATTATTACACAAGAGGAAGCCTTCACATTATTGCAACAGAGGAAGCCTTCACATTATTACAACAGATTAAGCCTTCACATTATTACACAAGAGGAAGCCTTCACATTATTACACTAGAGGAAGCCTTCACATTATTACACAAGAGGAAGCCTTCACATTATTGCAATAGAGGAAGCCTTCACATTATTACAACAGATTAAGCCTTCACATTATTACACAAGAGGAAGCCTTCACATTATTACACTAGAGGAAGCCTTCACATTATTACACAAGAGGAAGCCTTCACATTATTACACAAGAGGAAGCAGACATCATTCTTCCAGCTTCAAGAAATACACAATCAAAATATTCTTGTATTTCAATCGAGGAGAAATGTCTGAGGACTGGCGAGGTGCGTATTTCAGTAGACAATTCCTCCTGATAAGACTATCCTCTCAGAAATGCAATGGTTGTGACACCGTCGTCGCCAAGCGAGTCTCATGGAGCCAAGACCAGTAAGGGTGACAATAGTGTTATCGTGAAGAGAGCGAGGGAACCTTAGGGCACGGTGTGTAGTGACACTCTCTTGCCCTCTCATCCCCCGTCAACGATGGGATTGGGGTCGGCATGACGTCACAGCTATGCACTGGAACGAAGCAATTAAATTCAATCCCTAGATTAGCCATAGACGGAGTCTGGTAGACCATGACGAGGACTGACAGGGGCGAGAAAGAGGAAGAGGAATAGGAACTATAACGGGAGGAGAGAGAGAGGGGGATGATAAGGGAGAAGAAACGGTAACATGGAGAGAGGTGAAGAAAACCGAGATAGATAAGCTGGATAAACTGGTAGAGAATAAGGAAGAAGCAGGAAGAAGGAGCTGAGGTAGAAAAATAGGAGGGGAGGAAGGTAGAAAGGGAGACTGGGAGTGAAAAAAAAGAGAAATGAGGGCGGCAGGTAGGTAAGGAAGGAGAGAAAATGGGAGGGAGATGGGCAGGGAGGAATGGAGGCGGGGTAGAAGGGACGGAGGAGGCAAGTGGGAATAACAGAAGGGAGAGAATGATGGAAAAGGTAGGTAGGGAGGAAGGAAAAAGGATGTAGAGAGGGAGGGAGGGGATGGGAAGTAGGGAGAGGTTGGAATGGAGGTAGGGAGTGGAGGGAAGGGAGTGAGGAGGGAGAGAAGAGGTAGGGAGAGAAGGAGTGAGGAGGGAGGGAGGGAGCTAGGAGGGCGGTTCTCTCATTAGTGAAATAATAAGCAGTAATAAACGTACTTACTGATCCACGCCCACACCTGCACCACGCCCACACCTGCACCACGCCCAAACTTGCACCACGCCCACACATGTACCACGCCCACACTTGCACCACGCCCACACTAGCATCACGCCCAAACTTGCACTATACCCACACCTGAACCACTCCCACACCTGCAATACGCCCACACTTGCACTATACCCACACCTGAACCACGCCCACACCTGCACCAGGCTCACACCTGTACCACGCCCACACATGCACCACTCCCACACCTGCACCACGTCCACACTTACACTATGTCTACACCTGAACGACGCCCACACCTGAACCCCACATCTGCACCACGCCCACACTTGGACTATGCCCACGTCTGCACAACGCCCACAACTTTACAGCGCCCACACCTGCACCACGCCCACGCTTGCAATACGCCCACACCTGCACCACGCCTACACCTGCACCACGCCCACACCACCACGCCCACACCTGCACCACGCCCACACTTTATCCACGCCCATATCTGCACCACGCCCACACCTGCACAACGCCCACACTTGCTCCACGCCCACACCTGCACCACGCCCACACCTGCACAGCGGCCATGCCTGAACCTCGCCCACACCTGAACCACGCCCACACTTGCACTATGCCCACACCTGAACCACGCCCACACCTGCACCAGGCCCACACCTGTATCACGCCCACACTTGCACCACGTCCACACTTACACTATGCCTACACCTGAACCACGCCCACACCTGAACCACGCACACATCTGCACCACGCCCACACTTGCACTATGCCCACGTCTGCACCACGCCCACACCTTTACAGCGCCCACACCTGCACCCCGCCCACGCTTGCAATACGCCCAAACCTGCACCACGCCCACACCTGCACTACGCCCACACCTGCACCACGCCCACACCTGCACCACGCCTACACCTGCACCACGCTCACACCTGAACTATGCCCACACTTGCACTATGCTCACACCTGCACCACGCCCACACCACCACGCCCACACCTGCACCACGCCCACACCACCACGCCCACACCTGCACCACGCCCACACTTTCTCCACGCCCATATCTGTACTACGCCCACATCTGCACCACGCCCACACTTGCTCCACGCCCACACCTGCACCACGCCCACACCTGCACAGCGGCCATGCCTGAACCTCGCCCACACCTGAACCACGCCCACACCTGAACCACGCCCACACCTGATCCACGCCCACACTTGCACTATGCCCACATCTGCACCACGCCCACACTTGCACCACGCGCACATTTGCACCACGCCCACACCTGTATACTATACATTAAGAGTTGTATGTCTCTCATTGTATATATTGTATAATGAGAGGAGTATGTCTTTTAGTGTATAATACGAACACAGGTAATAAAGGGCATGTGAGACCTGGTCGTGATGAGAATTAGAGCAAACAAACTCAGCAGTAGATTATAATGTATATTTTGCCTTCACCCACTATATACAGATATGTACACTATGTACAATATGTACAGATAGAATAATAAGTGTATACCACGGTGACAGATGGCAAAGTAGAAGCCAGAGAGAGTGCACCGTACTGAACCAGCAGGCAGGCAAGTTTGCCAGTGCTTACCGCAAGTGAACCACGTTGCTTGAGATTTGGCGGGCTTGCCTGTGATTGGTCAATGAACCAAGGTACTGATTTAACGACGGGTACCCTATTGATCGTTAAACCCTTAGCACCCGGTTTGCTGGTTGGGAGGCAGCCTATATGGGAGTGTGACATACGCCGAATAAATTGTAACATATTCTTTGCATGCCACAGTGTATATACTGAACACTGAGAGGTGTATGTCTCTCAATATATATACTGCATGCTGAGAGGTTTATGTCTTAGTGTATATGCTCTACAGCGAGTGGTATATGCCTGTATATATATACTATACACTGAGAGGTGTATGTCTGTGTGCTTACAGAGGTTTATGTCTTTCAATGGATATACAGTGAGAATTTATATCATATTTTTTGGGGGGTATTAGGTAGGTAGGTATAATGTTTGTCAGGAAACAGGACAAGTGTTTACTGACGCGGGTCTTAGTCATATGATGACCCACAGCTGGAGTTTTTGGTCATCTGACCGAGGCCTTCCAATGGCTTACCGATCCACCTCTTTAAAAGCCATGGTTACTATTATAACCATTAAGGTTTGGGGGGGGGAAGGATTATATTATTCTTGACCTTTGGTGGTTAACTGGTTACATGCGGCATTAATTAATGACCCCTGTGTAGTAGACAGGCTTTGAATCCCATTAAACAATATAGAATTTTTATATTTCTGACCTAAACTGTTAAGTGGAAGTACTGAGTAAGGAATGTGGGTTGTGAGGCATCAGCAAGTAGACAGGTTATGGTTGCACAGAGATATTTACATCTGAACAAACTTTTATTTGTACATCTGACTCTCCTTTGAGAGTCAGATGTCCAGTTAAGTTGTTGCTGTGTTATGAGTGTTCTTGTTCAATCATGGGGAGGAGAGGCAATACCAGTAGAGGTCATGCATTGCATGGGGAGAGGAGGGGAATCAGGCTTGATCCAAGAAAAGAAAGGATAACTTCACTTCCCTGGATCAGAAGCCCATCACCACGAACCTCACGGCACTTATATAGGACAGAGAAAGCAATATACAATTATAAGAACAGTTACAGTTACCAAAGAAAATCAGGGAAAAGTATTTAGAAAAAGCAGTCATTCTAAGGTTATATCTTAGAAGAAAGCAAATATATATATATATATATATATATATATATATATATATATATATATTTCAAGAATTCATCACAATAACAGCGCTCGGCTGGGCAATTGGTGTTTCTGTTTTCGTCAGGACAAATGTTCAAACACGTGTCCTATTCAGATGATGGCACGTATCTAGCTCCCGAAAAACTGCAATCATAGACTTGTGGCAATGCTTCACGGCAGGTGTGTTCACGGCAGGGGCTCGGCAGGTGTGTTCGGCAGGGGCTCGGCAGGTGTGTTCCTGTGGGGTCAACACGGTTACGTATATACCTGCCCTAACTGGGCTCGAAGGGAACCAGACTAATGAGCCCTTCCTGTGTTCTTGAAGCTTCCACGGAAATATGGTCGAGTATATTCGTGAACAGTGTCAATAAATAAAAATATATAACGTACACAATATTATATTTGCGTGATCAAAATCATGTCCTACTATCGACTCTGCAACTCGTCAATCATAGAGATCATCAGAAGAATATCCATTTGTAGCAGATTATATATATATATATGTAGGTAAAAATTGGTCAGTTAGAAAGAACTCATTTGAAATTATGTCTTTTCTAAAAATTTCTCTTATACGTTTAAACATATAGCTTTTTCATATATGTTAATGTAAAAATTAATAATTTTGTACCAAAAGAACTTTAGGAAACTTACCTAACCTTATTATAACAAGAGCAATTTAATTTAGCCTAATCCAACTAAATATGTTTTATATAAGTTTACAATAATTTAATAATAAACAAACACGATGAAATATATTTTATTCGTTAGATTCAAAATGATTTTTGCGAAATTACTGCATACACAAATTTTCGCTTGCTCTACCCATCAGGAATACTTTATTCCCTAAAATAGAAATTAAAGCAAATTCCCAGTGTATATACACTGTGAGATACACTCATCGCAGTGTATATACACTGTGAGATACACTCATCGCAGTGTATATACACTGTGAGATACACTCATCGCAGTGTATATACACTGTGAGATACACTCATCGCAGTGCATATACACTGTGAGATACACTCATCGCAGTGTATATACACTGTGAGATACACTCATCGCAGTGTATATACACTGTGAGATATACTCATCGCAGTGTATATACACTGTGAGATACACTCATCGCAGTGCATATACACTGTGAGATACACTCATCGCAGTGCATATACACTGTGAGATACACTCATCGCAGTGTATATACACTGTGAGATACACTCATCGCAGTGTATATACACTGTGAGATACACTCATCGCAGTGTATATACACTGTGAGATACACTCATCGCAGTGTATATACACTGTGAGATACACTCATCGCAGTGCATATACACTGTGAGATACACTCATCGCAGTGCATATACACTGTGAGATACACTCATCGCAGTGTATATACATTGTGAGATACACTCATCGCAGTGCATATACACTGTGAGATACACTCATCGCAGTGTATATACACTGTGAGATACACTCATCGCAGTGTATATACACTGTGAGATACACTCATCGCAGTGTATATACACTGTGAGATACACTCATCGCAGTGTATATACACTGTGAGATACACTCATCGCAGTGTATATACACTGTGAGATACACTCATCGCAGTGCATATACACTGTGAGATACACTCATCGCAGTGCATATACACTGTGAGATACACTCATCGCAGTGTATATACACTGTGAGATACACTCATCGCAGTGCATATACACTGTGAGATACACTCATCGCAGTGCATATACACTGTGAGATACACTCATCGCAGTGTATATACATTGTGAGATACACTCATCGCAGTGCATATACACTGTGAGATACACTCATCGCAGTGTATATACACTGTGAGATACACTCATCGCAGTGTATATACACTGTGAGATACACTCATCGCAGTGTATATACACGGTGAGATACACTCATCGCAGTGTATATACACTGTGAGATACACTCATCGCAGTGTATATACACTGTGAGATACACTCATCGCAGTGTATATACACTGTGAGATACACTCATCGCAGTGTATATGTGACCTTCACTGCTCAGGATGAAGAAAAACAAGACACATTTGCAGAGTCGTTTCTCCTGTGGATAAGTTTCTCCAGACTTGGCTGTGGTTCGTACGTCAGTTTGCGTGCGGCCAACAGTAACAGCCTGGTTGATCAGGCCCTGATCCGCCATGTATACTCCAGGTATTGTCTTTTTGAAATTCTTCGGGACTCCTCATTGAAGAACCTGTGCACAGGCGACACGTCCCAGTGAAGTTCCTCTCTGTAACTGTCTTTGTCACCTCTTGTCGACTTTCCGCTATTTATCTTGAAGAAAAAGGAGTTGGATAAACATGCTTTTATGAAGACAACTCTTTGTTTTGTCTAGAGTTTTATTATGCTTTGAACTGAGCGAAACATCGTCCCAATAAACTAATACTACGCAACATGTGTTTGTTCTTCTCTATCGTCGTCACTTCGTTATTTGAACCCACCGAATGTTCTTATTACAGTTAAGTAGCGCAAATGACGATAAAAAGGAGAGCAAAAACCAGGAAACAAGGGTTGTCTGAATGTGCGTGGATGTAGTGCGGATGATAAGAAAGAGATGATTGCCGATGTTATGAATGAAAAGAAGTTGGATGTCCTGGCCCTAAGCGAAACAAAGCTGAAGGGGGTAGGCGAGTTTCAGTGGGGAGAAATAAATGGGATTAAGTCAGGAGTATCTGAGAGAGTTAGAGCTAAGGAAGGGGTAGCAATAATGTTGAAGGATCAGTTATGGAAGGAAAAGAGGGAATATAAATGTGTAAATTCAAGGATTATGTGGATTAAAATAAGGGTCGGATGCGAAAAGTGGGTCATAATAAGCGTGTATGCACCTGGAGAAGAGAGGAGTGTAGAGGAGAGAGAGAGATTTTGGGAGATGTTAAGCGAATGTATAGGAACTTTTGAACCAAATGAGAGAGTAATTGTGGTAGGGGACCAAAATGCTAAAGTGGGAGAAACATGCAGAGAGGGTGTAGTAGGTAAGTTTGGGGTGCCAGGTGTAAATGATAATGGGAGCCCTTTGATTGAACTTTGTATAGAAAGGGGTTTAGTTATAGGTAATACATATTTTAAGAAAAAGAGGATAAATAAGTATACAAGATATGATGTAGGGCGTAATGACAGTAGTTTGTTGGACTATGTATTGATAGATAAAAGACTGTTGAGTAGACTTCAGGATGTACATGTTTATAGAGGGGCTACAGATATATCAGATCACTTTTTAGTTATAGCTACAGTGGGAGTAAAAGGTAGATGGGATACAAGGAAAATAGAATCAGTAAGTAAAAGAGAGGTGAAGGTTTATAAACTAAAAGAGGAGGCAGTTAGGGTAAGATATAAACAACTATTGGAGGATAGATGGGCTAGTGAGAGTGTAGGCAATGGGGTCGAAAATGTATGGGGTAGATTTAAAAATGTAGTGTTAGAGTGTTCAGCAGAAGTTTGTGGTTACAGGCGAGTGGGTGCGGAGGGAAGAGGAGCGATTGGTGGAATGATGATGTAAAGAGAGTAGTAAGGAGAAAAAGTTAGCATATGAGAGGTTTTTACAAAATAGAAGTGATGCAAGGAGGGAAGAGTATATGGAGAGAAAAAGAGAGGTTAAAAGAGTGGTGAAGCAATGTAAAAGAGAGCAGATGAGAGAGTGGGTGAGATGTTATCAGCAAATTTTGTTGAAAATAAGAAAAAGTTTTGGAATGAGATTAATAAGTTGAGGAAGCCTAGAGAACAAATGGATTTGACAGTTAAAAATAGGAGAGGAGAGTTATTAAATGGAGAGTTAGAGGTATCGGGAAGATGGAGAGAATATTTTGAGGATTTGTTAAATGTTGATGAAGACAGGGAAGCTGTGATTTCGTGTGTAGGGCAAGGAGGAATAACATCTTGTAGGAGTGTGGAAGAGCCAGTTGTGGGTGTAGGGAAGTTCGTGAGGCAGTGGTTAGAATGAAAGGGGTAAGGCAGCTGGGATTGATGGGATAAAGATAGAAATGTTAAAAGCAGGTGGGGATATAATTTTGGAGTGGTTGGTGCTATTATTTAATAAATGTATGGAAGAGGGTAAGGTACCTAGGGATTGGCAGAGAGCGTGTATTGTTCCTTTGTATAAAGGCAAAGGGGACAAAAGAGAGTGCAAAAATATAGGGAATAAGTCTGTTGAGTGTACCTGGTAAAGTGTATGGTAGAGTTATTATTGAAAGAATTAAGAGTAAAACAGAAAGCAGGATAGCAGATGAACAAGGGGCTTTAGGAAAGGTAGGGGGTGTGTAGACCAAGTGTTTACAGTGAAACATATAGGTGAACAGTATTTGGATAAGGGTAAAGATGTTTTTGTGGCATTTATGGATTTGGAAAAGGCGTATGATAGGGTAGATAGGGGCAATGTGGCAGATGTTGCAGGTGTATGGAATAGGAGGAAGGTTACTGAAAGCAGTGAAGAGTTTTTATGAGGATAGTGAGGCTCAGGTTAGAGTGTGTAGGAGGGAAGGGACTATTTCCCAGTAAAAGTGGGCCTTAGACAAGGATGTGTGATGTCACCGTGGTTGTTCAATATATTTATAGATGGGGTTGTAAGAGAAGTGAATGCGAGGGTCTTGGCAAGAGGTGTTGGGCTAAAAGATAAAGAAGCAAATACAAAGTGGGAGTTGTCACAGTTGCTTTTTGCTGATGACACTGTGCTTTTGGGAGATTCTGAAGAGAAGCTGCAGAGGTTGGTGGATGAATTTGGTAGGGTGTGTAAAAGAAGAAAATTGAAAGTGAATATAGGAAAGAGTAAGGTGATGAGGATAACAAAAAGAATAGGTGACGAAAGATTGGATATCAGATTGGAGGAGAGAGTATGGAGGAGGTGAATGTATTCAGATATTTGGGAGTGGACATGTCGGCGGATGGGTCTATGAAGGATGAGGTGAATCATAGAATTGATGAGGGGAAAAGGGTGAGTGGAGCACTTCGGAGTCTGTGGAGACAAAGAACCTTGTCCATGGAAGTAAAGAGGGGAATGTATGAGAGTATAGTTATACCAACGCTCTTATATGGGTGTGAAGCATGGGTGATGAATGTTGCAACGAGGAGAAGGCTGGAGGCAGTGGAGATGTCATGTCTGAGGTCAATGTGTGGTGTGAATATAATGCAGAGAATTCGGAGTTTGGAAATTAGGAGGAGGTGCGTGATTACCAAAACGATTGTCCAGAGAGCTGAGGAGGGGTTGTTGAGGTGGTTTGGACATGTAGAGAGAATGGAACGAGACAGAGTGACTTCGAGAGTGTATAAATCTGTAGTGGAGGGAAGGCGGGGTAGGGGTCGGCCTAGGAAAGGTTGGAGGGAGGGGGTAAAGGAAGTTTTGTGTGCGAGGGGCTTGGATTTCCAGCAAGCATGTGTGAGCGTATTTGATAGGAGTGAATGGAGGCATATGGTTTTTAATACTTGACGTGCTGTTGGAGTGTGAGCAAAGTAACATTTATGAAGGGATTCAGGAAACCGGCAGGCCGGACTTGAGTTCTGGAGATGGGAAGTACAGTGCCGGCACTCTGAAGGAGGGGTGTAAATGTTGCAGTTTTATAACTGTAGTGTAAAGCACCCTTCTGGCAAGACAGTGATGGAGTGAATGATGATGAAAGTTTTTCTTTTCGGGCCACCCTGCCTTGGTGGGAATCGGCTGATGTGTTAATAAAAAAAAAAAATATATATATATATATATATATATATATATATATATATATATATATATATATATATATATATATATATATATATATGATTGTGAGGTGTAGTCTTGCCCCTTTATAAGCCTTCTTGCTGATGTTTTGTGCTTTATAGTTCCTTGATAATGTGAGTAGTCACGAAAGCGCTTGGAATTTCTCAATTTTTTCATAGTAGTTGTTTTGCATATATATATATATATATATATATATATATATATATATATATATATATATATATATATATACACACACACACATACACATGGGTCAGTCCTAAGACCAGTGCTATTTTTTGAATATGTGAATGACATGATGGAAGGGATAGACTCAGAAGTGTCCCTGTTCGCTGATTATGTGAAGTTAATGAGGAGAATTAAGCCAGATGAGGACCAGGCAGGACTAGAGACCTGGACAGGCTGGACGCGTGGTCCAGCAACTGGCTCCTCGAATTTAACCCCGCTAAATGCAAAGTAATGAAGATTGGGGAAGGGCAGCATATGGGCGCCTTGCAAACCTGAGAATAGCGTTCCGATACCTCAGTAAGGAATCTGTACACCATGTACGTCAGGCCTATACTGGAGTACGCAGCACCAGTTTGAAACCCACACCTGGTCAAGAACGTCAAGAAATTAGAAAAAGTGCAAAGGTTTGCAACAAGGCTAGTTCCAGAGATAAGGGAAATGTCATACGAAGAAAGGTTAAGGGAAATCGGCCTGACGACACTGGAGGACAGGAGGGTTAGGGAAGACATGATAACGACATACAATATACTGAGAGGAATAGATAAGGTGGACAGAGACAGGATGTTCCAGAGATGTGACACAGAAACAAGGGGTCACAATTGAAAGTTGAAGACTCAGATGAGTCAAAGAGATATTTGAAAGTATTTCTTTAGTCATAGAGTTGTCAGGAAGTGAAATAGTCTTTCAAGTGATGTAGTGGAGGCACGAACCATACATAGTTTTAAGACGAGGTATGATAAAGCTCATGGAGCAGGGAGAGAGAAGGCCTAGTAGCGATCAGTGAAGAGGCGGGGCCAGGAGCTATGCATCGACACCATCAACCACAAATAGGTGAGTACACACACACACACACTCACAATGACAGTTCGCAATTTTTCAATATGTCACGATACACACGTCATACACTGTAGTGGCAGTACATAGTATGTTACGTGCAGGTTCATGCTATCTCTCAAGAGCAAAATGTACAAAAAGAAATATTCATGAGGGTGATATTTGTGACTTATATCGTGAAATTTCAGTTCGTGGCTTTAAGAGTCAATAACATTGGCACCATCTGCACGTCAACCCATTATCAAGTCATCACTGATAACCATCAACAACGAACCCTGTGTTTTGGTAATGCAAGACTGCCATTTGTTCGCTTACACAAGTTCATAATCAAGTTAAAAGTTTCCTTCCATCGTTAACATTGCTCGGTGATCTAATATAGTGGTCTCTACGTGAGTTATTTCAAACAGAAAAGGAAGGATATATATATATATATATCATTTCTTTGTAGAAATCTTTGGCTCTGGCTTTCAAATTATTTAAGTTAAAAGTTATTTTCTTATACAGATCAGTTATATGATGTAGTGGGACTTTCTGAGTAGGTTTGCTTCAGTACTACAAACAGCTGACTGTGCGTTTCCTGTTCCTCCTCCTTCTCTTTCACCTCCTCCACTTTTTCCTTATAATTTTTTCTCTCTCCTTTTTTTTTATCTCTTTTACCTTTTTTTCTCATCTTCCTCCTCTTTTTTCTCCTCCTCCTACTCCTTTTCCTCTTAACCCTACATTTCTTTCAATTTTCCAAACCTCCTTATTCCATCTTTTTTCTAGAATTGTTACTTTTTTCTCATTCCCAATTTCTGGCTAAGTTGCTTTTGGAATGAAGGGTAAAGAGGAAAGTATAGGAGAGATTCAATAATGAGGAAGGAGAGAATAAAGAATACAGATATTAAACAAATTGCTAGAAGTTGGCAGGAAGAGAAGGGGAGAAAGGGACGTGGCTGTTGTGTTAGGGAAGAGAGGGATAGGAGGATGATGAGGGTGAGGAAAATAAGGAGGAAGAGAAGAAGGAGGAAGGAGTGAATTCACTGAAGATATAGAATTCTCAGTCTTCCTTATGACAGGGACGCTAAACTTACTTGACTACTCTCCCAGTGTAACCTTCACACCTCCCAGTGTAACCTTCACACCTCCCAGTGTAACCTTCACACCTCCCAGTGTAACCTTCACACCTCCCAGTGTAACCTTCACACCTCACAGTGTAACCTTCACACCTCCCAGTGTAACCTTCACACCTCCCAGTGTAACCTTCACACCTCCCAGTTTAACCTTCACACCTCCCAGTGTAACCTTCACACCTCCCAGTGTAACCTTCACACCTCCCAGTGTAACCTTCACACCTCCCAGTGTAACCTTCACACCTCCCAGTATAACCTTCACACCTCACAGTGTAACCTTCACACCACCCAGCGTAACCTTCACACCTCTCAGTGTAACCTTCACACCTCCCAGTGTAACCTTCACACCTCCCAGTGTAACCTCCACACCTCCCAGTGTAACCTTCACACCTCCCAGTATAACCTTCACACCTCACAGTGTAACCTTCACACCACCCAGCGTAACCTTCACACCTCCCAGTGTAACCTTCACACCTCCCAGTGTAACCTACACACCTCCCAGTGTAACCTTCACACCTCCCAGTGTAACCTTCACACCTCCCAGTGTAACCTTCACACCTCACAGTGTAACCTTCACACCACCCAGCGTAACCTTCACACCTCCCAGTGTAACCTCCACACCTCCCAGTGTAACCTTCACACCTCCCAGTGTAACCTTCACACCTCCCAGTATAACCTTCACACCTCACAGTGTAACCTTCACACCTCACAGTGTAACCTTCACACCTCCCAGTGTAACCTTCACACCTCCCAGTGTAACCTTCACACCTCCCAGTGTAACCTTCACACCACCCAGTGTAACCTTCACACCTCCCAGTGTAACCTTCACACCTCCCAGTGTAACCTTCACACCACCCAGTGTAACCTTCACACCTACCAGTGTAACCTTCACACCTCCCAGTGTAATCTTCACACCTCCCAGTGTAGCCTTCACACCTCCCAGTGTAACCTTCACACCACCCAGTGTAACCTTAACACCACCCAGTGTAACTACCAAGAAACGTAAACGTCACACTACCCAATGTAATCTTAACACCACCCAGTGTAACTTTAACACCACCCAATGTAATCTTAACACCACCCAGTGTAACCTTCACACCATACAGTATAATCTTTACACCACTCAGTGTAACCTTCACACCACACAATGTAACTTTCACACCTCCCCTACCTTGTCAATTCTTTACTCCAGCCCTCCACACAATATCCTCCTGGTCTCACCACACACCCTCTCCATCTCCCCTGGTCTCTCCACATTTCCTCCCCATCCCCCAGTTTTATCGTCTCCTCTTTCCCGGAGGCTGAAGGCAGCACCAGTGGCGGGAACTTCAAACGTTCGTCTCATTTACATATATAAGGCGGGTGCGTGTAGTGGCAGGTGGGGGCAGCATGATAAACAGATGGCCAGAGTGATGCTTACACCGCCCTTACCAGCAACACCAGGGATGCTGGCAACTACAATGGCAGGGATACAACAACACCAGGGCCACTGACAGGTACAATACCAGGGATATACCAATTTAGGGCTGATGGTAGATACATTGTCAGGGATATAGCAATTCAAGGCCGCTGACAGGTAAAATGCCAGGGATACAGCAATTCAGGGTAGCTGACAGCTACACTGCAAGAGATACAGGAGTTCAGGGCCGTTGACAGCTACAATGCCAAGGATACAGCAATTCAGAGCCATCAACAAGCACAATGCCAGGGATACAGCAAGTCAAGGACACTGGTACGTTCATCTTTAGGATACCCGTAAGTATATTAACATTTTAGTATACTCTCATACTATGTATTGATCCTACCTTGGGTAATGCTTTATCACTGAACGGGTCGTTATCTGAAGGAGACCCGTGCCAGCAGAAGCCATCAGTGACAAGATATACAACAATTCAAAATAAGTGTACGACAAGGAAAACCTGTTCTATGGATTTAATACCAGAGAAAGCCAAAGAAAATAGTTTCTAGGTAGGGGAAGAATGTTTAGAATAAAGTTGGGACTATAAGAGGTAAAGCAATAGCAACTGGAACATGATTTCTCTGAACTTCGGAGATGTGAAGAAACTCATCTGGTGCCTAGAACGCAGTTGTTTATCAAAGAAATGGATGCTAAGCATAGTGACGTCCATTATCCTAACAGCGGCTGGACTAGACACAGGGGAAAATGTTGTAAAAAGATGGGGAAGATGGTCCATCACAACATTGTGCCAGAAACAATTCCTGGAAGCACTCTGGCGCAACAGGTGCATATTAGGGAACTAATGAGGCTTTGTTAAAAGTTTGCATTGAATCGACAGATAACTGATCCCACTAGAAATGAGAGTATACTTGATGTGATCCAAATTTCTAAACAAACAACGAGGAACTCATCAAAGACATAACAATCACAAGAACAATATACTCTGACCACAACATCATGAACTCAGGGGGGAGGGAACTATATCAATAATGTACGAGAAGCGATGTTCAGTAAATTTAACTTTAACAACAACAGAATTGACTGGGGAAAAAATAACAAAGAACTATTAGACATGTTCAGGAAAGGAGTCATTAGCATACTGGAAAACCTAATCACAGAAGCATACAAGGTTTGTGTTGAATATGTACCATTGAGGAAATCTACTAGATCAGATATGGAAAGATAGTATAGAAGGTTGTGCAGAATATGAAAAATGGTTGCCGATTTGCTTAACATCGTGAGTATGTCACAACGAAGGAAAGATAGTCTTAGCCGAGAGATCACCAAGATAGAGCAAAGACTTAAGATGTCGTACCAGGCAGAAGAAGCGAGACCAAAAAAACATCCAAGATATTGCAAGAAACCCCAAATATTTCTACAAATGCAAAACCCAAGCTAAAAACTACCTGTATAATTGGACTATTAATAACAGAAGGTTCATATATGGATGATGAACAGGAAATGAGCGAAATCCTGAAAGACCATATGAGTCGATGTTCAACAACCCACTAAATGAAAGCAGGGTGGAGAATGCAAAATGTTTTTTTATTTCCATCTGAAGGCCGTGCAGAACCAACTAACTGACATTAGTACTAATGTCATAGAATTCGAAAAATAAATAGAAAACATATCCGCTAACTCAGCACCTGGAACAGATTCATGGAACTTCTTATAGGTAAAAAAAAGTGCAAAGTACACCTAGCTCGAGCTTCTTTGGAGAAAGAGCCTAAATCGAGGTGAAATACCAGAGACTGTAAAGAGTGCAGATACAGCTTCTTTGCATATGTGAGGTAGTAGAGCGCTAGCCAAAAATTATAGACGAGTATCCCTAAAATCCCATATCAAAAAAGTCTTTAAAAGAGTGATGAGACGCCAAATTACCAACTTTATAGAACAGCGCAACCAAAACCAACAGTTTTAGAACTGGCACCTCTGCTGTTTCTTATCCTCATAGTGGACAGATAAAACCACCAGCAGTTTTGTATCATCATTTGCAGCTGACACTAAAATAAGCATGAAAGTCACTTCGGTAGAAGACACGGAAAAAATGCAGAAAGGCATAAGCATTGTTTTCCAGGGGGCAGTAGAGAACAACGTGGCTTTCATTGGTGGTACCTTCCAGCTGTTTAGGTATGGAAATAATGAAGAACTCAAAAGGGACGCTGTATGCAAAACTTAAGAGAACCATCAAATAGAACGAATGGAACACGAGAAACACTTGAGAGTAATTATGTCGGCTGACCTTTCTTTCAAAGAACACAATAAGGCAAATGTCACGACAGCCAAGAAGATGACTGGATGGGAGGATAATGAGAAATTTCAAAAGAAGGGAAATAGGTGACACTTTTCAAATTGCTTGTGCTCTCTCGTTTAGAATATTGTTCAGTGTTGACGGCTCCATTTAAATTGCTGGAAACGTCTTAAAGCCCCAAATTTGTACTCACTAGAGAGGAGAAGAGAGAGATACATGATAATATATACCTGGAAGGTATATATTATATACCTTCCAAGGATAATATATACCTGTAAGGTATATATTATTACTGGAGTGAGAAATATGGGAGGAAGTGTAAAATGAACCCAGTGAAGGGCACAATAAGAGAACATTGTATCAACATCCGTGGCCCCAAACTATTCAACATCTTTTCAAAAGATATCAGAAACACTTCTGTGACAAGTATAAAAGTCTTCACATATGTCATGAACATGTGTCAGCGGGCCGCCAGCAGCAACAACCTGGTTGACAAGGTAAGCACCAAACAAGCTTGGCACATGGTCGGGCTCTAGGGGTAGAAAAATCTCTGGGAGCTCATGAAAGGTATAGCAGGAACTCATGAAAGGTATAGCAGGAACTCATGAAAGGTATAGCAGGAACTCATGAAAGGTATAGCAGGAACTCATGAAAGGTATAGCAGGAACTCATGAAAGGTATAGCAGGAACTCATGAAAGGTATAGCAGGAACTCATGAAAGGTATAGCAGGAACTCATGAAAGGTATAGCAAGAACTCCTGAAAGGTATAGCAGGAACTCATGAAAGGTATAGCAGGAACTCATGAAAGGTATAGCAGGAGCTCATGAAAGGTATAGCAGGAACTCATGAAAGGTATAGCAGGAACTCATGAAAGGTATAGCAGGAACTCATGAAAGGTATAGCAGGAGCTCATGAAAGGTATAGCAGGAACTCATGAAAGGTATAGCAGGAACTCATGAAAGGTATAGCAGGAACTCATGAAAGGTATAGCAGGAACTCATGAAAGGTATAGCAGGAACTCATGAAAGGTATAGCAGGAACTCATGAAAGGTATAGCAGGAACTCATGAAAGGTATAGCAGGAACTCATGAAAGGTATAACAAATCAAGAAGTGGTAGAACGTGACATGGAATTGACAGTTTGATTTGTTTTGTTTATTATGCATGATTGCATACATCAGCATTGTGCTGTTTACCTGCTGTATATGATAGTCGTACAGTCGCCTATTCCATTACGTAGGCTGGTTCTACATCAGATAATTAAATCTGACTGCTTATGTTGGGAGACTTCATTAAGGCGAAGAGATTATCGTCAAACATTCCCCTACGGGCTCAGTAGCTATGGCAGCTTCAAAGGTTTCGTCCCAACAGAGCTGGAATTCGTTGGTTAATGGCGCTTGAGCCACTCGAGACACGAAGGTTTTTAAGGCTACATTTCACATTTTCACCACCATTCAAGAATACTTTAACGCCTAAAGTTGAGATTAAAGTGAACTCTCAAACCTCACTTTGTATACAGTAGTTAGACTGTTGGGTTTAGTCCTGACTCTTTCTCTTCTACTTAAGTTCTTCCTCTCACCGGCTATTCTTCTTCTGTCCCCACTTCCCCCTCGCCCCTAGTGGGTCCTTACCTGAGAGTCTGAACTGAACTGAACTGAACACTTTGTATATACCATATAAGTCTCTGCAGTTACTGGTACTTGGCTTCTCATACTGAGGGATTGCTTCCCAACCCGTATATAACCTTTCTAACTATTCACAACTAACCCTAATCGTATCGGACAGACTGAAACATGCTTTAGTTTCACCTCCAAATTCTTAATTGTGAATTGTTCCAGTCACGGTATTGTGAATTTTATTCTTCTTCTCCTTATAATGGATGGTAAAAAATTTGTGTTTATTGGAGGCGGGAGAACTAGAGAGGAGGATCGGCTCTTTAACACCCGACTCACTACCGAGGACAACGTAAAGTGTAGATGAATGGTTCAGAGAACCGACAAGTTGATAAATTAGACTTCTTCGTTGTGGAAACGTTGAACCATACAGTGGCTTCATCAGTCCAATACAGATAAGAATGGTGAAGATCAGAGGGAGTTTGAGGCAATCAGTCCCTCAGCCTGGAGTCGATGTAATTAGTCCATCAGTCTTAAGAATCAAGATTGATGGACTAATGATGTGTCTAATTTATCAAGACGTAAAGTATCCACAATCGTGGTTCAACACACCGTCCTCCGGTTCGACCACAAACGCTCTTGGACGAACGATCCCAAAATTATATTTAATTGAAATTCTCGTAAATGGTAAATATTTTGTTTATCTAACGCCCTTCCTCGGCACTTCCTTATTTTATGCTCCAGACTTCATTTGCAGAACCAAATAAATCATTCTTATTGGTTGACGATCTTTTATGTGGAATAATTTATTCGAAAATGGAGAGAAATTTACAGTGGATATGAAATTCACACTCAGATTTTGCAACCGCTGTTCCGTAAAAATCATAAATGCTCCTGAATGCCTTAGGGAATAAATGTCTGGTAGGAACAAAGGCGCTATAAACCTTCCCGGGAAGAAAAGAAGCCCTGAATGTTCTCTAGGCGGAAAAAAAAGTCTCCTCTGGACTTTGAATACTCTCGCATAGCGATATAATTTTAGATTCTGAATGGAAGAGACTTCTACATCTCTTGTGAGAAGAACCAAGACTGGGGAGACACTTTGCAAGCTACAGGGTGAGAAGGATATCATGCGTGTCTGGATACTCACTAGCGGACAGTCATCATCAACCTTACGTCTCTGTCCAGGGCTTGATCGTCTTGCTACTTCCACAGCTCCATGATTTGCTGCATCCTTTGAGGCACATTAAAGTCATGTGCCTTTTCAAACGCTCAACTTAGTACCATAACGAAATTCAGGCTACAGTATCTGAGTGCTTTAGTGGGCTGCGTGGCTAAGATCAGTGTGTTTTATGTGGATAACACCAATATATTTTAGTGTGTGTTGTGTGGATAACATCAATATATTTTAATGTGTGTTGTGTGTTTTACTGTGTGTTTTGTGGATGTGGGTTGTGTTTTACTGTGTATTGTGTTATGACCAAAGTGTTTTGTTGTGTGCAGTGGGGCTAAAACCAGTGTGTTTTACCGTATGTTATGTGGACAAGACGAGAGTGTTTTAGCGTGTGTTGTGTAGATAAAACGAGAGTGTTTATCGTGGTTGGTTAAATCAAGAATGTGTTTGTGTTGTGTTATGCGGATAAGGTAAGGCTGTGCAAATTTCACGCAGGTCAGTATGAGACTCAAGAGTCTTCCATGAATTTACACGTGAGAAATCATCTACGTGGATTTTGTTAGAAACTGAGAACAACTTCTGAAATGTTAAGAAGTATTTAACTTCGTCTCAGATAAATCGAGAGAAGGAATATTTTAATATATGTATGGCAGACCTGTGATGGTGATGACATTGTTAAACGGTTATATTATTGTTGAGGATGATGGAGGTTTTGGTGTAATGGTGGGGCGAGAGATGATGTAATTGTTGGTGTTGGTGATGAAAGTGATGGAGGTTTTGGTGATGATAAGGGGAATGGAGATGATGCTATTCTTTGTGTGGATGGCTAGAGTGTTGGAGACTTTGGTGTTGATGGTTACGGTGAGAAGTATGATATTACTGCAAGGAAGGTCAGGTATAAGGTAGCCTAATATTAGTCAATCCCAGCTGCTGTAAACAGCTGTGGCCGCTGGTGCCTCTAAATATGAATACGCTCTTCTCCAAGCTCTTTTTCTGTGTTGTTGGTCTATATTATGTAGCTAAAGTTGTTAAATCCTTTAGTTTAAGTGTTTAGTGTTAAATACTGTATTTTAAGCATAGTTGGTTTTAATTGCTGTTAGTTCTATGTGTCCTTGAATTAACTGTTGCTGGTTTATTGAGGTGTTTGTCTAAGTTTAACTTTGTTAAATATTTATTAATTAATTATTTCTGGCTTAAGTGTTGAAGGTTATATTTAACAGTAATAACCTCACTAATAACAGCGGTAATGAATGCTGTAAATGTATGTTAGACAACACAGACAAGACGAAGAATTAGACACAATAGTGATATCCAGATGTTGCACATGTGTCTAATTCTTCGTCATGATGATACTATTTACGTACGTGAATTTACAGTGTGTTCCTCGTAAGAGATAACAAACAGCCGGCTGTATCTTCCTATGGAAAGAAAAAGACAGTTTTATATGTATAACAATGTCGGTATTGCTTACAAATACACGCACAAAAAAATGTAGATTTTTGGAGATGGCGTATTTTGACGATATTGTGTGAGAAACGCATTTTATTAGTGATTGTATACAATATCGACAGGTGGATAAATAAAATATGTAACACTTGGGTGTCTTTATTAGGTACTGACCACCTCTTTCCAAGACTGATGGACTGATCAAGTCAAAACTACTACTACTTCTACTGTCTGCAGTGTTAATTAAATGCGACTGTATTCCACTGTAGAAGCCTGTTGTGTAGGCGATACGGTTCAGTAATAAAGATACCCATGTTGCACATTCATAAGTCACAAATTAGAAATGAAGCTAGAAAATATTCTAGGTCCATCATGGATCATTATTCGCTAGAAAACTGATAATACTCCAGGACGGACCGAAATGTCGTTAAATTTCTCTCGCCAATTTGTGTGCTAGTTGCGATATTTTTCAGCCTCGGTATTATGATTTCCTTTTTTTTTTTTTTTACCGTGGAAATCCATTTTGCTCTCGCCTCCTTCCCCAGCGATCAGGGATTTTATAGCGGAGTAAAATTCCGAACGTCAGCGCCTGAGTAATTACCTCGTCTCCCACCGGAGGATTTTGCCTGAGTCTCTACGGAAGATCCAAGTCGAGAATTTCCAGCCTAGAAACTCGTCTTCTTTGATTGGATTCATTGTTGTCGGAAAATTTGTAGTCTACGAGGGTGATTTATTCACTCGTTTTATGGGATGATTGAACCATTAACTGTGGTGCGTTGTGCAGTGTGGCGGTCATTGAAGGCCGCGAAGTAACACACTCTCCGAAGTAGCAGACTCTCCGAAGTAGCAGACTAAGCCAAGTAACAGAATCGGTGAAGTAACAGACTCTGCGAAGTAATAATAATAATAATATAATATCTTTATTTCTACAAGTACATATACAAGGTATACAGGCCTAGCTGACATCATTGACATACTACTATATAGAAAGCCACCTTGTTATGCAGAGTATTTCGGACAAATTAGGTCAATTTTGTCCCGGGATGCGACCCACACCAATCGACTAACACCCAGGTACCCGTTTTACTGATGGGTGAACAGGGACACCAGGTGTCTTATGGAAACACGTCCTAATGTTTTGCAGCCGTACCGTAGCAGACTCGTACCGTAGCAGACTCGTACCGTAGCAGACTCGTACCGTAGCAGACTCGTACCGTAGCAGACTCGTACCGTAGCAGACTCGTACCGTAGCAGACTCGTACCGTAGCAGACTCGTACCGTAGCAGACTCGTACCGTAGCAGACTCGTACCGTAGCAGACTCGTACCGTAGCAGACTCGTACCGTAGCAGACTCTGCGTTAACACAGTCTCCGCGAAATAGTAATAGAGCGCGATATATAAAGAAATGCCATTGTTCTCCAAAATGGCCAATTACTTTCCTTTCCATTATTTAGTGAGAGCTTTAGTCTCGTAAAGCTTTGACCAAACAGCATAAGCTTATTCAACGTTAAATAGGATGAGTTACGTGTTGCAAAGTTTACCATATTATGTAATAAAATATACATATTGGTTAAAAAAGAACGAAAAGATGGGGTGGTAGGGAAGTGGTATATATATATATGTCGTGCCGAATAGGTAAAACATGCGATTTGGGCCTAAATAACAACGCTCTTATTGCCGAATAAGGAAAACGAAAATTTGTGTATGCAATAATTTCGCAAAAATCATTCTGAACCTAACGGAAAAAAAATATATTTCATTGTGTTTGTTTATTATTAAATTATTGTAAACTTATCTAAAATATTTATAGTTGTATTAGGCTAAATTAAATTGCGCTTGTTATAATAAGGTTAGGTTAGTTTTCTAAGGTTATTTTGGTGCAAAATTATTAATTTTTACATTAACATAAATGGAAAAATATATCTTTAAATGTATAAGAGAAAATTTTAGAAAGGACTTAATTTTAAATGAGTTCTTGCTAATTGACCAATTTTACCTATTCGGCACGGCATATATATATATATATATATAGTATATATATTATTGTGACCACGAACAAGTGGTACTGAATCAATAACACACTAGATAGCCGAGATTCGAACCCATGTTGGCCGCTCACGGTGAGCAAAACCACATGACGCTCTAACTCACGTGGGTTAGAGTGCCAGTGGTTTTCGCTCACCATGAGGCGGACCAAACAACATAGGTTCGAATCCTCGGCTAGTCGCAGTGTGTTATTATATATATATATATATATATATATATATATATATATATATATATATATATATATATATATATATATATATATATATAGTGTGTGTGTGTGTGTGTGTGTGTGTGTGTGTGATTAACAATTCGTGAACGAGCGAAATTATTTACAAACATTATGTCCGACCACCTCTACATTAAATTACTCACTCAGTACTCATACCTCACAGCCAAACCCCAGAAAAATATTGGTGCCCATACTTATCTGGGGTCTGACATGAGGTATTAGTACAGTGTACTTTGATGTAGAGTGTGCAGATTCCAATCTTCTTCTGGTGTGAGAAAAAGCTTTTATATATATGTGGCTGAAGGGGTCGAGTTACAGCACCTGAGTGAGTGTGAGTGTGAGTGTGAGTGTTAGTGTTAGTGTGAGTGTGAGTGTGAGTGTGTGTGTGTGTGTGTGTGTGTGTGTGTGTGTTAGAAGGAGGGTACTCAGCAGAAGTACGTTCACACCAGCTGATCACAACACCCCCCCAAAAATCCAAACACGAGCAGTTTGTCAAATGGGAAGATAACATTGTTCCCCCTGGTGATTGTTCTTGGTGAAAACATCGTCACGGTGGGAGCATCGTCACGGTGGGAGCATCGTCACGGTGGGAGCATCGTCAAGGTGGGAACATCGTCAAGGTGGGAGCATCGTCACGGTGGGAACATCGTCAAGGTGGGAGCATCGTAGAGGTGGGAGCATCGTCAAGGTGGGAGCATCGTCAAGGTGGGAGCATCGTCACGGTGGGAGCATCGTCAAGGTGGGAGCATCGTCACGGTGGGAGCATCGTCAAGGTGGGAGCATCGTCACAGTGGGAGCATCGTCAAGGTGGGAGCATCGTCAAGGTGGAGCATCGTCAAGGTGGGAGCATCGTCAAGGTGGGAGCATCGTCACGGTGGGAGCATCGTCACGGTGGGAGCATCGTCAACGTGGGAGCATCGTCACGGTGGGAGCATCGTCACGGTGGGAGCATCGTCAAGGTGGGAGCATCGTCACGGTGGGAGCATCGTCAAGGTGAGAGCATCATCACGGTGGGAGCATCGTCACGGTGGGAGCATCGTCAAGGTGGAAGCATCGTCACAGTGGGAGCATCGTCACGGTGGGAGCATCGTCAAGGTGGGAGCATCGTCACGGTGGGAGCATCGTCACGGTGGGAGCATCGTCACGGTGGGAGCATCGTCACGGTGGGAACATCGTCACGGTGAGAGCATCGTCAAGGTGGGAGCATCGTCAAGGTGGGAGCATCGTCAAGGTGGGAGCATCGTCAAGGTGGGAGCATCGTCAAGGTGGGAGCATCGTCACAGTGGGAGCATCGTCAAGGTGGGAGCACCGTCAAGGTGGGAGCATCGTCAAAGTGGGAGCATCGTCAAGGTGGGAGCATCGTCACGGTGAGAACATCGTCACGGTGGGAACATCGTCACGGTGGGAGCATCGTCAAGGTGGGAGCATCGTCAAGGTGGGAGCATCGTCAAGGTGGGAACATCGTCACGGTGGGAACATCGTCAAGGGGGGAGCATCGTCAAGGTGGGAGCATCGTCACTGTGGGAACATCGTCACGGTTGGAGCATCGTCAAGATGGGAGCATCGTCAAGGTGGGAGCATCGTCAAGGTGGGAGCATCGTCACGGTGGGAGCATCGTCACGGTGGGAGCATCGTCAAGGTGGGAGCATCGTCACGGTGGGAGCATCGTCAAGGTGGGAGCATCGTCAAGGTGGGAGCATCGTCAAAATGGGAGCATAGTCAAGGTGGGAGCATCGTCACGGTGGGAACATCGTCACGGTGGGAACATCGTCACAGTGGGAGCATCGTCAAGGTGGGAGCATCGTCAAGGTGGGAGCATCGTCAAGGTGGGAACATCGTCACGGTGGGAACATCATCACGGGGGGAGCATCGTCAAGGTGGGAGCATCGTCAAGGTGGGAGCATCGTCAAGGTGGGAGCATCGTCACGGTGGGAGCATCGTCACATTGGGAGCATCGTCAAGGTGGGAGCATCGTCAAGGTGGGAGCATCGTCAAGGTGGGAGCATCGTCACGGTGAAAGCATCGTCACGGTGGGAGCATCGTCAAGGTGGGATCATCGTCACGGTGGGAGCATCGTCACGGTGGGAGCATCGTCAAGGTGGGAGCATCGTCAAGGTGGGAGCATCGTCAAGGTGGGAACATCGTCACGGTGGGAGCATCGTCACGGTGGGAGCATCGTCACGGTGGGAGCATCGTCAAGGTGGAGCATCGTCAAGGTGGGAGCATCGTCAAGGTGGGAGCATCGTCAAGGTGGGAGCATCGTAACGGTGGGAGCATCGTCAAGGTGGGAGCATCGTCAAGGTGGGAGCATCGTCAAGGTGGGAGCATCGTCAAGGTGGGAACATCGTCACGGTGGGAGCATCGTCACGGTGGGAGCATCGTCACGGTGGGAGCATCGTCAAGGTGGGAGCATCGTCAAGGTGGGAGTATCGTCACGGTGGGAGCATCGTCAAGGTGGGAGCATCGTCACGGTGGGAGCATCGTCAAGGTGGGAGCATCGTCAAGGTGGGAGCATCGTCAAGGTGGGAGCATCGTCACGGTGGGAGCATCGTCAAGGTGGGAGCATCGTCAAGGTGGGAGCATCGTCACGGTGGGAACATCGTCACGGTGGGAGCATCGTCAAGGTGGGAGCATCGTCACGGTGGGAGCATCGTCACGGTGGGAGCATCGTCAAGGTGGGAGCATCGTCACGGTGGGAGCATCGTCACGGTGGGAGCATCGTCAAGGTGGGAGCATCGTCACGGTGGGAGCATCGTCACGGTGGGAGCATCGTCACGGTGGGAGCATCTTCACGGTGGGAACATCGTCACGGTGGGAGCATCGTCAAGGTGGGAGCATCGTCAAGGTGGGAGCATCGTCAAGGTGGGAGCATCGTCAAGGTGGGAGCATCGTCAAGGTGGGAGCATCGTCAAGGTGGGAGCATCGTCACGGTGGGAGCATCTTCAAGGTGGGAGCATCGTCAAGGTGGGAGCATCGTCAAGGTTGGAGCATCGTCAAGGTGGGAGCATCGTCACGATGGGAACATCGTCACGGTGGGAGCATCGTCAAGGTGGGAGCATCGTCAAGGTGGGAGCATCGTCAAGGTGGGAGCATCGTCACGGTGGGAGCATCGTCACGGTAGGAGCATCGTCACGGTGGGAGCATCGTCAAGGTGGGAGCATCGTCACGGTGGGAACATCGTCACGGTGGGAGCATCGTCAAGGTGGGATCATCGTCAAGGTGGGATCATCGTCACGGTGGGAGCATCGTCAAGGTGGGAGCATCGTCACGGTGGGAACATCGTCACGGTGGGAGCATCGTCAAGGTGGGAGCATCGTCACGGTGGGAGCATCGTCACGGTGGGAACATCGTCACGGTGGGAGCATCGTCAAGGTGGGAGCATCGTCAAGGTGGGAGCATCGTCACGGTGGGAGCATCGTCAAGGTGGGAGCATCGTCACGGTGGGAACATCGTCACGGTGGGAGCATCGTCAAGGTGGGAGCATCGTCAAGGTGGGAGCATCGTCACGGTGGGAGCATCGTCAAGGTGGGAGCATCGTCAAGGTGGGAACATCGTCACGGTGGGAGCATCGTCAAGGTGGGAGCATCGTCAAGGTGGGAGCATCGTCACGGTGGGAGCATCGTCACGGTGGGAGCATCGTCACGGTGGGAGCATCGTCAAGGTGGGAGCATCGTCAAGGTGGGAGCATCGTCACGGTGGGAGCATCGTCACGGTGGGAGCATCGTCAAGGTGGGAGCATCGTCAAGGTGGGAGTATCGTCACGGTGGGAGCATCGTCAAGGTGGGAGCATCGTCACGGTGGGAGCATCGTCACGGTGGGAGCATCGTCACGGTGGGAACTCGCTGAGAGGAATAAGCGCCAGTGAACCAACGAGGCCCAAGAAATTGATGGTGATAACAACATTGGGAAAGATGGTAGTGATAGTGGCGATGACAATGGTGACAATGATGGCGATAATGAAGATTAATCTGGATGACGATGGCTAGTCTATTAGGGAGCGACGACCCCTCTCCGGGCGTGGTCGAGGACATGGCCGCGAGGGGGCGTTGACCCCCGCAACACTCTCCAGGTAGACTCCAGGTAGGTAGAGCAGCCAGACCAGAGGGTCCAGCACCGGTAAGCAGTGGTGGACGCTGCTGCTGTAGTCCGCCATTACAGTCATTGACTGCCCAACCTTCACGGGTTCTGAGTAAACACTGACCACTGTTACTCAGTCGTGAATCCTCCAAGCAGTGTCTCTCGTTCTCACTCTAATTCACACTTTTTTTTTTTTACAGAGATGCTTCGATGGCTTATATCTTCGCGGTGGCCATCAAAGAAAACATCCCCGTCTTTTCATGTAAATGGGAAACGGAACCCAACTAAACAGTTTGCACTCTGGCAGGTTTGCTGATATTCTCTATTTGGTTTCGAAAAGCATGGAAGATGGCAGGTAAATCATACAAAATTTTACTTACCTCCAGTATACACTTATCTTTACTTCCTCTGTGTTTCTTAGTTCTTTCTCCTTTAGTACTTCTTTTACACTATCCCTCTGCCTGGACCCAAGCCGGGGTTCAAAGTGAACTTTGAAGTTCATTCCTGAAGCGTATATATAATTGTTTCATTTGCAAAGAGAGGAAGTTCTGGATTTATTCCGTTGTGATGCTGGAAAACAACACACTACGGATGTATCGGATGTGAAAATTTAGATATCCGAGGATGCGGATGTTATGAGAATGTCTTACTTATTTTGCGGATGCGGATGTAAGAAATTGTGCAGATGTTCCGCGGATGCGGATGCGAATGCGGATATCCGATACATCACTACAACACACACACTCATAGCCAGGAGCTATGACTCGACCCCTGCAACCACAACTAGGTGAGTACACACACACACACACACACACACACACACACACACACACACACACACACACACACACACACACACACACACACACACACACACACACACACAAGGGTCTCCGTCAATACCTTCCACTTTCCATCCTCTGATAAGAAACTGTCACGACGTCACTTGAACTCTAACACTCTTCACCTCTCCTCCCCCCCCTCACCCCATTCTAGTTACTCCGGCCCACTCACCTCTCCCACTCATGCCTTTCCCTCACCCCTCCCACTCCACGAATTACTTATTTTATTTTACACAAATCAGTTTTACAGGCTAAGAGCTGTTATCCTACCTCAGCTCATTTCAAAGCCCAGCACTATCTAAGGTATACTGCCACCCCTCCAGGATGCAACCCACAACAGTCGGCTAACACCCAAGTATCTACTTCCTGCTAGGTTAAGAGGGATACCAGGTGGAAACATGCCCAACGTTTCCACCCATGCCGGAGATCGAACCCCTGACACTCAGTATGTGAGCTGTGTTACCAACCGAGCCACGGGGACATCTACTCACCCCCTCACCATTTCCATCACCCACCCACTGTCCTAACTCATACTGCCTTTAGCACACGGTTAACTTGAAAGATAACATCGTACGTGTTCGTGATAATCTGACCCCGTGTTAGTTATCCCCTGACCTCTTGTTCGTGATCTTCTGACCCCGCGTTAGTTATCCCCTGACCTCTTGTTCGTGATCCTCTGACCCCGAAGATGATAGATTATATAATCTATCATCTTCAGTACCGCGCAAGAAGGACCCAAGTTCGCCAGCGTAACTCCTCTTTCAAAAAAATAACAGACCAAATGTGATGGAAAGACAGAGGTTAAAGAACAAGATTTTAGTGCGTCATCTGTAAAGAGCTTTATAAAATGATAGCTTGATAAAAACGCTTTACAGACTTTTATTATCATTTTAGTCCCTGGTGAGCATTATACTCTCTGGAATCATACGTCTGTGGAATGAGACTCAATCACGTTTCCTCACGTGTTATGACACCAATAATTTACACCCTGAGCAACTCTCTGCAATTTGTTATTGTTTTTTTTTATGTTCCACCAGCCTTCCAACAGTACCCACAACCCACCACGTGAAGGTGGCTGTTCTTCGAGTTCCTTTTCTACACGGAGAAAAACGTTGTCCCAATAAAAGCTTGTTCTGCAACCCGTGTCTTTTCTTCACTATATTCGGCAGTAGGCCATTTGAATCCCGTAGACCTGTTAGTATGCCCAGCGCTATGTCCAAACAACTGTACTAGTATACCACCGAGTAGTATACCACCGAGTAGTATACCACCGAGTAGTATACCACCGAGTAGTATACCACCGAGTAGTATACCACCGAGTAGTATACCACCGAGTAGTATGGTATATTGATGGAAATAACATCTTACGAACAGAAGTGACCAGTCAGGTTTTCTTGGGACATCATACAGTGTTTACATAAGACTTTAAATGTTGAAAGGATTTTTTTTTTTTTTACACAGAGTTTAACAAGGTTAGGTTAAGGTTAGTAAATTTATTTACAAGCTAAAGAGATGTTACCTACATGAGCTCATTTGAAAGCCTTTTTATTGTTATGAGACATACAAGTAGAGAACAGGATTAAGTTCACAGGGATAGTCACTCTGGACCTATGTAAAAGGATTTTGACGTATGACCCATTGCATTTCCAAGTGGCATACACACACACACACACACACAGACACAGACACACAGTCACACAGACACACAGTCACACAGACACACAGACACACAGACACACACACACACACACACACACACACACACACACACACACACATCTGGTCTAGCAGTTGGCTTCTCGAATTCAATCCCTCCAAATGCAAAGTCATGAGGATCGGAGAAGGGCAAAGAAGACCGCTGACAGAGTACAAGCTAGGCGGACAAAGGCTACAAACCTCGGCAAAGGAGAAAGACCTTGGAGTGAGTATAACGCCTAGCACGTCTCCGGAGGCACACATCAACCAGATAACTGCGGCAGCATATGGGCGTCTGGCAAACCTTAGATTAGCGTTCCGTTACCTTAACAAGGAATCGTTCAAGACACTGTATACCGTGTACGTCAGGCCCATACTAGAATATGCAGCACCAGTCTGGAACCCACACCTGGTCAAGCACGTAAGGAAACTAGAGAAAGTGCAAAGGTTTGCGACAAGGTTAGTTCCACAACTCAGGGGTCTGTCTTATGAAGAAAGGTTGAGGGAAATAGGACTAACAACACTGGAGGAAAGAAGGGTCAGAGGAGACATGATAACGACATACAAAATACTGCGGGGAATTGACAAGGTAGATAGTGACAGGTTGTTTCAGAGAGGGAACACAGAAACAAGGGGACACAACTGGAAGCTGAAGACTCAGATGAGTCAAAGGGATGTCAGGAAACATTTCTTCAGCCACAGAGTAGTCAGGAAGTGGAATGGACTAGAGAAAGATATAGTGGAGGCAGGAACCATACATAGTTTTAAGACAAGGTATGATAAAGCTCATGGAGCAGGGATAGCAGAGACCCAGTAGCAGACATCGAAGAGGCGGGGCCAGGAGCTGAGTCTCGACCCCTGCAACCACAATTAGGTTAGTACAATTAGGTGAGTACACACACACACACACACACACTGCCCCGATGGCATGGTGGCTAAAGCTCTCGCTTCACGCACGGAGGGCCCGGGTTCAATTCCCGGCGGGGCCGAAACATTTCGAAGTGTTTCCTTACACACACATATATATACAACAGGCCTAGTGTCTAATCGACATGTGCCTAGGACAAAATGGTAACTAACACTTGTGGCTTTGTTGCTGCTACGAAAGTTTCTCTTTTTAACGTTAGCAATGTATACAGGAGAAGGGGTTACTAGCCCCTTGCTCCCGGCATTTTAGTCGCCTCTTACGACATGCATGGCTTACGGAGGAAGAATTCTGTTCCACTTCCCCATGGAGATAAGAGGAAATATACATGCAAGTGTAGCCGGACCTAAGTGTTAGTAGAAGTAGCAAGACGTACGTGAAATTTTTCATGTTTATGATACAGTAAAAAGACACCAGCAATCCTACCATCATGTAAAACAATTACACTCACTTGGCAGGACGGTAGTACCTCCCTGGGTGGTTGCTGTCTACCAACCTACTACCTAGGACTTATTACATATACACACTTTAAGTTCTGAAGGTACTTCCCATCCCCACTCTGCTTCAGAGTGCCTTCACTCTGAAGGAGGATGGGGATATTGCAGTTTCGAGGGGCATTTGAACTACAATGTCGGCACTCCTTTGGCAAGACCGTGATCGAGTGAGTGATGGTGAAAGTGTTTCTTCTTTTTCGGGTCACCCTACCTCGGTGGGAATGATGGACTGGTGGAATGATGTGGTAAAGAAGGTGGTAAGGAAAAAGTTAGCATATAAGAGGATTTTACATTGTAGAAATAATATACCGAAAGCATTACACGGAAGGGAAAAGAGAAATTAATTAAGTGGTGAGTTAGTGCAAGAGAGGAGCCAGTGAGAGAATACGTATCGAGAAATTTCGCTAAGAATAAAGTATAGTTTAGGAGAGGGATTAATTAAGTGAGGAAGTGTAGGGGGCACGTGAACTTTTCAGTTAAAGACGAATGAGAAATGTTAGGTAGGGAGGTGCAGAGAATATTCTGACGAGTGTGTGTGTGTGAGAGAGAGAGAGAGAGAGAAAGAGAGAGAGAGGTCGCAGCCCCCATGCAACTCGCCCCCTGTTGGAGATAAATTTCTCCACATGAGGTGTGAATGGAAAGGCGGTGAAGCAGTTGAGACATATGGGATTAAAACAGAGATATCAAAAGCAGGTGGAGATATAACGTTGAAGCAATGTTCAATATATGCATGAAAGAAGAGAAGATGACATGGCCGAGGGCTTGCATACTTCCTTGCTATAAGGCAAAAGGGAAACCAGAGAGAATGTAGGGATTACAGAGGCATAAGCCTGTTGAATATACCTGGTAAAGCGTCAGACAACTATTACTGAAAGAGTTAGGGTGCGAGGTAGAAAGTAGGATTACGACGTGACAAGTAGTATTTAGGAAGCGTAGAAGATATGTAGACCAACCTGTTACAGTGACGTATATGTGTTTCTAATACTTAGATAAAGTTAAGGAACTGTTTGTAGCATTTATGGATTTAAAAAAAGTCATATGATAAGGTGAATTGAAGAGCAGTGTGGCAATGTTTGGAATAGGTGGTAGGTTTGGAATAGGTAGTAGGCTGGAATAGGTGGTAGGCTTGGAATAGGTGGTAGGTTTTGAATAGGTAGTAGGCTTGGAATAGGTGGTAGGCTTGGAATAGGTGGTATATTTGGAATAGGTGGTAGGTTTGGAATAGGTGGTAGGTTTGGAATAAGTGGTAGGTTTGGAATAAGTGGTAGGTTTGGAATAGATGGTAGGTTTGGAATAGGTAGTAGGCTTGGAATATGTGGTAGGTTTGGAATAGGTAGTAGGCTTGGAATAGGTGGTAGGTTTGGAATAGATGGTAGGTTTGGGATAGGTAGTAGGCTTGGAATAGGTGGTAGGTTTGGAATAGGTAGTAGATTTGGAATAGGTGGTAGGTTTGGAATGGGTGGTAGGTTTGGAATAAGTGGTAGGTTTGGAATAAGTGGTAGGTTTGGAATAAGTGGTAGGTTTGGAATAGATGGTAGGTTTGGAATAGGTAGTAGGCTTGGAATATGTGGTAGGTTTGGAATAGGTAGTAGGCTTGGAATAGGTGGTAGGTTTGGAATAGATGGTAGGTTTGGGATAGGTAGTAGGCTTGGAATAGGTGGTAGGTTTGGAATAGGTAGTAGATTTGGAATAGGTGGTAGGTTTGGAATGGGTGGTAGGTTATTCTCCATACTCAGGTTAGAGTATAAAGGAGAGAGGGAATAATTTCCTAGTGAAAGTAAGACTTAGACAAGGATGTGTGATGCCTCTGCGGTTTTTAAAAATAAATTACAGAGGAAGTTGTAAAGGATATGAATGTTAGGATGCTGGGGAGAGATTTGGGAATGATTTATGATAAATTTGATACAAAAATGGGGGAAGGGGGGCTGTCTCAGTTGCTCTTTGCCGATGCCGTTCACTGTCCAAACATTCAGAAACTTTTCTTTACTCCTCCAGCACAACAAAGAGTTTTCTTCCTCCTCCCTGCAGCACCCCAGAGAGTTTTCTCTCCCCTCCCTGCAGCACCCCAGAGAGTTTTCTTCCTCCTTCCTGCCCCCAGAGAGAGAGGTGGTGGTGACCTGGTGATGAAGACATTGTTGTGGCTACTCACACTGTCACGCTGCTCGCCACCTGGGATGACCCACGACCGTGCAACTCTGCTCGTAACCAAGACCTGCCCCACCGTCCTGACCCCTTCAATGACACCACTAACACACGGAGTGGTGGGAAGGACGGTGGTAGGAGGGAGGGTTCAGGCAGTGGTGGTAATGGACTGGAGTGAAGAATGGTGGGCGGATGGGTGGTGGGTGGTGGGGGGTGGGTTGGATGGTGAGTGAGTGGGTGTGGGAAAGTGGGAGTATATATCTGTCAATTTCTCTAACGATCCTAGGGATTATTGCCCCTGCTACCCGGTCTCAGACCAGGCCTCGTAGACTGGAAAGGATGTATTACATTATTGTGAACCATTAAGACACAAGTGTAGATAAAACTGAACGTCAGTTTAAATATTTAATATTTACGTTCCATCTTAAATGTTCATAAGAGAGAAAGAAGGTCAGCAAGGCTGCCAAAGTGCAAAACGTTTATCTGGCTTCCTTTACTACAGGATGGTAGTAACTCTGGGTACCTGTGGGTGGTGCTGTGTACGTGGCTCTGTGACACTATGCAGGTAGTATTATGTAGGTGGCACTGTATGGATGGTTCTGTGTATTTAGTATGGTTAGGATGACACTTTGCGAGTGGTAGTATGTAATTTTTCATTGTGAGTGGCACTGTGTGGGTGATACTCTGTAAGTTGCACTGTGTGGGTGGCACTGTATTAGAGGCACTGTGTGTGTGTGGCACTATGTGTGATACCGGGTGAGTATTACTATGTGTGTGACTGTAGGTGGCATTGTTCATGGCATTCGATGGGTAGCACTGTGTACGGTTCTGTGTGGGTGGTAATGTGCTGTTGGCACTGTGTGTGGTACTGTGGGTGGCACTGGGCGGAGAGGTGACTGCTTGCCTGTGGTTTGTGGTTATATGACTGGCACTGTCTTCAGATCCGGGTGGCCCACAATGACTGGTTGTGCCAGTGAAACTATGAGATCTTTAGTGTTGCTGGGTTGTTTAGTGTTGCTGGGTTGTTTAGTGTTGCTGGGTTGTTTGGTGTTGCTCTGTGTTGAGAGAGAGAGAGAGAGAGAAGAGAGAGAGAGAAGAGAGAGAGAGAGAGAGAGAGAGAGAGAGAGAGAGAGAGAGAGAAGAAGAAGAAGAAGAAAGGCTTCATAAAAATTATAGTTTTTTTAAATATAATAAATCTGCTTTTGTCCATCATCACCACTATTACCCCCACTACCAACATCTACCCCCCCCCACCAACAACCAACCCCTCAGGTCTGTGACTCACAACATTCTCATGAATTAACAGCACTTTCCTTAACAGCTTTTTCCCCTAGCGCTTCAGCTGATGTTGGTAATTTGGCAGCGCACGTAGCAAATGTGGTGAGACTCCGGGGGAATGCGTAAGACAGGTGAGTGGGTGGAATGACTGGACCCCCGGGGGCGGTGGGCCACTTGCACTCCCTCCACCAAACTACAAAGCAATGGCTACCTTAGAAATTTGGCAAAGAACACACTGACTACTTTCTACTCTATTGACAGGCTAGAGTGCCGGGGAAAACTATTTGAGTGTATGAAATCTAACGAGCACTACTCCAAGTTTCTTTTCGGTTTGAGGTGATTCGACTTCCAGGGTCTTTAACCCGGTCCAGTAGGTCTTTTGGCCCAGGCCAGGAACATTCTCCTAACATTTTGTGTGTTTTAAGCAATGAAGATTTTTATTATGTTGCATGGCTTCGTATGTGCAGTAAAAAATGTCACTCATGACCACAGCGAACACAACCTTTTTTACAGGAGAAAAAAGAAAAGCAAGCGTCATTTAGTAATATAAAGAAATATTTATGATATATAGAAATATGTTATTGTAAAACTAAGGACATCCACTCCCCCAAAAATCTTTTATTGTTTAAATGATATATCTACATATGTTTCCTGGAGAACTAGAAAGAAACTCACAGGTAATTGATTTGTTTTCGTAAATGTGTATTAAAAAATCATTCTCTGTAACCTTCTTATTTCAAACCGATAATAATATAGGAAAGGGAATTATTTTCTCTCAGAAAATGTTTCATTATCATGTACATCCATGGCGTGGGTGTGGCGTGGTGACCCACGACGGCTACACGCCTCTCGACGAGTGCCACGCACTTGGGCTCTTTACTGCTCTTGGTGGCAAAAGCTTCTCATTCAGACACTCGACATTCATGTCTGTTCAATTCGACACATGATCTGCATCACGCACGCCAGAACAATGAATGCAACAATTTTCTTTCCTAATCGTCACGGCGCTATCGCCATGACCAAAAATCAAGTTAGGAATACCATCATTCGGGTCTGCAACTGCCCACTTGAAAGCAAAGGTCAGTGACCCTGCTGATATTTACACCCTAGTTTAGCAGACTCCTATGTGCCATTTTTCTTTTTCTGTAAGCAAATACTCGTCTCAGAGTCATCACTTTAGAGATCCTGTCTCTTGCTACACGATCCGAGCATCACTTAGATCTCCAGTGGTTCGATTTTCACGTATTTAAATACTTCTGACTAGGTGCTGGCGACTATAAGGATCAGATCGATACAACTACAATGATATTTAAATGTAATGATATTTAAATGAATGAGTCCAAATGACATATTCCCAACATGTGTTACAATAATAAAAAAAAAAAGGAACCTACCGAGCAGGGCAGTAGAACTATTGCAATGTGTCTCAATTTTTATGTTCTTAAAAGTCTGCTCTGCAACGTGTTTTACCTACATTAAGATTAGGTCACCTTCTCCTCCCTGACTCGTGTAGACAGCGTCTGTTGGACGAATGATTGGGAACGTGACTGACATTTGGTTTGGATGACAGCTAAGGTACGACAGCGGCTGGTGTCGATTCCATGATTTGTGTACACATGCAACAACGATACTGTGAGGGTGCAGACTGTATTTGGGATGATGACGTTGTTAGGGTGGAGATAATGTTAGTTATGTTGACAGTGATGGCAGTTAAACGATGCAGATATGGTAATCCTATGATGATGAAAGTTTAATGAGGGAATTGCAATCCAATGATGGCGGGAATTAGATAATGTAGGTATCGTAAACTCCATGGTGATGGTAGTTATATAATTAATACTGACACATACGTGACTTTGATGTTTGCCAGTTTTAGTGTGAGGCCTGGTCTCAGACCGGGCCGCGGGGGCGTTGACCCCCGAAACCCTCTCCAGGTATACTCCAGGTATGGCTACTGCTCCTGCTGTTCCTGCCGTCGCCGCGCCGCCACCGCTTCTGATATCATTTTTGCCACTACTACCGCTGCTGTTTATGCTACCACCGCTTCTGCTGCTTCTGCTGTTGATGATATTGCTGTTGCTTTTATCGCTGCTCGTCCTGCTGTTACTGGTGCAGTTGCTATCGTTGCTACTGTTCTTGCTAGTGCTGTCGCTGGCACTGCTGTTGCTGCTGCTATCGCTAGTACTGTTGTCGCTACTACTATCCCTGCTACAGCTGTTACTGTTTTTGTTGCTGATTTTACTGCTAATCCTGTTACTGCTACTCCTGCTTTTGCGGCTTCTGCTGCTGCTTCTGCTACTGCTATTGCTGCTGCTGCTGCTACTGCTATTGCTGCTGCTTCTGCTGTTGAAGCTGCTGCTGCTATTGCTGTTGCTGCTGCTTCTGCTATTGAAGCTGCTCCTGCTGCCGCTAGTACTTCTGTTGCTGTTACCGGTGGCAGTGTTGCCGGTGCTGCCAGTGTTGCAGGGAGCAAGGGCGGAGTTCCTTGTGATGGTGACGGGGTGGGGCAGACAACACCCTCGGGGGAGGTTGTGACACTCTTCTGTCACACACACACACACACACACACACACACACACACACACACACACACACTTACTTAAAGTCGGTGCCGGATCAGCCGGGCTGTGGTTCGTACTTTGGACTACGTGCGGCCAGCAGTAACAGCCTGGTTGATCAGGCCCTGATCCATCGGGAGGCCTGGTCGTGGACCGGGCCGCGGGGGCGTTGATCCCCGGAATACCCTCCAGATAGACTCCAGGTAGACACACACACACACACACACAAGGGCACGGACGCGGACACACACACACGCACACGCACATGCACACGCACGAACTCTACGATCTTGACGAGAATGCGGTAGACGTCAGTTGCTAACACAATTTTACGATTAGCGAGATAAGGCCCACGAGACCAGGTATTTTGCCCGACTGTTGGTTAGCAACCTGGAGGCTGGTGTTGTGCCTTTTTTTTTTGTATGTAAGGATTGACTTCAGTGACAGTTGAGTGAAATCAAGTCTTGTCATGTTTCTCTAACCTTCGTTTCTTTCGTCTCAATTCCCCTGTTTATTATTTTTCACCTTTAAAATAATGAAATTATGCTGAAAAGGAAAGAAAAAAATAATTTTATTTGACAGTGGCCTGAGCGAAGGTAATTACTCTGGTTAATTACATCAATTATACTTAAGTCTGGTGGCTTTAGGTTCATATCTATGGATGGATCTGAGGACAGAGACACACCACAAGAAGATTTAGACGCACTGAAACTTTTATTAGTCAACTGGCTACTGGAGATCAACCCCACCAAGTGCAAGGTCATGAATGTTAGAGGGAGGATAGAGAAGACCGGAGACAGAATACAGACCGAGAAGGAATTAGGAAAATCAGCATCATCATCAGCTGTCATACTAACGACTATCGCAAAAAACAACAATGGCAACAACAACAGAAACAACAGCAATAACAATAACGACAAAGATATCAACACATCATCATTAACAACGAAAACAACAGTCGTAACAGTAGAAACAATAATAACAGCACGATTAGAAAACAACGGCATCAGAAGCAATACAACCAACAATAATAGCAACAGCAACAACAATAAAACAGTGTAAACAGCAATAACAACAGCTTTAGTATAAGAAACAACCGAATCTACAACAGCCTATAACAATGACAACAGCACTAGCAACAACGACAACAGCAACATCAACAACAATGACTGCAGCAGTAGCAACAACAATAGTGACTGCATCACTAACAACAACAGCAGTATCACCATCAGTGACAGCAGCAGCAACATCAACAATATAACTTCCTTCCATCAGGAATCTCCAGTGAAGCAGCAGTAGGAAGGTATCACAGCTTCTCTCACCCGAGAATAATGACGCCAGATTCATATATTTGACGGCGACCACGGAAGCCAGTCTCGGGACGCACACCACTTCTCTTCCCCTTCCTCCTCCTCCTCTCCTCCTCCTCCTCCTCTCCTCCTCCTCCTCTTCTCCTCCTCCTACAGCAAGAGAGGGCGACGTTCTTGTCTCGTGTGATGACCGCTGACCGCAAACCTCCGTCAGTAAACACGAATCTCTCCTCCCCACCCACCCACTCAAGTGACAGTTAAAAAAAAAAAAACAAGCTTGGGATCAGGCAAGAAAGTTTGAGCAGTGGTCAGGTCGGCATCTGAGTGCCTGTAGGAAGGTGCACATTCACGCGCATGTATACCTATTCACGCTCACGTACACGCTTTCATTCGCACGTGTATTCATTCACGCGTACGTGCACACATTCACGCGCACATTCGTAGACACAAGACTTATTGTCAGACTACGGAAAACTTAGTGGTAGAGTGTCAGACGACCCAAAACTTAGTATCGGAGTCTCAGACGATGTTAAATAAATTCAGATAAAGTACTCATTTGAAGCATTAACATTTCCAGTAAACTATAGAGAGGCTACAGGAATGGTCGAAAAAGTAGCTGTTGGAGTTCAACCCAAGTATATATTAAAGGCATAAGAGTGAGAGGAGAAAATGAAGACCGGCGCCAATCTAGTTAAACGAAAAGACAAGCCACTCACAGAGGAAGGTAATATACAAAGCTTGTATTAGCCATCACGAGCGTCAAGTCTGAAACACACACAAACTAAATAACATCGGTGGTAGATGTCATTTTTTTTCAAATGTTAAAATAGTCCTAGAGACCTGAACAAGAAGTTCCAAGTGCTATTCACTATATATGCGATAATATTCATCGGATATAATGAACCACGTAAATACAATACTTCAGAACTATGTTTGGCAAATGTTAAACCAATCATTGAGTATGTGGCACCAGCATGGAGCCCACTCCGGGCAAGAATATTCAAAAGCTCGAAAAATGTCCATAAGTTAGTAACCAGACTAGTTCCAGAACCGAGAGGATGAAAAAGTACGAAAGTTCAGCTACAGCATGATTCCTGAAGTGAAGAACAGCTACAGCATGATTCCTGAAGTGAAGAACAGCTACAGCATGATTCCTGAAGTGAAGAACTGAGCCTCACGACGACTGAAGACAGAACAAGACTAAAGATGATGTAAGAAAATAAACAGAGGTATTCTATCATGTTAAGAATCTCTAATAGTAGACACAGAAGTACACTGAACGCCCAGATGTATGACACAGACGTCATTAAACACGCGAGTAACATTAGAACAGTGCAGAAGTGGAACCAACTGGCCAAATACACAATGGAGGATAATAGTGTTGACAGTATTGAAAACACGTACAACAGAGACAACTCAAGTCAGCTAACAAGAGAGTAAGAGGCGCGCGTAACTGCTGAAGCTTAAAACCCGCAAATTTAACTAAGTAATAACAGCTAAGTAATTATATACACAGACAAAAAGCACACTCCCTACCTACCTTCCTCCCGACGCAAGCACGCACGCAGACAATCACGCACGCAGACAATCACGCACGCACGCACACAGGCACGCACGGGGGTCCATGACCAGTGGCCACCAGAGTGTGTTGATCCCCCTAACACTGTGTATATCAGCACAACTTTATCTCGCATCGGGTTGCAATTTCGCCTCATGGGCGAGGGAGTTGGTCGGCCAAGAGTAATAACGTTGATGCCAGCCATTTCCAGCACAGCTTTACAATTTCCAGGTCTTTACCAACGATGATCATTTATAAAAGCCTCCAGAAGAATTCCATTATATTTCTGTAGAATCCCCCTCCTCATTCTCTCTCTCTCTTTTTTTTTTCTCTCTCTCTTTCTTTCTCTCTCCCTCTCCGAGTAGCTAAACATAATGAGCAGAGTTCTTCAGGAATCGGTTATTGGTCCAATCATTTTCACATGGTATATAAATGATCCTGAGATAAGGCTTACATCGAAGATAGCGTAATTTGCGAGTGGTGCAAAAATGAAGCATCAAACTCAGGTTGTTTGAGTATCCAGAGTGATCTAGACAGATTAGCATTGTGGACGGAGGCGTAGAGGACGAATTTCAATGGAGATTGAGACACTTATGCAACATATAGGAATCTTTATTAAGGAAACGTTTCGCCACACAGTGGCTTCATCAGTCCAATACAAAGCAGAAAGGTGTAAGGAGAGGAGGAGTTTGAGGTTATCAGTCCCTCGGCCTGGAGTCGATGTGTTCAGTCTATCCATCTTGTAGAAAGTACAGCATAGGGCGTAGACGTTGCTTATATACTGTAGTCAGGTGAGATGAAGCAGGAGGAGGCGGGGTCATAGTGGTACCATCCACTAGTCGAAGTAGGTCTTCGTCCAAAGGTTGGACAAGTATTGAAGGACTGATAACCTCAAACTCCTCCTCTCCTTACACCTTTCTGCTTTGTATTGGACTGATGAAGCCACTGTGTGGCGAAACGTTTCCTTAATAAAGATTCTTATATGTTGCATAAGTGTCTCATCTCCAACTCGTCGGTTTTCAAAACCATTTATCACTCTGTCAGACACTGCAACATCACGGGATCTTGATACAAGAAATACTTCAATACTTGTCCAACCTTTGGACGAAGACCTACTTGGACTAGTGGATGGTACCACTATGACCCCGCCTCCTCCTGCTTCACCTCACCTGACTACAGTATATAAGCAACGTCTACGCCCTATGCTGTACTTTCTACAAGATTGATGGACTGAACACATCGACTCCAGGCCGAGGGACTGATTACCTCAAACTCTTCCTCTCCTTACACCTTTCTGCTTTGTATTGGACTGATGAAGCCACTGTGTGGCGAAACGTTTCATTAATAAAGATTCCTATATGTTGCATAAGTGTCTCAATCTCCAACTCGTCGGTTTTCAAAACCATTTATCACGAATTTCAATGTTGACAAGTGCAAAGCAATCCATTGTAGCAATGACCTCATAAATATCAAACAGTGCCTATTTGCAAGCAGCAAAGCTATCAGAATGCTTGGTTTCAGAGCTAGAAATTTCTACAATGCTCTTGTTAGACCGCGTCTTAAATATGCCGTACAGTTTGATCCCCAAAATTACGTAAAAGACGGAGATGAGACTGGAGAGATTAAAGAGAAGGGCACCGAGGCTCTGGAAACCAGATTAGCCCAATATCAATGCTCAGTCAGGACGGGCCAGGATTCGAATGCTCTCTTCAACCACGTCAGTTCTTGCAATTACCCACCTGGGTGGGCAGCTGCCCAAATTATTGTACCTAACAGTTTCATCATGGAAAGAAACATAATTGAATTGAATCCTCGCTCTTGAAACATGATAGGAATGCCTTATTATGAAAAACCTATATAAAGTAAATATCAAAGCACTTAACATAGTCTCTTCTAGGTCAGTTAGAGGAGACCTCATTAAAGTCTTTAAGATAGTGAAAGATTTTGATTCACTCAAACACGAAGAACCATTTGAAGCGCAAAATGAGTCACCGGCTCGAAGCACTGGAATAAAACATCTACACAATACATGATACACGAACGTGTGTAAAAAATAGCAAATAGAATGACAGCAGAATGCATGAAAATACCCACTGAAGTTGTAAGTTTGAAAAGAATAGTAATTTAAGAACCAGCTGAACAAGCATAGGAATCAGTTTGATACTGTGCTTGGGGAAACTATAATTAACAGATTCCTGTTGGAAGTTCAGCAACTGCATCAGGATGAACAGTTAACACTGAACCACCCAAGTAAATAATGACAGTAGTGGTAGGAACAGAGGTAGCATTGGTGGTTGTGGTAGTCACAGCAGTGGTGCTCATCCATCTGCACCACAGTAGTATCCAGAAGTAGAACTAGTAGTTACTAGAAGTAGAACCATTGATACACACACCTCTGTGAGCAGCAGGGGAGTAACACGAGCGGTTACAGTAGTAACAAGACTAATAAGCAGAGGTGCTTGAAGTCAATGCCGTCCATTCACTTTGATCTCTCCTGTAAATACCACAGCACTTTTTTTCAATGTGGTATGATGCATTTTTTCCCGACATTTCATGCCAGCAGTGGAGACTGGGGAGAAAGTCTTCCTTTACTATCCTGTCCTCAAACATCTATATAATACATGATAATTATTAATCTAGATAGAAATAGAAAATCTTTACCTGCATATATCCTCGATGTGAAGTTTAAAGCTGTTTTTCCCATATACACTCTATCTATCTATCTATCTATCTATCTATCTATCTCCCGCTGTTCGGCATGTATTCAAGGCAGATTTTAGATTCAGAAGAGATGTCAATACCGGAAGTAGTTCAGACCTCCAATTGCACATGTTTCGGCAGCCCTCCTTCCTCGCTGCTCTCTCCTCCTCCTTCCCTCTTCCCCTCTCTAATTCCCTTCATATTTCTCCCTTACTCTCTTCCCCCCCCCTCTCCCATACTGTTTATGAAAATGTTGACAATATCAGAAATTGTATTTTCTCCTGTGTATGGGATGGGCCATCCTGAAAGATGGTAATTCCCAAGTGATAATAAGTGCAGCTCTTCTGGAACCAACAAGCCTCTGAAGTTCCACCATCTGCTGAACCTTTAGTGGAATACTAGACGACATCCTCCTTACCTTCCTGAAGCCTTCCAGCTCAGGCCTCAAGATTTCATCTCTGTATGAAAGACATCCCATGTGATGGAACATAGCAGGGGAAACTAAGCTAGCTTATGTTGCTACAACATAACTATCAAATTAAACAAGGTAGAAACACACTGATGTACCAAATATTTTGTTTAATTAAAAATGAAGAGAGCATAGCGTTAGTGGTGGTGACCAAGGTGAAGGAGTGACACGCGGGGGTCACACGGGATTACACTGAAGTCACACTATGTGTCACTTCCACACTTTCAAAAGTGCCTAATTGCCTTCCACAAGGAATATACTACTGCCTCCCACTTTCAAAAGTCCTAGCTTCCTTCCACAAGGAGTACACTACTGCTTCACGCTTTTCCAAGTGCCTCACCACCTTCCGCAACCAGTACACTTTTTTTCCACGCACTTTCCAAAGTACTTAGTAAGTTGTTTTGATGTTGCCGCCGGAGCAGCTGTGTCATCGTGCGCGGAAGTGCAAGAGCATACGGACACAAAAGGCCTAAGAACTAAGCCCCCAAAAAAGGGTTAACAGGATCATATCTAGATTTATATCTACACTTTATCTTACCTGTTGCAAGCAAATTTAGGATATTTGTTTAATTTGTCTGTTATGTTATTTTCACTAATAAGATACCTTGACATATAACATAGGTTAGCGTAATATCTCTATATTCCTCAATAAGTGGACAATCAAGCACATAGTTGTCAAGAAAGTGACCATAAGGCTGACCACATACTCCGTTTCCCTTGTTTTTTTTTCATGGTGACTTAGCAGAATTCTCATTGTTATACTTACAAGAATGTGCTAAACCCAAGCAGGTTACACGGTGCTGAAACACTGGTGCTCATAATAATAATAATAATAATAATAATAATAATAATAATAATAATAGAGAATAATGATGATAATACAAATAATAATAATAATAATAATAATAATAATTATTATTATTATTATTATTATTATTTGTATTATCATCATTATTCTCTATTATTATTATTATTATTATTATTATTATTATTATTATTATTATGAGCACCAGTGTTTCAGCACCGTGTAACCTGCTTGGGTTTAGCACATTATTATTATTATTATTATTATTATTATTATAATGAGACAAGGAAGAAGAATTTCCTACCTATATTCTGCCCTTACATATATCTTCCCCTGCCCATGATATCTTGGTCGTGTCCACGATATTTCGTCTCTGCCCACGGTATCTTGTCCTTGCCTCCGATATTTTACCCTTGCTATGTCTTGCCTTCGCCCATGATATCTTGCCCTCGCCCATGATATCTTGCAATTGCCTATAATTTCTTGCCCAAGCCTATGATATCTTGCCAAAACCTATGATATCCTGCCAAAGTTCATTATCTTCTGCTCACCACGATACTCTGACCATGCTACCCCAAGCAAACCATCCCATATTAATGAGATGATAAAGCAGTGTGGAACAAATGCTATCAGCATGGGCGGTCATGGGTCGGGGTCACGGGTCACTCAGAATGGGGTCACAGGAGCCGCCACCACCACCACCACTACCACCACGCCCTGCATCATCATCTTGACCTACAGGAGCAGCCGCTGCCCCTGCCGCCGCTGCCGCCGTCGCCGCCGCTGCCGCCGTCGCCGCCGCTGCCGCCGTCGCCGCCGCTGCCGCCGTCGCCGCCGCTGCCGCCGTCGCCGCCGCTGCCGCCGTCGCCGCCGCTGCCGCCGCAGCCGCCACCTACCGGGCCACGGTAGAAGCACCAAGTCACACATGATAACGACACACGAAGCATTCAGAGGACATGACATGTCTTGACAAACTGCATGAGAGGCTGGAAACGGGTACATGAGAGCACAACTGGAACTTAAAAGACAAGAGTTGCAGAAATGTCAGGAAGTATTTTTTCAGCCTCAGGTCAAGAAGTGGAATGATCTGGAGGAAAAAGTGACGGTAGACAGTTCATTATGAATAAGAATATGTTGATAGGGCACAGTACTCGCTCCCATCCTGTTCCTCATCCTCATATCAGACACAGACAGATGTAATCCACAGCACCATGTCATCCTTTGCAGACGATACTAGGATCTGCATGAGACTGTCATCTATTGAGGACACGGTTAACCTTCAAGAAGATATAAACCAAGTTTTCCAATGGGCAACGGAAAACAATATGATGTTCAATGAAGACAAATTCCAACTACTCCGTTATGGAAAACTGGAGGAGATAATAACTAGGACTGAGTATACTACAAACTCTGATCATACAATAGAGCGGAAAAATAATGTGAGGGACCTGGGAGTGGTAATGTCTGAGGATCTCACTTTCAAGGATCACAACTGCAAAGAAAATGAAAGGATAGATAATGAGAACGTTCAAAACAAGAGATACCAAGCCAATGATGATCCTTTTCAAATCACTTGTTCTCTCTAGGCTGGAATATTGCTGTACATTAACATCTCCGTTTATCGTGTGGGTTCTAGGAGATATGGTGGACGTAGAGAAACGCACTTGTGGTTGGTAACAAGTATGTATTGACTTAGTCTGTGAGGGGAACTAACCAGCCGCCTACCTGTTCAGTACTACTCCTAGCCCGAGAATGAGAGAGATGCCTCCAGGTGGCGTCTCACATGAGGGGCTCGTGACGTCACACGTCCAGAGCAGGAAGCTTGGAAGCACTTGACTTGTACTCTCTGGAACGCAGGCGAGAGAGATATCCTAGAAGGAATGGTCCCGAATCTGCACACAGAAATCATTCCCTACGGTGCAAAATACCCCCAATGAAAAGTAGGGGCGCCATTGGTACACTAAGAGAAAACACCATAAGTGTCCGGGGCTCAAGACTGTTCAACAGCCTCTCACCAAGCATAAGGGGAATTACCAATAGGTCCCTGGCTGCCTTCAAGAGGGAGTTGGACAGATACTTAAAGTCGGTGCCGGATCAGCCGGGCTGTGGTTCGTACGTTGGACTACGTGCGACCAGCAGTAACAGCCTGGTTGATCAGGCTCTGATCCACCGGGAGGCCTGGTCGTGGACCGGGCCGCGGGGGCGTTGATCCCCGTAATACCCTCCAGGTAGACTCCAGGCCCACGAGGCTAGTTAAGAGGCAGGGCCAGGAGCTGTGAATAGATCCCTGCAACCACAAATAGTTGAGTACACACACACACACACACACACACACACACACACACACACACACATAGGACCCTGTACACTAGGTGAGTACAACTAGGTGAGTACTGTGTACGTTAGGCCCATATTGGAGTATGCAGCACCAGTTTGGAACCCACACCTAGCCAAGCACGTAAAGAAACTAGAGATAGTGCAAAGGTTTGCAACAAGACTAGTCCCGGAGCTAAGGGGTATGTCCTATGAGGAGAGGTTAAGAGAAATCGACCTGACGACACTGGAGGACAGGAGAGATAGGGAAGACATGATAACGACATGTAAAATACTGAGAGGAATTGACAAGGTGGACAGAGACAGAATGTTCCAGAGATGGGACACAGCAACAAGGGGACACAGTTGGAAGTTGAAGACTCAGATGAATCACAGGGATGTTAGGAAGTATTTCTTCAGTCACAGAGTGGTCAGGAAGTGGAATAGTTTGGGAAGTGATGTAGTGGAGGCAAGATCCATTCATAGCTTTAAGAAGAGGTATGATAAAGCTCATGGCGTAGGGAGAGTGACCCAGTAGCGGCCAGTGAAGAGGCGGGGCCAGTAGCTATGAATCGACCCCTGCAACCACAACTAGGTGAGTACAACTAGGTGAGTACACACACACACACACACTAGAAATCTAGTAATACACTAAAACATACAAGCATACTTCCAGAGACAGATAGGCATACTTGAGATCATACATAAAGTATATCCATACACAGATATACAAAGACACACATGTACAAGCGAATACACTAACTTAGAGACATACACACGCATCTACGAATGTACAATAAACTTGCTAAACGAAACACCTGTGTGCTTTGATTAACACGCACCAACACAGATATGAACACGGGGTGGGAACACGCTCTGCAACACAATAAGAACAATGTTGGTATGAACAACAAACGCATTCTGCAACATTGGTATGAGCAAAAACAAACGCATGCTGCAACATTGATAAGGAAAACAACACGTGTTGAACAAACACATACACGCTGCATTCATAAACACCGATAAAGAAAACAAGCACATGTTGAACGCTGAACAAAGCGCGCGCGCGCACACACACACACACAGGAGATGAGTCTCGACCCCTGCAACCACAATTAGGTGAGTACACACACACACACACACACACACACACACACACACACACACACGTAATGAACACTCGAGGGAAGTATGTGAAAGTTGAACAGTCAGGCGGCGGCAGCAGCGAGAAATTAAGTGAACAAATTGTGAAAATAAGATGAATTTCACTGACCTGCTAGAAGAGAGAGAGAGAGAGAGAGAGAGAGAGAGAGAGAGAGAGAGAGAGAGAGAGAGAGAGAGAGAGAGATCACGGGAGGTCACACCGGAACCTGCCGAGCCCACGCCCTGCCGCGCCCACCCCCGTGCCCTCACCAACACCCTGCCCCCCTGCCACGCCCACACCCTGCCACGCCCTGACTCCCCTGTCATCAGCGCACCGCCTTTCACTACCAATACTAAACACAACATGCCGAAGAATATCATACAAAATGGATGATATTTATCACACTAAAGAATGATATACGGTGAGAAGCGTGTATGAGGAAACGATATACAGAGCGAGACGTTGTGATGAAGCCCACAAAAGAGCTTCGTTACTTGATGAAGCTCTCTCCAGATTTGATTAAGCTCAATCATTTGTCAGTCTTAACTTGGTAAAGCTTAATTCCGATCTGATAAGGCTCAAACCTTACTCGATAAAGCTCTATCCTGGCTTAATAAAGCACAATTCTTACTCGATAAATCTCTATCTTGGCGTAATAAAGCTCGATAAAGCTCTGTTCTGGCTTAATAAAGCTCAATCCTTACTCGATAAAGCTCTATCCTAGCTAAATAAAGCTCAATCCTGATTTGATGAACATAAACAAGGATCACTTGAGACTATAAACCTCAATGCTGAGCAAAAATATCTCTAATAAACAAATGACGTAAGGACGAAACAGCTGTTTAGATGATGGTTGGATGGTTAACGGGGTTTAAAGGCAATCGACTGCACGAGGGTCATTAAGGCTGCACGGTAACCCGGTCACCAGACAAGAATATTTTAATCCCTAAAATAGGGATTAAAGTAATCTCTTAGCATACATACGCTTAGAGACATACATCCCTCAGGGTGTGTATCTTATTGATGAGTAAAACACATGTGCAACAGTTGGGTATCTTTACTGTTGAAACGTTCCGCCTACACGGTAGGCGTCTTCAGTTAAATACAGAGGCGGCAGAAGTAGCAGCTACTCCTGTTGACTCTGTCATATGATGACTCCCCACTGGAGGTTTTGGTCATCCGACCAAGGCCTTCCACTGGCTTACCGGTCTGCTTTAAAAAGTGATATTTGTTTTTTAGACGAGTTATAAAGTCTTTCAAAGTTCCCAAAGGCGATATAAATAAAATACTGAGGACATCGAATCAAGTAAGAACTAGAAGTAACGGATTTAAATAGATAAATTTAGATTTAGAAAGGGCGTAGGTAGTACTGGTTTTCAGAGTTGTCGATGCGTGAAGCAATCTACCAAGAACGGTGATAGAAGCTAAAACCTTGGGTAGCTTTAAAAAGAGAATAGACAAATATATGAGTGAGAAGAGTTGGGTTAGAATTTACTTCAATACCTGAGGTAAGAAGCAAATTCTTGGGTAGCTTTGGGAAAAGGTTGGACCCATAGGTGGGTGGGAATGGTTAGTTTTGAAAAGAACTTGCCTTTTATGGGCCAGTAGGCCTGCTGCAGTGTGCCTCCATTCTTATGTTCTTATATTAGTATCACATTCAAAGTTCCCTCATAATATTATTACAACGTTTGCAAAGTTCTCATTTTTATAAGGAATTTTTCGCAACGTCGTTTATCTATACAAAATATTTTTTCTTTACATACAACAGGCCCAAGAAAAGGGTAATTAGGGTTATCATTAATGTTTAGAGTGGGAAAAAATGCAATTGATCAGGGTTGTGCAGTGCAGACACTCGCTACCATGAGCCTTTTTATGCGACACCCGCTTCCTGTCACTCTCATCGCTATCTTCAAAGCTATGTATGGAGAGAGACGATATAAAATACCAACATGGTGGTAAAAAAAAAAGACACAAAAGTACAGTATGATGCGATCGTTTATAGACAACATTACGCCTACACACTGGGCTTTACCAAGTCATAAAGAAATCTATCAGGAAAGAGAGAGAGGTTCTCAAATCCATCCCATCTCCGCCATATATTCCTCTAACCTGTTTTTTAAGTTGCCCGAGGCAACACCTTCAACACACTTCACCTTGTTAAAAAAGACGCTTATGTACAGTTGAGGACATTTATTAGAGGAAACGTTTCACCACGAGTGACTTCTTCAGTCCATTACTACACATGTGTCCTTTTCCACATCTTGTCGGTATCAACATACCATTCTTCACGCTTCACCGAACTCATCACCTTCTTATATATAGGCTCATTCTCTCTCCAGGTAGATCAGTTTGTGACTATAAAGCCCAAAGTGTGGGCAAAATATTGTCAGTAAAGGCTCGCATTATACTGCATTTGTCTCTCTTCCAAAGGTATATATAATGAGAGGTGTACATCACTCGGTGTATATGTACTATAATTAAGGTTTAAAGTACACTTGTCTGAGAGTGTACAGGTTACTTGCTGCCTTGATGACCCTCGTGCAGTCGCTAGATTTTAAACCAAATAAACCAAGCAGATTTCCTCTCTCCCCCTTCCCATTTAGCACTCCTCTCTCTCTCTCGACTCCTCCATCCCTCCCATCTCATTCCTCACCTTTTACACCCAACTCTCACTTATTCCCTCATCTTCCCGTTGCAGCCTATAACTAAACTAGACTTGTTACGGTCGTTGCGCGATCCACGAAAGGTACCCCTTGTATCACAACCCCAGCCCCCTGTACCTCAATGCACGTAAGAATTATAACGCTTTCTCAACAGATCTTGAAGTTATAACTCAACCTTTTCAAGAGGGACAGGAGCTAGAGATCAGTAGTTTTCGGAGGTTTATGAGTTTTAGATATTCACATGGAAGAATGTTAAAATCTGTAACTTAACACCCTTAGAAGACCCGAGAGATGTAGATCAACACCCAAATTTAGTGTACTAAGCCTGTAGATATAGTGGAGTTTATGTGATGCTGTGTTTATCTTTTTCAGCTTAATACAACAAGTTCATAATACTTTAGAAATGTAGATTCTTCACTTTTTAATAAATAATATTTGGAAATTATAGTCTACAAATATGACACACCAAGGCTGAGGGACTGACCACCTCAAACTTACTCCTCAAGGCTGAAGGACTAGTCATCTCTTATCAACATTACTTCTGCTATCTCCTCTGCATTTCGACTGCAGAAGCCTGGTGAGCGGGCGAAACGTCTCCCCAATAAAGATACCAACCGTGCACATGTGAAGTACTCATCAACTTGTGGGTATTGTATACCATATATATAATGAAACATTTGTGCAACAGGTTTGACGTGCTAGCGAAGCCTAGCCCTGAAATGCCCCAGCCAGATCCCCTGAGAGAATCTCAGGTTATTCTGGTTGGAGACTATTTTTAAGGCAGTATTACGAACACAGGTACTGAATGGCCTATGACCTGGTCGTAATGGGAACTGGAGCAAACAAACTCAGCAGTAGACTATAATGTATATTTTGTCTTCACCCACTATATACAAATATGTACACTATGTACAGATAGAATAATAATAATTTTACACTACAGGGACAGATGGCAAAGCAGAAGCCAGAGAGAGTGCACTGTACTCAACCAGCAGGTAGGCAAGTCTGCCAAAAGCTTCCCGCAAGTGAACCACGTTGCTTCAGCTTTGGCAGGCTTGCCTGTGATTGGTCAATGAACCAAGGTACTGATTTAACGATGGGTACCCTATTGATTGTTAAACCCTTAGCACCCGGTTTGCTGGTTGGGAGGCAGCCTATATGGGTGTGTGACATATGCCGAATAAATTATATAACATACTCTTTGTATGCCACACCCCCACCACAAAAGGGCTCTAATAGCCAGGACTAGACCTCCACCTCCATGGGTAGTGTGCCGCCATGGCACTAAACAATTAAGGAACTGCCTTTCCTCTCAACCATCCAACTCATTAGATAGGGCTCAACTTTTCTCGAGACTTAAAGTCAAACTCTATCCCAGAGGGAGACAGCAGACAGTAGGGTTAACGTTGGTTCAAGACACCTGTGGACAGCAGCAGAATGTCCCCTAACTAAAAAAAAAAAAAAAAAACCACCAACATCATTAAAAAAAAAATTTCATAAAGGGGGGAAAAAAGGAGCTAAGCTACCCATACGCTCCCTGACACATCCTAACCTAAATTAAACACAGGAAAGGGAATCAGCCTGCTTATTTTCCTTGACGCCAATATGTAAGACCCTAATGTTGTAAGGTTGCAGCCTGAGACTCCATCTCATCAGACGGGTGTTGTGGTTTTAGATGGTGTTGATGTAGATCATAGGATTGTGATCACTGTAGACTGTGACTACTTGGGACGACTGCCCCACGTAGAACTCAAAATGTCCCAATGCAAGTATCAGAGCTAGGGCTTCTTTCTCAATGGTGGCATAAGCTCTTTGGTAAGGTTCATACTTGGCAGAGAAGTAAGCAACGGGCTGCAACCACTCTTTCCCAATTTTTTGTAGGAGTACAGCCCCCTACCCCTGAATTACATGCATTAACCTGTAATACAAAAGGTTTTGAAAAATCAGGAGACAGGAGAATGGGTGCAGTACAAAGTAGCCGTTTGGCTTTGTTAAATGATTCTTCACACTCAGGGGTCCATTAAAATTCTTGTTTCTGACTGGTAAGTGAGGTTAAGGGGGCTACAACATCTGCAAAGTTCTTACAGATTTGTCTGTAGAAACCTACCATCCCTAAGAAATGCTGGAGGGATTTTCTATCATGAGGTATTGGGTAATTCTTAATGGCAAGAATTTTAGCAAATTTAGGGGCTACTTTACCACTACCTACTTCATGGCCCAAAAAAGTAATAGTAGACTGGCCAAGGGATGACTTACACAAATTAACAGTTAACTGGAAACTCTTAAACCTCTCAAAGAGAGCTTTAAGTCGGAAAACATGTTGGTCCCAAGTATCGGAAACTACTACTATATTGTCTAGATAAGGTGATCTGCCTTCATGTCCTTTAATAGCCTGATGGATGGATCAACTTCTGAAACATTGCCAGTGAGTTCCGCATTCTGACTGGGGTCACTGTATTTTGATAGTGACCTCCTGGAATTACAAAGGCCACTACGTCATCCAAACGTGGCAGAGGGAGGGCATCTGGAATAGTGACCTAATTCACCTTTTGGTAGTCTCTACACATTCAAAAACCTCCATAAGACTTCTTAACAAGGATACAAGGTAAAGCCCATGGACTGGATGACTCCTCCACTAATCCATGTTCTAAGAGAAATGTTATGGCTTATCTTGGCTAACTCGTCGGAACATGGGCAGTAGAATGGTAGCGTAGGTGAAGTGATACGGCCGTAGACTAGGCTTGGGTTTATTGTCGAATAGGGAAAGTGTACACGGATGCAGAGTGTGAGAGGGGGCCGGAACCCAGCCGGGTAGGACCTGTTTCGGGGAGGTAGGCCGCCAGAGTGAGAAAGAAACATGGGATGCCAGCCTGACCTTGATAGGCCTATAGATGGCAGCACCGTAGTGCCGCGCAGTTTGAAATGGACTCAGTATAGGCTTTTTACAGAAATGCTACCTCCTGCTGAAGTAGCCTCTGTTTTTTTCAGGATTAGCTCTGTAGAGGGAGAGTTTAATAGGCTTAGTGTTTCCAACATCTACATCATGATATCCCAGGGTACAGTTTTTCGGGACATCTGAAAATATGTTAGGGTAAGGCTACTATTGTTTCCAAATGAGAGGTTCCGGGTTCAACTCCCAGACAGGCCCCCATATTATGAACACAGGTACTGAATGGCAGTGTGATCTGGTTGTAATGGGAATTGGAGCAAACAAACTCAGCAGTAGACTATAATGTATATTTTGCCTTCACCCACTATATACAAATATGTACACTATGTACAGATAGAATAATAATAAGTGTACACGATGGTGACAGATGGCAAAGCAGAAGCCAGAGAGAGGGCACCATACTCAACCAGTAGGTAAGCAAATCTGCCAAAAGCTTCCCGCAAGTGAACCATGTTGCTTCAGCTTTGGTGGGCTTGCCTGTGATTGGTCAATGAACCAAGGTACTGATTTAACGACGGGTACCCTATTGATCGTTAAACCTTTAGCACTCAATTCGCTGGTTGGGAGGCAGCCTGTATGGGAGTGTGACATACGCTGAATAAATTGTAACATACCCTTTGTATGCCACAGGCAGCAAAAGACGAAATGTCGTAGCAAAGAGATTTTCTTCCTAGTAGTGAGGATTAAGGATACACCTGACAAATTTGCTGAGGTAACAAAAGACACACCACAGGATACATTTGTGTATGATATGATGGAAGTAATATAAAGCAGAGTACTATAGATCAGAAGAGAGTCTTAACATTTACAAAGCACTTACTAGAAATTCACAAACAGGAGACGACTAGAGACTACAGATATATTCTGTAATATTACTCTCTCAGCAACGTTGTGGGTCTGAATCTGATGAATAAAGATTTATATGAAAACGACGAACATTTGCAGATAAGACAAGATTGGGGAAAATACATCGTCCAAAGCAGATTGCTTGAGTATCAAGAGGGATCAGGACAGGTTGGTGCTGTGGTCAGAGACACGAAAGATGAGCTTCAATGTTGATAATGCCTTTTGGAAAAAATCTCGAAGTAAAAAGTCTCTGGCAACAAATTAACAGAAACCAGAGAAGAAAAGAACCTAGGAGTAATCATTAGCAACGACCTCCAAAATACCAAGCAATTGCTATCAGCGACCAGAAAAGCCAACAGCTAGAGTTTTAGAGAATAAAACACCAGAAATCATGCTGATTCTCTATAATGCAACTATAAGGCCGCATCTTCAATATGTCGTCCACTTATGGTCTTCAAATTAAATATAAAAAACAAAAACAAAGACTGACTGGAGAGGGTACAGAGAAGGGCAAATAAGTTAGGTATAAAGGACACATGTGCAACTTGTAGCAACGTTTCGCTCTCCAAGAGCTCTGTTAAGTTGTTACCAAGAGCAAATAAGCTTATGCCGTCACTAAGGAACAACCCACATGAAGACTCAAAAGCGCTTAACTTTCTTTCACTCTTAGGAAGATCTCTTTCAAACCTTAAAGATACATGAAAACCCATTTGATGTGTAAAGTTTGTCAGAAACTCGAAACAATGAAAGGGAATTTTCAGTTTCATTGAGCATTGCTAGCTGGGCACAGCTGAGTACAACTTGCTGAGTACAGCTATCTGAGCACTAGTACAGCTAACTGAGTACAACTAGCTGAACACTACTAGCTGAATACAGCTAGCTGTCTATAACTAGTTGAGCACAACTAGTTGGATACAGCTAGGTGAGTACAAGTAATTGAGTACAGTTAGCTAAGTAAACTAGCAGAGTACAGCTTCCAGAGTAATACCAGCTTGACAAGGCTTGGCGAGTACAACTAGCCGGACACTTTAGTACTGTCAGATGAGTAGTACACTTGAGTACACACATCTCGCCTTCCCTATGGTCAACACACTGAGAATTATACCATAAATTTCTTGAGACACCAGCTCAGCAAAATCATTTGCCTCTCAAATCCAGCCGGAGATCTGCCCCAAGGGCCATAAATGGAGCCCTGGTGACCGAAGTGTGATCTGTGTATCCGGGGTCAGAGGTGACCCGGATTGACCAGCGGGACCCGGGGAAGGGGGGTTCATGCCAGGTCAGTCGAGGGAGTGGGCTGGGTCAGTTTTTGCCCACTCTGTTTACATAATAAAACAGTGTGAGGGACTTGGTAATGGGGCTAGATTATACTGAAGGTTCCTCGTTGGTGGGGGGAACTTACCTGACGGGAACTTACGTGGGGTAACTCACTTGAGGAAATTCACTTAGTGGGAACTCACTTGGTGGGAACTCATTTGGTGGGAACTCACTTGGTGGAAACCAACTTGGTAGCAACTCACTTGGTGGGAATTACCTTGGAGGGAACTCGGTGGGAACTAACTTGGTGGGTACTCACTTGGTGGGAACAAACTTGGTGAGAACTCACTTGGGGAACTAACTTGGTGGGAACTAACTTTTCAAGAACTCACTTTGAGGGAACTCACTTGGTGGGAACTCACTTGGTGGGAATTCACTCGGCAGGAACACACTTGGCAGGAACTCGGTAGGAACTAACTTGGTAAGAACTAACTTGGTGGAACTAACTTGGTGGGAACTAACTTGGTGGAACTAACTTGACGGGAACTAACTTGGAAGGAGCTAACTTGGTGGGAACTAATTTGGTCGGAACTAACTTGGTTGGAACTAACTTGATGGGATCTAACTTGATGGGAACTAACTTGGTGTGAACTCACTTGGTAAAAGCTTACTTAGTAGGAACTAACTTGGTAAGAACTAACTTGGTGGAAACCAACTTGGGAACTCACTTGGTGGGAACTCACTTGGCAGGAACTCGGTAGGAACTAACTTAGTAGGAAGTAACTTGGTAGGAAGTAACTTGGTGAGAACTAACTTGGTAGGAAGTAACTTGGTGGGATCTCACTTGGTGGGAACTAACTTGATGGGAACTAACTTGGTGGGACCTCACTTGGTGGGAACTAACTTGATGGGAACTAACTTGGTAGGAGCTCACTTGGTGGGAACTAACTTGGTGGGAACTAACTTGGTGGGAACTAACTTGGTGGGAACTAACTTGGTAGGAACTCACTTGATGGGAACTAACTTGATGGAACTAACTTGGTGGGAACTCACTTGGTGAGAACTAACTTGATGGGAACTAACTTGGTAGGATCTAACTAAGTGGGAACTAACTTGGTAGTAACTAACATGGTGGGAACTCACTTGGTGGGAACTAACTTGGTAGGAACACACTTTGCAGGAACACACTTAAGAAGAACGCAATAATTTCATTATTAATTTTCAAGTGTACGGTACCTGTATTAATCAGTCATGTTATAGGTTAGATTATTAGGCGGTACTGAGATAGCTGTTTATATGACTAACTCTTAGAAAGAAAATCCCTGACATGTAGTGGGTAGGGAGCCAGGGACACCTTGCTCGACCACGGGAGCCAGGGACACCTTGCTCGACCACGGGAGCCAGGGACACCTTGCTCGACCACGGGAGCCAGGGACACCTTGCTCGACCACGGGGCATTGCACAGCTTGCTCTATCATTGCCTTAGATCAAACAGCCTAACATACTGGCTTCTGTGTTAGTAGATAACACCGTTTATTGCAGTTCACGCCAGCTGTTACTTTCTGTCTTCAGCCCTGAGATAGGGTAGTAGATGTGACGTTTACGGAGCGCTCTGAACGCGTAGGTCACTCAACCATGAAATATACAACAGTACACAACACACAAACACACACACAATAAAAACAAGGATAAAATTAAGAAACAAGAAAGGCAACGAACATAAACTCCCATCATAGGGCCAGCGGCACCACTGAACTGGTCATCACCACATGACAAACACTCTTGGAAGATTTTATTGACCCCAAGCAATAACAGCAACAACAACTCAACCGCACGGGAATCGAATTGAATCTAGTTGGCATTATAGATTGGCTGACTAGACATGCATTCCCGGGGTGCTGCTGAGGTCAGTGTATCACATCAGCAGCCATGCATTATGCATGAACGTAAACATCAATGATTCACAATATGATGGGGTGTCGACATAGCCAGGGACACACCTTAATTAAGTGGTGGTGGTTAATGCTGGAGAGTGGCACAGTTATTGCACTGAGGTGTGAGCAACTCCATCACCCAGAGGATTATGCTCGTAGATACGTAATAATAAATATTAATGAGAAAGAGGTTTTGAAAAATTAGAGTGAAATATTAAGGTTATCTTTGCATTAGTGTCTCTCATATAGGTCACGCCCATTTTCTCTACGCCCTGCCCAAATGCACGGCACACCCATCCTGTCGCTCGTCCCGTTCATCTACAAGACACACCTGCTCTCTTCTATCCCACCCACCTGTTAGGTACACCTGCTGTCTCTTCCTACCATCTAATCCCCCTCCCACCTGAAGAACACAGCCTCTTTCCCAGATCACGCCCACCTGCAGGACACACTCCCACCCAACCCACCTGCTGGACACGTCATCTGTCTTCCACCCCTTCAACCTGCAGGACACGCTCTCTCTCTCTCTCTCTCTCTCACCCCGCCTACCTTCAGGACACGCCTATGACCGACGTCACAGGGATAACAGAAGTCCTCTCCTTCACGAAAACGAAAAATCGAATGATAAGCGAATATTATTATTACATTTAAAACAAACACATTCAAAGTCACCTCACACTTGCTGCTTTACCCTGATAACAGAACTGTCTTGCTATAGACCCTTGTTCTGTCACTTGTGCCATGGTGCCTTTGCAGTCTTTGTCTATTTTCTATATCAAAACGTAAAAGTTTGATCGAAAAGTGATAGACGTATAAAAGGGAATCTTTATCATACTGTATATTGTGAGGACGTTAGTTTCTCCCTCCCTCCCTCTTCTCCCTCTCTCTCTATTTACCCTTTTGGTATCTGTCAGCCACTATTCCACCTTGAATTTTTAAAACTACATATCTATTCTTGGTGCATATATAAACTGCTATTAACATCAGTCTATTTTACAAAGTACATTTTGTGCTTTTAGTAAATATATCAATAATATTAAAATTATATATTATGTAGGAATTGATATAAATCAAGCACCTCTCTTAGAAACATTGCAAGGAGGACCAGGCAGGGCTTGCAACAGACTGCACGTTGCAGTTTGCGAGAACGATGGGTGGATCTGGGCGCGCCTCCGAAGTCAGCCTTAAGGGGTCACATATCTGGTGAACTGGAGCACTTGTCCCGATTACTATCACCACTACGTGGCTGCATGTCCATTTCACGACATGTCTTACGTGTATTTTTTATTTTATTCAGTAATAAGTAATAGATCTTACGGAACGAAAACCAATATTGGGCTTTGGATATAAATTTAAGGCGCTAAACCATCTCAATTTTGGTATGGCCTGAGGCCAAAGACGAAGCCTGGGCGATTTTAAGGGTAACGGACGCAGGGGTGAGTTGACGGTGACGCTGCTGGAGGCAACACTGTAAATATAATACAAGTGGAGCTGAAGAGCCGTCGGAAGGCAGCAGAGGTGCTCGTCCCTCGTATGTTCACCCTGAATCCCCGATATTGAGAATAATGACTTGCTCTGATACCCTCAGAAGGTCACTTGTCTGCAACCATTGGCCTCGACTCTGACTTTAACCCTTGATTTATATCTGGCTTGACTCCTGCCCGCTGAGCACGGCGGTGTAACTATTACACCGGCACCACAGTCATGATATTGTATCATATAATATCGCTGGCTGAAAACTGTATCGATAATATCCTTAATAAGACTTTTTAATTATAGATTTATAATTACTTTTCTCTCGTGGGCACACCCGAGGTGGGGGTGTTTGTTCTCCTGGGACTCACCCGATGTGGGGGCGTTTGTTCTCCTGGGACTCACCCTAGGTGGGGGTGTTTGTTCCCCTGGGACTCATCCGAGGTGGGGGTGTTTGTACCCCTGGGACTCGCACGAGATGGGGGTGTTTGTTCCCCTGGGACTCACCCGATGTGGGGACGTTTGTTCCACTGGGACTCACCCGAGGTGGGGGAGTTTATTCCCCTGGGAGTCACTCGAGGTGGAAGTGCTTGTTTCCCCTGGGACTCACTCGAAGTGGAAGTGTTTGTTCCCCTGGGACTCACCCGAGGTGAGGGTGTTTGTTCCCTTGGGACTCACTCGAGGTGAAAGTGTTGTTCCACTAGGACTAACTCGAGGTGGTGCTTGTTTCCCAGGGACTCACCTGGAAATGTTTGTTTCCCTGGGACTCACCGAGCTGTAAGTGTTTGTTTCCCTGGGAGCCTTCTGCGTTGAAAACATGTCTTGTCTTGAGAATTTACTCAAGGAGAAGACGTTTCTTCGTCCGGGGGGGGGGGGAGGGTGGTCTCACCTGAGGTGAAGGCGTTCTTCTCTCTCCCTAAGGACGATCTGCAGTAAATCAATCAGGAGAGCTGATCGAGTCTATGCATATATATGAAAAGATTCATGACCACTATTGTGACGTGATGATGCCGCCGCCTGGCTTATGATAAACACATTGTCTCGGGGATATGAATTATTTCCCTATTTGGGCGTGGCTATACATTTTAATGAAGGGCAGATGGCAAAGTTTGCGGCAGAAATGAGGAGGTGGGTGGCAACACCAGCTACACTAAACCAAATCATATTTTAACTTTGTGCATGTGTTCAGCTACTCTCTGTTTCTATTAAGGTACGAGTATTGAACAATTGTATAATATTTAACATTAGAGTTAGTTGGGGGAGGTAAGGAGAGTGGGTAGGTGGAGGGAGGAGGAAGATGTATTGGGAAAGTTGGAGGATGGGTAAGATGGAGGGTGCTGGAGTGGGAGAGATGGGTGAAGGGAGGGAGGTAAAGTGGAAGAGATGAATGGAGGGAGGTGTAAATACTTGGGTAATATTAGGATAAAAGTGAAGGTAAGGTGGAATGTGCAACTATTCTCACCAGACTTACAGAAAATTCGCCTCAAAACATTTTATTTATGTATTTTCACTTCTGAAAAAAATTAATTTCATACGTTGCATTATTTTGAATAATTCACTACAACTAATTAGTATTACCTTTTTAAATTTACCATAATTTATTTTTCTCTCATAGCCTAGCATAATTAATTTGAACATAGAATCTCTTTTTTTTATAAATAATATTTTAACCTACATGAGGCGACCCAACAAATGTATACTGTATTTATTCTCAATATGAAGAATAAATGTGGCTGGAATACTTCCCAACTACTTACGAAACTAGAGCTGAAACCATAGATGTCTCAATCTAAGTGGAATCGAAATATTGTATAGTGTTTCCTTTCTCCTGAATTCTTTTGGTGGGCAATGTCAACAGTCGGAGAGGCAATTTCAATACATATAAATAGTTTTTGGCTTTAATGGAGGCAGTCGACCAGCTTGTGGCAGTCTATTACGAACACGGGTACTGGTAGATGGCCTGTGGTACCTGGCAGTAGGATATACCACCAACAAGGAAGCAATCAGCAAAACATTCCAATAAAGTTAAGTGCATAGCATACACCAGAGGTTTTTTGATTACCCGTACATTTCCACCACCGAAGTTATATACACTTATTTACAGTATGTACAAATAATTTAACGGATACTATATATTTATATAAACATTACTCTAGTATGTGTTAATCAGCCTGAAGCGAATGAGAGACTCATTCTTGCTCTCTCACACACATTACATTACCCATAGTATGGTATCTGTCAAGTTCTTTGTACATAGTGTAAATAACTTTGGTGGTGAGAATTTACGGATACTCAAAAACAACCTCTGGTGTATGCTTGTGTCCTTAACTTTATTGGATTGCTTTGCTGATTGTTACCTTGTTGGTACTATATCTTTACTGCCAGGTGTCACAAGTGCCCGTCTTCGTAATACAGACATTCGACTTCCCTTTTTTGCAGAGACGACCACTGTGGTGCAGACATTCGACTGTATTCGACTACCTCGTTGAAAGGAGTCAACCACAAAGGTGCAGGCACTAGACGACTTTCCTGGCCAGCCACTTGCTGCTTAGTAACTCGATTGCTTCTGCAGGAAGGTCGTGGGTTAAGGAGGAGGAAACACGGTGGGATAAGTCCCGTGTTTAAATTGTTAGTGATAAATGAGTAACTTATGCGGTGTCCCGGGAGGAGAGCCAATAGTTGAGGCAAGGATAACTGTTTAGGCCGTAGTACATAGATGCATATTCATTTAATGGATGCTGTGTATTGACCAGAAGGGAATGCTTTTAATAATGATCATGTAAGCATTTTTCGCCTAGGATTAGTCATATTCTGTCCGTCCCACTGGCGGCTCAGTTAGTACAGTTCAGTAGCGGAGGATTGAACCTCCACTTCTTGCTCTGAGTGCTTAGGCTACAATGCTCACTCCCTTGGGCCATGAGACTTACATGTTTCTATGGTATATTTATAATTATTATTATTAACAGAAACAACAGCAACAACAACTCCAGCAGCAGCAGCATGTGTAGATGCCCCAGCCGTCACCATCCACCTCAGGTGTCCCACTCACATTAGTGATAGAGATCTACACACAGCGAAATACTTCTTGATTAAGCTCTACACCGAGCGAGAAGTTGTTCCAATGAAAGCTTGTTCTGTACCATGTGTCTTAGTCTTGGCACAAAGTCTTGTGTTAATTGGACCTAATGTCTGCGAAGAGTTTGTTTATATTTTTCTTAAAGATTTCTATTATATATGTGCCTATAAAATCGGAAGGTAGTTTGTTCCAGTATTCTATGACCTGACCACCCCTTAAAAAAATCCTAGCCCTCATTAATAATGTAAATTATTTACCTGAGTTTAACACTGATTTTGGGATAACACACACCATGAATTACGAATAACTCTTTTTATTAGTGTCAATTTTTTTTCAATCAGTTCGCCAAACTGAAAAAAAAGTCTCGAAACGTCTTCACTGCCGGTATATTGTGCCAGTGTATAACCACCCTGAGGGGAAACAGAGGTTCAGTACTTCTTGTACTGCTTCAGAGGGTTAAATGTTCAGGGAAAGTACTGACCATTTAGGATGTGTCTAGATGACCGCACTGTAGAACATCACGTTTCTTTACAGTGTTTTGCACTTGAAACTTCCAGCCATGAAACTTAGGATTGCGTTAATCTTGTTGTTCTATTGAAAATGTAGCACACGTTCCTGCATAAGCTTTTATTTGGACTACATTTCGCTCTGTGTAAAGCTTTAACAAGTCATGACTTGATCCTAAAACTAAGTTGATTTGGCTGAATCAAGCTGTGTGAGTATTTCTAAGTGCCACTTTGACAAGGAGCTGCAGGAGGGTGTTCCGTTACTCTATAAGAGGCCGCTGTATAATGATCCGGTGCTCAGCGCTCTGTAAGAAAGAGATCACTGTATAATGATCCGGTGCTCAGTAAGAGAGCACCACATAATCTTTCAGTGTCTGGTAGGACAAAGACCGTT
>WNWK01000522.1:210000-242500 GCA_009830355.1 Cherax destructor | reverse complement strand
ACACCAGCCACCACAGTCAGTAGTATCAGGGAGTAGCCACACACCAGCCACCACAGTCAGTACTATCAGGGAGTAGCCACACACCAGGCAACACAGACAGTAGTATCATGGAGTAGCCACACACCAGCCACCACAGTCAGTAGTATCAGGAAGTAGCCACACACCAGCCACCACAGTCAGTAGTATCAGGGAGAAGCCACACACCAGCCATCACAGTCAGTAGTATCAGGGAGTAGCCACACACCAGCCACCACAGTCAGTATTATCAGAGAGTGGCCACACACCAGCCACCACAGTCAGTAGTATCAGGGAGTAGCCACACACCAGCCACCACAGTCAGTACTATCAGGGAGTAGCCACACACCAGGCAACACAGTCAGTAGTATCAGGAAGTAGCCACACACCAGCCACCACAGTCAGTAGTATCAGGAAGTAGCCACACACCAGCCACCACAGTCAGTAGTATCAGGGAGAAGCCACACACCAGCCATCACAGTCAGTAGTATCAGGAGTAGCCACACACCAGCCACCACAGTCAGTATTATCAGGAGTAGCCACACACCAGCCACCACAGTCAGTAGTATCAGGAGTAGCCACACACAGCCACCACAGTCAGTACTATCAGGAGTAGCCACACACCAGCCACCACAGTCAGTAGTATCAGGGAGAAGCCACACACCAGCCATCACAGTCAGTAGTATCAGGGAGTAGCCACACACCAGCCACCACAGTCAGTATTATCAGGGAGTAGCCACACACCAGCCACCACAGTCAGTAGTATCAGGGAGTAGCCACACACCAGCCACCACAGTCAGTACTATCAGGGAGTAGCCACACACCAGGCAACACAGTCAGTAGTATCAGGGAGTAGCCACACACCAGCCACCACAGTCAGTAGTATCAGGAAGTAGCCACACACCAGCCACCACAGTCAGGAGTATCAGGGAGAAGCCACACACCAGCCATCACAGTCAGTAGTATCAGGGAGTAGCCACACACCAGCCACCACAGTCAGTATTATCAGGGAGTAGCCACACACCAGCCACCACAGTCAGTAGTATCAGGGAGTAGCCACACACCAGCCATAACAGTCAGTACTATCAGGGAGTAGCCACACACCAGGCAACACAGTCAGTAGTATCAGGAAGTAGCCACACACCAGCCACCACAGTCAGTAGTATCAGGAAGTAGCCACACACCAGCCACCACAGTCAGTAGTATCAGGGAGAAGCCACACACCAGCCATCACAGTCAGTAGTATCAGGGAGTAGCCACACACCAGCCACCACAGTCAGTATTATCAGGGAGTAGCCACACACCAGCCACCACAGTCAGTAGTATCAGGGAGTAGCCACACACCAGCCACCACAGTCAGTACTATCAGGGAGTAGCCACACACCAGGCAACACAGTCAGTAGTATCAGGAAGTAGCCACACACCAGCCACCACAGTCAGTAGTATCAGGGAGTAGCCACACACCAGCCACCACAGTCAGTAGTATCAGGGAGTAGCCACACACCAGCGACCACAGTCAGTAGTATCAGGGAGTAGCCACACACCAGCCACCACAGTCAGTAGTATCAGGGAGTAGCCACACACCAGCCACCACAGTCAGTAGTATCAGGGAGTAGCCACACACCAGCCACCACAGTCAGTAGTATCAGGGAGTAGCCACACACCAGCCACCACAGTCAGTAGTATCAGGAAGTAGCCACACACCAGCCACCACAGTCAGTAGTATCAGGGAGTAGCCACACACCAGCCACCACAGTCAGTAGTATCAGGGAGTAGCCACACACCAGCCACCACAGTCAGTAGTATCAGGGAGAAGCCACACACCAGCCACCACAGTCAGTAGTATCAGGGTATAGCCACACACCAGCCACCACAGTCAGTAGTATCAGGGAGTAGCCACACACCAGCCACCACAGTCAGTAGTATCAGGGGGTAGCCACACACCAGCCACCACAGTCAGTAGTATCAGGGAGTAGCCACACACCAGCCACCACAGTCAGTAGTATCAGGGAGTAGCCACACACCAGCCACCACAGTCAGAAGAACGAAGATGATTCAGATGATCATGATTATGATTGCAATGCAGATGAAAATGACGGTGAAGAGCGCGATGGAAACTACGTTGCTTGTTCGGGAGGCAGGTAGGACCGTCTGATCGCGAGTTCTAACCCCACCCGTGGTATGTTTTTTATGACAGAAATTATCGTTGATATGTACAACTAATAACACCTGTTATTTTAACAATTATTCGGACATTGCAATGAAATTTGTAAATCAGGGTCAAAGAAGATAACAAATAATCGTTAAAAAGTATTCATATATTGTTTAAAAGCAAACTAAGAAGGAATAAGTTAAGAAAATCAAGTGGTCGCGTTCCACATGCAACTGATGTCTCCTGATGGAGACAGGAGGAATTTATATACACCAGCAAGGATATACACATCAAGAGATGTGTATCTCTTAGTGTTAATACTCAGAGAGTATTTTTTTTTTTTTTTTTGGGGGGGGGGGATTAAAGAATCGTTGACCGGTTGGTCAATAGGTGACATGAAGTCTTAATGACCCTCCTGTAGTTGATTGGCCTTAAGCCAGATAAACTATCCAACATCAGTACTAACTGAAACACGTAGCCAGGAGGCGAAAAAATATATTAAGGGATGTACCGAAATGAAGAAAAGTAAGAATAAGCATTCTCAAGACATCGTAGGCCAGGAAAAACAGACGAGACAATAACGAAAACCGACAAAACAGTAACCAAAACAAACGTAAATAGAAATTAAGAACAAGATGGAAGATACACAAAACTATCTTTATTTAATTTCAGAAGGTCTTGAAGTGTGAGAGACAATAATTAGAGACAGGGGGGACTAAACACCAACTCCTGAGCAGAGAGTGAGAGGAAGAAGCAAGTGCGAGATAAGAATCAAGAAGAATGAGAGTGTTATCTGGTATTGAAGCCAAGTAATAGCTTGCCTGGGCTGACTATAAATAAGCGTTGTAGCGGCCCAGCGCACGACACACACTCCCTCACTGTCACACACACATTACCTCCACAACACAATTGTTTGCGTCGTTCCACAGGGGAAAAGGAAGAAGAGAGAGGGAAAAAAAAAAGATGAATGAAAATAAAAAGAATAGACAGGTCTCGCTTATAAAATTCTTAGGGAATTAATCTCAAATACTTTTGTCTCCTGTGGTATAAATAGTTAATAAAAACGACAAGTTGAAGAATGAGACACTTGTGGCTTCTTCAGTTCAATACAGAGAAGAACGGTGAAAGATGAGGAGAATAAGGTAATCAGTCCCTCAGCCTGGAGTCGATGTGCTCAGCCTTGAGAAAAGTACTTTTGTCAAGATTGATGTGATGAACACAACGACTCCAGGCTAAGAGACTGATTACCTCATTCTCCTCCTCTTCTCTGTATTTGACTGAAGAAACCACTGGCTGGCGAAACGTTCCCTCAATAAAAATTACCAAATGTTGCACAAGTGTCTCATTCTTTATCTTGCCTCTTCCTACAGGGTGCAACTAGTACTCTGGTGAGCTCTTGTATCCAAGCCTCATTTTACAATGTTCGTTTTCATATCCATTACCCACTGTGAATTTAGGAAACTTCTCATTTATTCTCTCAATAGTGATATTATTTTAGGTTTGGTTAGAATAAGTTAGTTGAGGTTAAGACGTTAAGTGAGATTAGGTTAGGTTAGGTTAGATTAGGTTACACGAACCTATATAAAGTAAATTTTCCGCAAATTAAAAATAAACGAGTGCAATATGCCTGGCAGCGGGGTGTCTCCAGGAACATAATTGACAGTTAAAATCTGTACGCTTCTCACTCGCAGTGTGAGGACAAGGTGACCTAAGATGTGTTTACTCTCTTCCCAGTTCATCAGTTATGTGCCTGTCCTTATCGGTTACAACAACGGAGGAGCCGTGAAAGGCTACGACCCATCACACAAGAGTTCTCAAGCTTCGGCTCACAATTGAAGCACCCGACTTCAATCCCGGACGGCTGGAGACAAGTGAGGAACTCTCCTTGCATATGTTACCCCTGTTCACCAAGCACTAAATGGGATCCTGGATGTTGCTTCACTGTTGTGGATCCGATCCTCGGGAAAGGGATGAAGAGGACTGGTGGTATACCTTAGAAAGGGTTAGGATTAAAATGAGTGAAGTTAGAATAATAACTGAGGTGGTATAACAGCTTTTGGTCTGTAAATGAGCTGAAGTAAGGTGACAAAACAACAACAATTAAAGGCTTGAATCAGACCGTAAATTTCAGAGTATGACATGTGAGATTAATTAACAAGGCAACAATAACCTAACAATATTTATATTTGAAGCAGTTTATAATGAATCTACAGGTCCTCTCTACAGTTATACGAGCTATATGATAGTTCCTTTATAACTCATAATTATGTAGATGAGTTGAGCATACTGTGTGCAAGTACTTAATTTACTAAACTTTTCGGCTACACAGTAGGCTTCTCCAGTCGAATACAGAAATTACTATCTACAGAGGCAACAGAAGCAGTGGTTCGGTAAAGATATTGTGATCAGTCTTGAAGTAGTTTTCAGGTGGTCAGTCCCACAAGCTTGAGAAATGTTCAGCTTCATAGTGCTGAACATAGTTCCTGTTGCACATGTGTCTTACTCACCTACTTGCAGTAACCGTATACCATTCCAATAATGGTAATGTTAACGATGGAGTATCAATTAAAGAGTAAACAAACTGCGAGGTGATCAATCATACCATGCGTCGAAAACTCCTGGTTTTAATTTCCGTGCGACGTTTTCTTTACGTACGTAGTTATTTGAAAATCTCTAACTGAGAACAACTTCGTTTAGCATTTATGTGTCTCATGAACTTGTTCAAACATCTAATATTTATGGATAAGACATGCGACACTGACACACCAACATCTTGGGATCTTGATGCAGAGAATTCTTCAAAGTCTGCCTAACATATAGCCATGACCTACTTCCACCTGTGTATTTCTCGACTGGTGACGCCGCCTGCCACTCCTCCATTTCACCTGTCTGCAGTATATAAGGCACTTCTCTGCGCACATGCTGTACCTTTTTCCAGACTGATGTATTGGACATGTCGACACCGTTCTTCTCTGTATTGGACTGAAGAAACCACTGGGTGGTACCTACCTACCTGGAATCTACCTGGAGGGTATTACGGGGATCAACGCCCCCGTCGCCCGGTTCACGACCAGGCCTCCTGTGGATCAGGGCCTGATCAACCAGGCTGTTACTGCTGGCCGCACGTATCCAACATACGAACCACAGCCCGGCTGAGCCGGCACCGGCTTTAAGTATCTGTCCAGCTCTCTCTTAAAGACAGCCAGGGACCTATTGGTAATTCCTCTTATGCATGGTGGGAGGCTGTTGAACAGTCTTGGGCCCCGGACACTTATGGTGTTTTCTCTTAGTGTACAAATAGCGCCCCTAATTTTCATTGGGGGTATTTTGCACCGTAGGGAGTGATTTCTGTGTGCAGATTCGGGACCATTCCTTCTAGGATTTTCCAAGTGTAGATTATATCTCTCTCTCTTCTGCGTTCTAGCGAGTACAAGTCAAGTGCGTCCAAGCTTCCTGCTTTGAACGGAGATGTTAATGTACAGCAGTATTCCAACCTAGAGAGAACAAGTGATTTGAAAAGGATCGTCATTGGCTTAGCATCTCTTGTTTTGAACGTTCTCATTATCCATCCTATCATTTTCTTTGCAGTTGTGATCGTGGCACTGTTGTGATCGTTGAAAGTGAGATCCTCAGACATTACCACTCCCAGGTCCCTCACATTATTTTTCCGCTCTATTGTATGATCAGAGTTTGTAGTATACTCAGTACTAGTTATTATCTCCTCCAGTTTTCCATAACGGAGTAGTTGGAATTTGTCTTCATTGAACATCATATTGTTTTCCGTTGCCCATTGGAAAACTTGGTTTATATCTTCTTGGAGGTTAACCGTGTCCTCAATAGATGACAGTCTCATGCAGATCCTAGTATAGTCTGCAAAGGATGACACGGTGCTGTGGATTACATCTCTGCCTATGTCTGATATGAGGATGAGGAACAGGATGGGGGCGAGTACTGTGCCTTGTGGAACAAAGCTTTTCACTATGGAAGGTTCCGATTTAATTCTGTTTACCACTACTCTGTGTTCGATTGGTTAGAAAGTTGAATATCCATCTCCCCACTTTGCCAGTTATTCCTTTAGCACGTATTTTGTGCGTTATTACACCATGATCGCACATGTCAAAGGCTTTCGCAAAGTCTGTGTATATTACATCTGCATTCTCTTTTTCTTCCATTGTATCCAAGACCATATCATAGTGATCCAGTAGTTGCGAGAGGCAGGAGAGACCTGTTCTGAACCCATGTTGCCCTGGATTGTGCAGTTTTTTGGAATCCAAGTGTTTCTTAGCACTCTTTCAAAGATTTTTATGACGTGGGACGTTAGAGCTGTTAGGGAAACATTTCCACAATAAAGATACCCATATGATGCACAAGTGTCTAATTTATCAGGTTTAACGCCTATCGGTTACATCTGTATATCACCTATACTCTAACAATGAAGAATATTTTAACCACTAAAATAGAAAACAGAAAACTCAGTATATAAATACATATACTACATCCATCGTTGTACACGAACTATCAGTCTCATTGCATATACATCGAAGTATATCCCTCAGAACATATTCGAAATTCGTTCATTTGAGTAACAGAGAAGTTCTTAGCCCTGAATTATGAAATACATGTATGTTTGTTCTCATTTGTTGAGATGTCCTTCGTAGGAAGGTAAGGAATACATATATTCATGAAAAAAATAAAATTTTGAAAAATTTAAAAAAATATAATGGTGGGAACTCCGGGTCCTGCCAGCTTTTTGAGGGTAAAAAGTGGAGTTACAAGTGTATAAAATTTCAGTTGGAAAACAGAATTTTATTCAATTATACACTATTGACATTGATATTGACAAAGTTCCACAATGTAACTCACCATAGAATAAAAGAATCGGGACTTGAACAGGAGGAGATTCCCTGGGTATGAGCACATCACAAGAAGTTTCAGCTGTTTGTTGTTGTGTGAGGCAGAGAGCAGCAAAATTTGCCTGAGTCAAAATCAAGTAGGTTTTTAGAAGGGGAGTGAAGTTCCCTCCAGGTTTCTATGGCCTCCAAGTGTTACCAGTACATTGCTATGGTTATAGAAAAAAGCTGGGAACCTGAAATCCCATCAGGGCTAAAAGGGTTAAGGAAAACAAAAAGAATGTAATGGTTCTAAATAATTTGAGAATCAATTCCTATTTGTAAGAAGTGTGTTTCAGATATCAAGGAAAGTATTTTAAGTGAGGATGAAAACGATAGCCCATAAACCTCGCAAACATTGTGGTTAACGGTAATATATAATTCATATAGGATGTCGGTCATCATCAAAGAGCCGCCGATTGCCCTTTTATTTTGATTGAAAATCCAATGAACAACTTTCTATGACAACTTCCTGTGTTCTGGGACTTTTCAGTTGTTTGTACTTAAGCTCATGTGTCTGCCACAGTTGACTTGTAAAATTTATTCTCAGTTTCAAGTGAATGTTGGGTTAAATCTGCTAAGAAAACAGTGGAAACGAGACATATGTTCAAGGAGACTATGATGATAAGGGTAGACTAAACTAAGAAAGAGACACCTGTAACATTCAACTAGCACAGGACAACATGACTGTTTATTATACCTTTCGTAAATACATCCCCTCGTCATAACACTGAATAATTCACAATGAATAACGAAAACGAAGGTAAGGAACCAGGGAGGAAGGAACAGCAGGGATACTGTGGTTCACACACGACAGTGCAACACCAGTGGCACCCATCCACAGAAATGCCTGTTCACAACCTGGTAGACGAATGGTCTAACAGAGTTGCTACAAGCCAGAATGAATGTGATTAAAAATAAAGTATTGGCGGGCAAACGACCTATTCGTGCCGAATTACAACAATCAAGGCAGTCAAAAGCATTTGGGAAATTACCATGTTTAAGATTATGAACAATGTCCTCAATTAAGAATGAGTCAAGCTAGTACAAGCCTAAACTATTATTATATACGAAAAAATTATCACGTTTCTTTCCACCGCTGACGAACTAAGAACTACAATTCGGGCCACAGACCATCTAGCAAGGTTATTGCAGATTCTTATGTGATTAAATATTACGATTGATTATTTGGCAGTCTTGGTGTTGTGTTAATATGAATTCAAGGAGTTAATCTCTGTCTTCCGCAACATGGCACTTCGTATACTTCTTTCTGAAATTGCCGGTGAATTCTTGATTAGTTTGCTGTTAACTGTCATTGAATTCTTAAATAAATGCATGTATCTTAAATCGTTTAAGGTCAATCGGCAAAACTGCAAGATTCTCGTTATATGGAAGCAACAGCAAATTCCTCATTGGTGTGGTTATCGTAGGTTCAGTCCTGTGATGAGTCTTCCTCGCTGCTATTAAGATATTTTCCGCAAAGTCATTAGGGTATCGTAGTATCGCAATATTATAAAATTTAGCAATTTCCTCTTCTATATACTCAGGGTTTCAAATGCGTAAAGCTCTCAAAAACATCTTGAGAAGCCCGTTCCTTCTTGTTGCTCTAGTTTCAAGGCTCTAGTTTCAAGGTTGGAGTAATAGTGAATGTAGGACCACACATTGGTTACCTTCCTATATACTGTGAACTCAAAGCTTCTACCATCTCGGTAGATCAAGACTTCTAGAAACGGGAGATTATTATCCACTTCCTTCTCAGGTGTGAGGTTAATGGATGGGGCTACGTCACAGAGTCTCTGTAGAAAACTTTTCAAGTCCTGGGAGGAAGTTCACAAGCAAAGAATCTTCACCCATATCCCTGGACCACCTGGCCTGGCTAGGCAAGATATTTTTCAGCAATCTAGAATAGAAAAATTCCATATATATATATATATATATATATATATATATTTTTTTTTTTTTTTTATTAACACATCGGCCGATTCCCACCAAGGCAGGGTGGCCCGAAAAAGAAAAACTTTCATCATCATTCACTCCATCACTGTCTTGCCAGAAGGGTGCTTTACACTACAGTTATAAAACTGCAACATTAACACCCCTCCTTCAGAGTGCCGGCACTGTACTTCCCATCTCCAGAACTCAAGTCCGGCCTGCCGGTTTCCCTGAATCCCTTCATAAATGTTACTTTGCTCACACTCCAACAGCACGTCAAGTATTAAAAACCATATGCCTCCATTCACTCCTATCAAATACGCTCACACATGCTTGCTGGAAGTCCAAGCCCCTCGCACACAAAACTTCCTTTACCCCCTCCCTCCAACCTTTCCTAGGCCGACCCCTACCCCGCCTTCCCTCCACTACAGATTTATACACTCTCGAAGTCACTCTGTCTCGTTCCATTCTCTCTACATGTCCAAACCACCTCAACAACCCCTCCTCAGCTCTCTGAACAATCGTTTTGGTAATCCCGCACCTCCTCCTAATTTCCAAACTCCGAATTCTCTGCATTATATTCACACCACACATTGACCTCAGACATGACATCTCCACTGCCTCCAGCCTTCTCCTCGTTGCAACATTCATCACCCATGCTTCACACCCATATAAGAGCGTTGGTATAACTATACTCTCATACATTCCCCTCTTTACTTCCATGGACAAGGTTCTTTGTCTCCACAGACTCCGAAGTGCTCCACTCACCCTTTTCCCCTCATCAATTCTATGATTCACCTCATCCTTCATAGACCCATCCGCCGACATGTCCACTCCCAAATATCTGAATACATTCACCTCCTCCATACTCTCTCCCTCCAATCTGATATCCAATCTTTCGTCACCTATTCTTTTTGTTATCCTCATCACCTTACTCTTTCCTATATTCACTTTCAATTTTCTTCTTTTACACACCCTACCAAATTCATCCACCAACCTCTGCAGCTTCTCTTCAGAATCTCCCAAAAGCACAGTGTCATCAGCAAAAGCAACTGTGACAACTCCCACTTTGTATTTGCTTCTTTATCTTTTAGCCCAACACCTCTTGCCAAGACCCTCGCATTCACTTCTCTTACAACCCCATCTATAAATATATTGAACAACCACGGTGACATCACACATCCTTGTCTAAGGCCCACTTTTACTGGGAAATAGTCCCCTTCCCTCCTACACACTCTAACCTGAGCCTCACTATCCTCATAAAAACTCTTCACTGCTTTCAGTAACCTTCCTCCTATTCCATACACCTGCAACATCTGCCACATTGCCCCCCTATCTACCCTATCATACGCCTTTTCCAAATCCATAAATGCCACAAAAACATCTTTACCTTTATCCAAATACTGTTCACCTATATGTTTCACTGTAAACACTTGGTCTACACACCCCCTACCTTTCCTAAAGCCCCCTTGTTCATCTGCTATCCTACTTTCTGTTTTACTCTTAATTCTTTCAATAATAACTCTACCATACACTTTACCAGGTACACTCAACAGACTTATTCCCCTATAATTTTTGCACTCTCTTTTGTCCCCTTTGCCTTTATACAAAGGAACAATACACGCTCTCTGCCAATCCCTAGGTACCTTACCCTCTTCCATACATTTATTAAATAATAGCACCAACCACTCCAAAATTATATCCCCACCTGCTTTTAACATTTCTATCTTTATCCCATCAATCCCAGCTGCCTTACCCTCTTTCATTCTACCCACTGCCTCACGAACTTCCCCTACACCCACAACTGGCTCTTCCACACTCCTACAAGATGTTATTCCTCCTTGCCCTACACACGAAATCACAGCTTCCCTGTCTTCATCAACATTTAACAAATCCTCAAAATATTCTCTCCATCTTCCCGATACCTCTAACTCTCCATTTAATAACTCTCCTCTCCTATTTTTAACTGTCAAATCCATTTGTTCTCTAGGCTTCCTCAACTTATTAATCTCATTCCAAAACTTTTTCTTATTTTCAACAAAATTTGCTGATAACATCTCACCCACTCTCTCATCTGCTCTCTTTTACATTGCTTCACCACTCTTTTAACCTCTCTTTTTCTCTCCATATACTCTTCCCTCCTTGCATCACTTCTACTTTGTAAAACCTCTCATATGCTAACTTTTTCTCCCTTACTACTCTCTTTACATCATCATTCCACCAATCGCTCCTCTTCCCTCCTGCACCCACTCGACTGTAACCACAAACTTCTGCTGAACACTAACACTACATTTTTAAATCTACCCCATACATTTTCGACCCCATTGCCTACACTCTCACTAGCCCATCTATCCTCCAATAGTTGTTTATATCTTACCCTAACTGCCTCCTCTTTTAGTTTATAAACCTTCACCTCTCTTTTACTTACTGATTCTATTTTCCTTGTATCCCATCTACCTTTTACTCCACTGTAGCTATAACTATATATATATATATATATATATATATATATATATATATATATATATATATATATATATATATATATATATATATATATATATATATTTTTTTTATTAACACATCGGCCGATTCCCACCAAGGCAGGGTGGCCCGAAAAGAAAAACTTTCATCATCATTCACTCCATCACTGTCTTGCCAGAAGGGTGCTTTACACTACAGTTATAAAACTGCAACATTTACACCCCTCCTTCAGAGTGCCGGCACTGTACTTCCCATCTCCAGAACTCAAGTCCGGCCTGCCGGTTTCCTGAATCCCTTCATAAATGTTACTTTGCTCACACTCCAACAGCACGTCAAGTATTAAAAACCATATGCCTCCATTCACTCCTATCAAATACGCTCACACATGCTTGCTGGAAATCCAAGCCCTCGCACACAAAACTTCCTTTACCCCCTCCCTCCAACCTTTCCTAGGCCGACCCCTACCCCGCCTTCCCTCCACTACAGATTTATACACTCTCGAAGTCACTCTGTCTCGTTCCATTCTCTCTACATGTCCAAACCACCTCAACAACCCCTCCTCAGCTCTCTGAACAATCGTTTTGGTAATCCGCACCTCCTTCTAATTTCCAAACTCCGAATTCTCTGCATTATATTCACACCACACATTGACCTCAGACATGACATCTCCACTGCCTCCAGCCTTCTCCTCGTTGCAACATTCATCACCCATGCTTCACACCCATATAAGAGCGTTGGTATAACTATACTCTCATACATTCCCTCTTTACTTCCATGGACAAGGTTCTTTGTCTCCACAGACTCCGAAGTGCTCCACTCACCCTTTTCCCCTCATCAATTCTATGATTCACCTCATCCTTCATAGACCCATCCGCCGACATGTCCACTCCCAAATATCTGAATACATTCACCTCCTCCATACTCTCCCCCTCCAATCTGATATCCAATCTTTCGTCACCTATTCTTTTTGTTATCCTCATCACCTTACTCTTTCCTATATTCACTTTCAATTTTCTTCTTTTACACACCCTACCAAATTCATCCACCAACCTCTGCAGCTTCTCTTCAGAATCTCCCAAAGCACAGTGTCATCAGCAAAAAGCAACTGTGACAACCCCCACTTTGTATTTGCTTCTTTATCTTTTAGCCCAACACCTCTTGCCAAGACCCTCGCATTCACTTCTCTTACAACCCCATCTATAAATATATTGAACAACCACGGTGACATCACACATCCTTGTCTAAGGCCCACTTTTACTGGGAAATAGTCTCCCTCCTACACACTCTAACCTGAGCCTCACTATCCTCATAAAAACTCTTCACTGCTTTCAGTAACCTTCCTCCTATTCCATACACCTGCAACATCTGCCACATTGCCCCCCTATCTACCCTATCATACGCCTTTTCCAAATCCATAAATGCCACAAAAACATCTTTACCCTTATCCAAATACTGTTCACCTATATGTTTCACTGTAAACACTTGGTCTACACACCCCCTACCTTTCCTAAAGCCCCCTTGTTCATCTGCTATCCTGCTTTCTGTTTTACTCTTAATTCTTTCAATAATAACTCTACCATACACTTTACCAGGTACACTCAACAGACTTATTCCCCTATAATTTTTGCACTCTCTTTTGTCCCCTTTGCCTTTATACAAAGGAACAATACACGCTCTCTGCCAATCCCTAGGTACCTTACCCTCTTCCATACATTTATTAAATAATAGCACCAACCACTCCAAAATTTTATCCCCACCTGCTTTTAACATTTCTATCTTTATCCCATCAATCCCAGCTGCCTTATATATGTGTGTGTGTGTGTGTGTGTGTGTGTGTGTATGTGTATGTGTGTGTGTGTGTGTGTGTGTTACTCAACACTTGGGACAGTGGATTGTCCATTAACATACCATGTTTCTGGACATAGTATTTCCCCCTCAAATGCAAGTTTGCAGTTCACAATAATCAGTTCGATGATAATATTCCTGGGGAACGGCATAGGAAACTTGTTCAGTTCTTACTCCAAACAGGATAACAAGTCAGGTAACAGGGACTCGTGTGAAGAACACAATGACGTCAAAGCTTACCAACGTGAAATCATCCCGTACATCCAGATGATGAAGTTTCTCTATAAGATTTAGTGTTTACCATTGGGTAAACATCCGAGATGTTACCCACCACTGGGGTCAGTATTTTGACAAACCATTTAGTAAGACTGTATGCTGAAGCCCCAACGGAACTAATAATAGGTGGCGCTGGGAACCCTGGTTTATGGGTCTTAATCAACACATACATATACGGGAGTGTGGCTGATCTAGCTGATAACTGTCTTATAAGTTCATCATTTACCTTATGTAAAGTTTTTAGCAGTTTATTGAACTGGCTTCAGGACTCACGAAATCGCAATAACACTATCGCAAACAAACTGGCCTCGAGTTTTAGGACCCACTCGCCAGGGGTTCAAACCCCACCCGTTGCGTGGTTTTGAACTGTCTGTTACCGTGATTCATGGAGGTTCTCGGTAAGGTGAACGTATGTTTCTCATCTAGTAATAGATAAAATATTTCATTTTTTTTCATTTTTCGAGTTTGCAGTTGCAGCAGGAAAAGCCCAGAGCAACATCATTCTTCCCCAGTGGTTGCTGTGCATTGTTGATCGCTTGTTTGCGATAGTTGCAGCATGTCTAATATTAATAATTAGAAGAAGTGAACCGATAAATGTTTGAGTACAAGAGAGATGGAACAGGATCTCTGCTAATACCTAAATGACTGACAAGTGAACTTGAATTTAAACTGTGGATAACTAGCTTGTAATAATTTAAACTGTGGATAACTAGCTTGTAATAATTTAAACTGTGGATAACTAGCTTGTAATAATTTAAACTGTGGATAACTAGCTTGTAATTATTTAAACTGTGGATAATTAGCTTGTAATTATTTGAACTGTGGATAACTAGCTTGTAATTAGTTAAACTGTGGATAACTAGCTTGTAATAATTTAAACTGTGGATAACTAGCTTGTAATAATTTAAACTGTGGATAACTAGCTTGTAATTATTTAAACTGTGGATAATTAGCTTGTAATTATTTGAACTGTGGATAACTAGCTTGTAATAATTTAAACTGTGGATAACTAGCTTGTAATTATTTAAACTGTGGATAACTAGCTTGTAATAATTTAAACTGCGGATAACTAGCTTGTAATTATTTGAACTGTGGATAACTAGCTTGTAATAATTTAAACTGTGGATAACTAGCTTGTAATTATTTAAACTGTGGATAACTAGCTTGTAATTAGTTAAACTGTGGATAACTAGCTTGTAATAATTTAAACTGTGGATAACTAGCTTGTAATTATTTGAACTGTGGATAACTAGCTTGTAATAATTTAAACTGTGGATAACTAGCTTGTAATTAGTTAAACTGTGGATAACTAGCTTGTAATAATTTAAACTGTGGATAACTAGCTTGTAATTATTTGAACTGTGGATAACTAGCATGTAATAATTTAAACTGTGGATAACTAGCTTGTAATTAGTTAAACTGTGGATAACTAGCTTGTAATTATTTAAACTGTGGATAACTAGCTTGTAATAATTTAAACTGCGGATAACTAGCTTGTAATTAGTTAAACTGTGGATAACTAGCTTGTAATAATTTAAACTGTGGATAACTAGCTTGTAATAATTTAAACTCCGGATAACTAGCTTGTAATTATTTAAACTGTGGATAACTAGCTTGTAATAATTTAAACTGTGGATAACTAGCTTGTAATTATTTAAACTGTGGATAACTAGCTTGTAATTAGTTAAACTGTGGATAACTAGCTTGTAATTAGTTAAACTGTGGATAACTAGCTTGTAATAATTTAAACTTAGGATAACTAGCTTGTAATAATTTAAACTGTGGATAACTAGCTTGTAATTAGTTAAACTGTGGATAACTAGCTTGTAATAATTTAAACTGTGGATAACTAGCTTGTAATTAGTTAAACTGTGGATAACTAGCTTGTAATAATTTAAACTGTGGATAACTAGCTTGTAATTATTTGAACTGTGGATAACTAGCATGTAATTATTTAAACATTGCTTCCTCATACTATAACCCATATAAGTCTGGTAATAAAGTTGGATGTAGCTACTAGCATCTTTACTAACCTTAACCACAGGTATACGAGGTAACACAAGCACATGTGTGAACACAGCAACACCTGTATGAACATAGCAACACCTGTATGAACCCAGCAACACCTGTATGAACATAGCAACACCTGTATGAACCCAGCAACACCTGTATGAACATAGCAACACCTGTATGAACCCAGCAACACCTGTATGAACCCAGCAACACATGTATGAACCCAGCAACACCTGTATAAACATAGCAACACCTGTATTAACACAGCAACACCTGTATGAACACAGCAACACCTGTAGGAACACAGCAACACCTGTATGAATACAGCAACACTTGTATGAACCCAGCAACTCCTGTATGAACATAGCAACACCTGTATGAACCCAGCAACACCTGTATAAACATAGCAACACCTGTATGAACCCAGCAACACCTGTATGAACACAGCAACACCTGTATAAACATAGCAATACCTGTATGAACCCAGCAACACCTGTATAAACATAGCAATACCTGTATGAACCCAGCAACACCTGTATGAACCCAGCAACACCTGTATAAACATAGCAACACCTGTATGAACCCAGCAACACCTGTATAAACATAGCAACACCTGTATGAACCCAGCAACACCTGTATGAACACAGCAACACCTGTATGAACACAGCAACACCTGCATGAACACATCAACACCTGTATAAACATAGCAACACCTGTAGGAACCCAGCAACACCTGTATAAACATAGCAACACCTGTATGAACCCAGCAACACCTGTATAAACATTACAACACCTGTATGAACCCAGCAACACCTGCGATCAGCATCAACAGCAGGATCAACAACAGCAACAACAGAGATCAGCATCAGCAGCAGCATCAACAACAGCAAAAACAGCGATCAGCATCAACAACAGCGATCAGAATCAACAGCAGCATCAACAACAGCAAAAACAGCGATCAGCATCAACAACAGCGATCAGCATCAACAGCAGCATCAACAACAGCAACAACACCGATCAGCATCAACAACAGCGGGTGGGGGCCTAGACGGGTGAGGCCAGGTGATACTATCTAAATGAGCAGCATTAAAGATACACGGAACACGCCATGCACTGACAAACTATACACAAAGAGAGATAGTGGGAGGGATGGATGGGGTGGGAGGGCGGAAGGTATAGCTGGAGGGAGGGAAGGACGAGCAGAAAAGGGAGAGAGATGAAGTGGTCAGAGGAGAGATAGATGAAGAGATGAAGAGCGAGTGAGAGAGGGAGGGAGACGAGGGAATGAATGTGAAACGCTACGGGCTCGAACCTATGAACTTGGATATGGGAGAAGAAAATGTATCAACCCGTCAATGGGTCCGGGATGGGAGGAAGGGAAGGAGAAATGCAAAAAGGACAGGAGAGTATGAAAAGACAGAGGGAGGGAGAGAAAGCGAATGGCTATAAATTACTGTTTTGATAATGAGTAAATCAGGAGTGAGTTTCATAGTCAATCTGAAATTGTAATGAAAGTATTGGATTGTCTGAGAAAGTTTTCCTTGAGGTGTGGGGTGTCTGGGAGAGGTGTTGGAGGTGTGGGGTGTCTGGGAGAGGTCTTGGAGGTGTGGGGTGTCTGGGAGAGGTGTTGGAGGTGTGGGGTGTCTGGGAGAGGTGTTGGAGGTGTGGGGTGTCTGGGAGAGGTCTTGGAGGTGTGGGGTGTCTGGGGAGGTCTTGGAGGTGTGGGGTGTCTGGGAGAGGTCTTGGAGGTGTGGGGTGTCTGGGAGAGGTGTTGGAGGTGTGGGGTGTCTGGGAGAGGTCTTGGAGGTGTGGGGTGTCTGGGGAGGTCTTGGAGGTGTGGGGTGTCTGGGAGAGGTCTTGGAGGTGTGGGGTGTCTGGGAGAGGTCTTGGAGGTGTGGGGTGTCTGGGAGAGGTCTTGGAGGTGTGGGGTGTCTGGGAGAGGTCTTGGAGGTGTGGGGTGTCTGGGAGAGGTCTTGGAGGTGTGGGGTGTCTGGGAGAGGTCTTGGAGGTGTGGGGTGTCTGGGAGAGGTCTTGGAGGTGTGGGGTGTCTGGGAGAGGTCTTGGAGGTGTGGGGTGTCTGGGAGAGGTGTTGGAGGTGTGGGGTGTCTGGGAGAGGTGTTGGAGGTGTGGGGTGTCTGGGAGAGGTCTTGGAGGTGTGGGGTGTCTGGGAGAGGTCTTGGAGGTGTGGGGTGTCTGGGAGAGGTCTTGGAGGTGTGGGATGTCTGGGAGAGGTCTTGGAGGAAGTGTGTGAGCGTCTGAGGAAGATCTTAGAAATGAGGGAAGGGGGAGGGGAAAACCAATGAAGGCCTCGAGGGTGTGGGGGGGGACACATCTGAAGAAATGTCATGGAGGTTTGGGGGACGTCTGAAAATGTCTTAGAGTGTGGGTGATGTCTAAGGAAGGTCTTGATGGGGCTTGGGAGGGCGTCGGAGACATCAAAGACTAATCCAAAACGCTACATCCAAGTATATGGAACAAAGATTTGAGTAAGAAGTGTCCTCACTTTTTATAATAATGGTTTACATTACTAACAAGTACATAAGTAAGACACATGTGCAACACTTATGTATCATTATTTATGAAACGTTTCTAAACTAAGATAAATGACTGGGGCATGTGTCATACTGTGGCATGTGTCATACTGTGACACGTGTTTGTTTATTATTAAATTATTGTAAACATCTAAAATATATTAAGCTGGATTAGGATAAATTATATTGCGCTTGTTATAATAAGGTAAGGTAAGTTTTCTAAGGTTCTTTTGGTACAAAATTATTACTTTTTACATTAACATCAATGAAAAACATATATTTTTAAACGTATAAGAGGAAATTTTAGAAAGGACTTAATTTTATATGAGTTCTTGCTAAGTGACCAATTTTACCTATTCGTCACGACATATATATATGCATATGCAGACTAATGTTTTTTTGTCTATGGGATGGACAACCTCATGCGTTAGGGATCTTTTCCGATGGACAGGAATGAAAGGGACGACTCAGACCTGGAAGAGGTGAGGTTAGAAAGGATGAATAAGATGTGGGCGGAGGGAGGAAGGGGGATATCTAGAGGTTAGGGGTAAATGGCTAAACACAAGGGAAAAGAAATAATGAGGGAGACTGTATAGGAGAAACTTTTTCCTCGATATTGTGAAGGTCGCTACCAACTGGGGAAGTGAGGGAAGTTACTCCTCAGGAGGAAGGGCAGACATCACTGATCACGAGTGTAACTTACCCAACAAACAGTCACAAGAGTATTTGACATCATCAGTCTGGAGGGAGGACAGACGTCAATAATCACGAGGATACGTGACATCACACAGCTCCCAGTATTGACGTACATCAACACATCAACTTGTTCCAACTTGTTCCTCCGTTGTACTCTCTATATAAGAGTTATTATTCCCATCTCTTCGTTTATATATCTTCACTCTTTCCACGTCCTGTGTGTTCAGTTTTGTTCCCTATTTTATCATGTTGTTTTCTTTATTGGTTCATGTTTGCTTTCTGCAGGTTTATGCTAATCGTCCGATTATTTAAGATAACACACGATAACAGGTCGCATTTAATTGAATACCATGAAGATTTGGGCAATCTAATATCATTCAACGCAAGAAGTGGTTGAGACTAGATCCTCGGTCCGCCAATCACAAACCCAGTCTCTGTCCAATCAGGCTGTTAATACGGCAATTGGTCGCTAATCTCACGGGCGCTCAGAGTCTACCTTTGAAAGCGGTGCAGGCTGAGGGCGTGGCACCCTTCTCTCCATCATCTCGCTGAGGCCAGGTGGGAGGGGAAAGAGGAGGAAGAGAGGGACAGGTGGAGGAGAACGGGAGAACAGAAGAAAAGGTGGGCTAATTTTAATTAGGCTACGGTTGACCTTAACGAATGGCAAGGAGTTTTTGTATGCTAGCCGGTGGTCGATGCGGCTGATGGTGCTAGCAGCTGATGGTGCTAGCAGCTGATGGTGCTAGCAGCTGGTGAAAAAAAGGAACAAGATAAGGAGGAAGAAGAAGAAAATAAGAAAATAAAAGAAGACTAGAAGAAAAAAAAGAAAATAATAATAATAATAGAAAGAAGAAGAAGAAGAAGAAGAAGAAGAAGAAGAAGAAGAAGAAGAAGAAGATAAAACAAAAAACAGATTTTTTTTTCTTAATATTTACCTGATTTCATCCAAGAAAATAGGGCAATGTGACATTCATTGAAGTGTTTCCGGTCTCCGCCTAGAATGTGACACACAGCAGTCGATTAACACTCGAGTGCCAACTCACTGCCAGGTGGACAGGGGCAGCAGCAGTTGTAAAGAAACTTGCTCATTTTCTTGTATAATCCAGGAATCAAACCCGGGTCCATTCGGTTGCGAGTCGAACGGTCTACCAGGGAGCTAGCTACGAATCATCTAGCAGCTGGTGGTTCTAGTGGTTCATTGTGGTTACTGGCCATAGAAATTGGCGGTATTTAGTGACTGTTGGCACTGGCGACGAGTGGTCCAAACATCAAGTGAGCTCTGGAACAGATGGTCCTGATAGCTGTTGGCCCTTGGGGCTAGTTGCTGTTGTGGCTGGTGATTTAGGGCCTAATTGTTTGGGCCCAGTAACTGGTTACTCATGTGGCTGATGGTTTCTTGGATCCAGTGGATCTAATAGTGTTTGAGTAATGAATGGTTACTGTTGTGAGTGATGACTTCAATGGTTCTAATAGAATTTAGCACGCAGGGATGGGCTGCTGGTCGATTCCTCTTAACACTGAAAATGTACAGGAAAAGTATTTGTTGACATTCATCGTTATGAAACTGAGGTCGTGTCTGATGATCTTACCTAGTAGTGTCTGCCTTGTAAACTGTGTCCACCTTCAACCATGAAGACTGTTAGTGGGTTGTTGGAGAGAGTGGTGGTGGTAGTGGGTTGTTGGAGAGGGTGGTGGTAGTGGGTTGTTGGAGAGGGTGGTGGTGGTAGTGGATTGTTGTAGAGGGTGGTGGTGGTAGTGGATTGTTGGAGAGAGTGGTGGTGATAGTGGATTGTTGGAGAGGGTGGTGGTGGTAGTGGATTGTTGGAGAGGGTGGTGGTGGTAGTGGGTTGTTGGAGAGGGTGGTGGTGGTAGTGGGTTGTCGGAGAAAGTGGTGATGGTAGTTGGTTGTTGAAGAGAGTGGTGGTGGTAGTGGGTTGTTGGAGAGGGTGGTGTTGGTGATGGTAGTGGGTTGTTGGAGAGAGTGGTGGTGGTAATGGGTTGTTGGAAAGGGTGGTGCTGGAAGTAGGATGTTGGAGAGGGTGGTGGTGATAATGGGTTGTTGGAGAAAGTGGTGGTGATAGTGGGTTGTTGGAGAGGATGGTGGTGGTAGTGGATTGTTGAAGAGAGTGGTGGTGGTAGTGGATTGTTGAAGAGAGTGGTGGTGGTAGTGGATTGTTGGAGAGGATGGTGGTGGTAGTGGGTTGTTGAAGAGAGTGGTGGTGGTAGTGGATTGTTGGAGAGGGTGGTGGTGGTAGTAGATTGTTGGAGAGGGTGGTGGTGGTAGTGGGTTGTCGGAGAAAGTGGTGATGGTAGTTGGTTGTTGAAGAGAGTGGTGGTGGTAGTGGGTTGTTGGAGAGGGTGGTGTTGGTGATGGTAGTGGGTTGTTGGAGAGAGTGGTGGTGGTAATGGGTTGTTGGAAAGGGTGGTGCTGGAAGTGGGATGTTGGAGAGGGTGGTGGTGATAATGGGTTGTTGGAGAAAGTGGTGGTGATAGTGGGTTGTTGGAGAGAGTGGTGGTGGTAGTGGGTTGTTGGAAAGTGTGGTGCTGGAAGTGGGATGTTGGAGAGAGTGGGGATGATAGTGGGTTGTTGAAGAGAGTGGTGGTGGTAGTGGGTTGTTGGAGAGGGTGGTGTTGGTGGTGGTAGTGGGTTGTTGGAGAGAGTGGTGGTGGTAGTGGGTTGTTGAATAGAGTAGTGTTGGTAATGGGTTGTTGAAGAGAGTGGTGGTGGTGGTAGTGGGTTGTTGGAGAGGGTGGTGTTGTTGGTGGTAGTGGGTTGTTGGAGAGAGTGGGGGTGATAGTGGGTTGTTGGAGAGAGTGGTGATGATAGTGGGTTGTTGGAGAGAGTGGTGGTGGTAGTGGGTTGTTGGAGAGAGTGGTGGTGGTAGTGGGTTGTTAGAGAGAGTGGTGGTGGTAGTGGGTTGTTGGAGAGATTGGTGCTGGTGGTGGTATTATTGACAATTTCATGGGGAAGCGCTAAACCCGTAGGGGGTCACACCGCACCTGGAGATCGGGATGTAAACAGGTTTGACATGAGATAGATGAGGGTAACTTCAGCATATTGGATCACTTGACCACCAATATCAAGGTTCCCCCTCCCCATTAAACATGCGCATACACCCCTTTATTATTATTATTAATATTATTCCAAAGCAACACACAATGCGACACACCTGGAAAGGCAACGTAGGAAGGTACAAGCAAAGTAAACTCAGAAATTGGGAACAGAGGAAGGGGGAGAGGGAAGGAGACCTTGAGGGAGATATCCTGAAGGCGGTCAGCTAGACAATTTGTTTATTCTACAGAATCACAGCCCAGCAATGCGTCACGGGAACCTTCATGCCCTCTGCACGAGACGCACAACGATGCGTCACACGGCGCAAGCGGCGCACGACATTGAGAAGACTCGCCTTCCTGCTCCCCAACGTTGTTTCGACCTGTGATCGCTGGCTTCGTTAGCGTCTTACACAGTCACACCTCGGCCGTGAGTAGTGTTCCGAGAAGAATTATTTACTTCCTCTCACTTGTTGGTTTATAAGTCCCCTCGCTTTGTTCCCATTCCTCTCATAGTTGTTCCCATCCCTGCCATAGTTGTTCCCATCCCTGTCATAGTTGTTCCCATCCCTGTCATAGTTGTTCCCATCCCTGTCATAGTTGTTCCCATCCCTGTCATAGTTGTTCCCATCCCTGTCATAGTTGTTCCCATCCCTGTCATAGTTGTTCCCATCCCTGTCATAGTTGTTCCCATCCCTGTCATAGTTGTTCCCGTCCCTGTCATAGTTGTTCCTGTTCCTGTCACTGAGCTATTCGTGTTCCTGTCACTGAGCTATTCGTGTTCCTGTCACTGAGCTGTTTCATTCCTGCCAATATGTTATTCCCATTTCAGTCAGTATGTTGTTTCTATTTACGAAAGTTTCTATCCTGCTATTCAGTGACCATACTAAGTCTCCTAGTGGATAGAAATGTACATAGTTTAACGAATCTTAATAGTCCAGCATGGAACAGTAGTTACAGCAGTAGCCTGCTAGTTTTTAGGACCCACTAGTCTTAGACCACTGGTCGTCTGCAGGAAGAAACACGACAAATTCCTCGAATCAGCTCCTGATCCAGTAGAGACTACAAGTAACCCACTGGTACAGGTAATCAGGCTTGATCCAAGGGAAGAGTTGCTTCAGTTCCTTGAATCAAGAACTCTTCATCGGCTTCATGGATCCGCTTCCTTGAAGGGGAGACGGGAGGAGCCGCAGTGTCCGCGGCGCATCTAGTCTTGGTATTCACCTTCGCGTGTCGCTATGATCACAGTGCACCTCAGAGGCGTGACAATCCAATTATATGGTGAAAAATTCAGACCTCAGGTAAGCTGCAGGGAAGTAGCAGGCCAGATCCAGGTAAGTCACATGTGAGATGCAGGTAAGTCACATGTGAGATGCAGGTAAGTTACATATGAGATCCAGGTATGTCACATGTGAGATCCAGGTAAGTCACATGCGAGATGCAGATAAGTCATATGTGAGATCCAAGTAAGTCATATGTGAGATGCAGGTAAGTCACATGGAGATGCAGGTAAGTCACATGTGAGATGCAGGTAAGTCACATGTGAGATGCAGGTAAGTCACATGTGAGATCCAGGTAAGTCACATGTGAGATCCAGGTAAGTTACATGGAGATGCAGGTAAGTCACATGTGAGGTGCAGGAAAGTCACATGGAGATGCAGGTAAGTCACATGTGAGATCCAGGTAAGTCACATGCGAGATCCAGGTAAGTCACATGTGAGATCCAGGTAAGTTGCATGTGAGATGCAGGTAAGTCACATATGAGATGCAGGTAAGTCACATAGATATGCAGGTAAGTCACATGTGAGGTGCATGAAAGTCACATGGATATGCAGGTAAGTCACATGTGAGGTGCAGGTAAGTCACATGGAGATGCAGGTAAGTCACATGTGAGATCCAGGTAAGTCACATGTGAGATCCAGGTAAGTCACATGCGAGATGCAGGTAAGTCACATGTGAGATGCAGGTAAGTCACACGGAGATGCAGGTAAGTCACATGTGAGGTGCAGGAAAGTCACATGGAGATGCAGGTAAGTCACATGTGAGGTGCAGGTAAGTCACATGGAGATGCAGGTAAGTCACATGTGAGGTGCAGGTAAGTCACATGGAGATGCAGGTAAGTCACATGTGAGGTGCAGGTATGTCACATGTGAGATCCAGGTAAGTCACATGCGAGATGCAGATAAGTCACATGTGAGATCCAAGTAAGTCATATGTGAGATGCAGGTAAGTCACATGGAGATGCAGGTAAGTCACATGTGAGATGCAGGTAAGTCACATGTGAGATGCAGGTAAGTCACATATGAGATCCAGGTATGTCACATGTGAGATCCAGGTAAGTCACATGCGAGATGCAGATAAGTCACATGTGAGATCCAAGTAAGTCATATGTGAGATGCAGGTAAGTCACATGGAGATGCAGGTAAGTCACATGTGAGATGCAGGTAAGTCACATGTGAGATGCAGGTAAGTCACATGCGAGATCCATGTAAGTCACATGGAGATGCAGGTAAGTCACATGTGAGATGCAGGTAAGTCACATGTGAGATCCAGGTAAGTTGCATGTGAGATGCAGCTAAGTCACATGTGAGATGCAGGTTAGTCACATGTGAGATGCAGGTAAGTCACATGTGAGATCCAGGTAAGTCACATGGAGATGCAGGTAAATCACATGTGAGGTGCAGGAAAGTCACATGGAGATGCAGGTAAGTCACATGTGAGATCCAGGTAAGTCACATGTGAGATCCAGGTAAGTCACATGGAGATGCAGGTAAGTCACATGGAGATGCAGGTAAGTCACATGTGAGATCCAGGTAAGTCACATGCGAGATCCAGGTAAGTCACATGTGAGATCCATGTAAGTCACATGCGAGATCCAGGTAAGTCACATGTGAGATGCAGGTAAGTCACATGGAGATGCAGGTAAGTCACATGTGAGGTGCATGAAAGTCACATGGAGATGCAGGTAAGTCACATGGAGATGCAGGTAAGTCACATGTGAGGTGCAGGTAAGTCACATGGAGATGCAGCTAAGTCACATGTGAGATCCAGGTAAGTCACATGTGAGATCCAGGTAAGTCACATGCGAGATCCAGGTAAGTCACATGTGAGATGCAGGTAAGTCACATGGAGATGCAGGTAAGTCACATGTGAGGTGCAGGAAAGTCACATGGAGATGCAGGTAAGTCACATGTGAGGTGCAGGTAAGTCTCATGGAGATGCAGGTAAGTCACATGTGAGGTGTAGGTAAGTCACATGTGAGGTGCAGGTAAGTTACAGGTAAGTTCCTCTGTTGAAAAGTTGAGTTAGTCATGAATACCACACATCGGCTCCAGGTGCGGACCTCAGGTGTCTAGAATAGTTACTGGGGCAGGTGTTGTCTTCAAGTGTTCATAGGGGTTACGGGAAAGATAACGTCCTCAGGTGTTTATAGCAGTTATAAGGCAGGTGTTGTACACGGATGTTTAGAGCAATTAAAGAGGTAGGTACGATTCTAATTTGGTAAGACTAATTAATGCAATAGGTGTTGTCCCCAGGTGTTTATAATAAACGGTGAGGTGTGATCTTCAGATATCAATAGCTTTCAGTCAGGTGTTGTTCTCACGTGGTTACAGTATTCAGACAATAAGCTGTTGTCGTCATGTGTGTAACGTCACTTAACAGTCTGAGGTCGTGGCAGTACTGCTTATTGGAGTCTTGATCAAAGGAATTGGAGCTGCCCTCCGCCTTTCGTGGAAAAAGCCTGATTACTTCACAGTCTCCAGGTGCTTCCTCATCAGTGTAGCAGGAAGGGCAGTGGCTGCGGGATACACTGTGAATTTTGCCTGATTACCTGTACCAGTGGGTTACTTGTAGTCTCTACTGGATCAGGAGCTGATTCGAGGAATTTGTCGTGTTTCTTCCTGCAGACGACCAGAGAAGAGTGGTGGAGCGCCTAGAAAGAAATGAGTTTATACACGACAACCAGCACGGCTTCAGGGAAGAAAAAATCCTGTCACAAACCTACTGGAGTTTTACGACAAGATGACGGAAGATATGAGAGAGAGAGGTGGGTAGATTGCATTTTCTTGGAATGTAAGAAGGCTTTCGACACAGTTCCACACAAGAGATTAGTGCAAAGGTAGAGGATCAGGCAGGTATAACAGGAAAGGCACTGCAGAGGAACAGAGAATACCTGACAGGAAGGAAAGTTTTCTAAGTTTCTTTTGGTACAAAAAAATGCAACACGTTTCCTTAAAGAACTGGGTTCCAGACTCATCGACACCACCAGGGACCCAAGGGCAGCCACGTTCATGTTCCAGCGTCTCAGCGTGGCCATCCAGAGGGGAAACGCATGCTGCATACTTGGCTCGCGCCCGGCTTCGGAGGAGCTGGAGGAGATTCATAATCTTTGATATATTGTACCATTTTATTCATGTTCATGTTTTCCATTGATGTATTCTGTCTGTTAATAAAGTATATATATATATATATATATATATATATATATATATATATATATATATATATATATATATATATATATATATATATGTATATAATCATGTGTCTTTATGAGCAGTGGCATTAAAATGTTATAAAATAATTATGGCAGAACCATGGCAGCCTTCATGTTAAATTTGGCTCGACTAATGTTACACCGTTGTTCCAAGAACGTAGTTTAAAACGGTAGAAGGTCAACCTGTGGCGACTGTCACGTACACCTGTTAGTTGTGACGACTCAACAGATGGTCTCTCAGCAGGTGTGAGAAGACACAACAGCTAGTCTGCTGACAGGTGTTTGAAGCCTCTGCAGATGGTCCATTGCAGTTGTGCTACGGCCTTCGGACAGGTGTGTGACGCCTCTGCAGCTGTAGCATTACAGGTATGCTACGGATCAACAGCTGGTCTTTGGACAGATGTGTGACGACTCAACAGGTGGTGCGTCAACAGGTTTGTAAAAGTGATCCTAATAAGGCGGCTACGATTTTTTCACCTGTTTATGATTTAGTACAAGAATGGAAAACCAGAGACGCGCCATCACATGCAGGGAATAACTTGTGTAAGAAAACAAACGAGATATTTGAAATGCAGCTGAATTCATCTGACAAGAATACTACGAGAGAGAGCGAGAGAGAGAGAGAGAGAGAGAGAGAGAGAGAGAGAGAGAGAGAGAGAGAGAGAGAGAGAGAGAGAGAGAGAGAGCGGGGACAATACTTAATAAAGATTGTTTATTACCTCAGTATTATACTTCATTGTAAGTTAGTTGGATGTCATTGTGCTTCAAATATACACCACTGTATTTCAAATGAACAACGTTGCACTTCAACTGGACTTTACTAAACTTCCACTGGACAATGATATACTTAAATTGTGCATAGCTGTATTTCAACTGTACATCATTGTTCTTCAATTGTATATAATTTCATACTCAAACATTACTTCAAGGGAGGGTACAGCGGTTCAATTAGTGAACGGATGTTCATGTCTTCCTCCTATGTGTTGCACACAGCGGATGCCTCGGAAGATGCATATAAATGTAGGATTAAGCACCTTGCAGCCTCTCATTATAGATCAGTGTTTGAGACTTGGTTGAAAAAAATGTGAACTTATGCTTGGTGTGTGGGATAACCACAGTGGAAAACAGTCAAGCTATCCACCTGGTGCTTTCGTGCAAAGAGTTTATCGCTTCGCTCTGATAATGCCGACGGCTGAAGGCAGCCAGAGGGTCCTGTGACTGCGCTATTTTAATTAGTCTTGTGCCAAACCCATATTTGTTTCTTTTTTGCTGAGCTTGAATTTTTCTGATGCGTAATTGTTTTCAGCACAAGTCGAGTCTTTTACATATCCTGATTAATAATCCAGTGGGTCTCATTCTCACTTTTGAGGAATTTGAAAATTTCGAGATTGTTGATTAGACAATCACCGATCAGCTGTGAACTCATGAAGTCATGTACTGTATATCAGCATTAATGTTGTTTATTTTAGATAAGTAAGTCTAACATTTTATATTGTTCAGGTTGTTGAGATCAATTTTTATTCTTTAATAAAGAATGGATGATTTAATATGTTAGAATGCAAGATGGCTACTGATCTAATTCCTCTTATTTAATTCTTATATTGATGGGGAAAACTAAACCCGTGAGTCATACAACGTCTAGAGGAATCTGAGGCCTTCAGGTTCAATCTAAGGAAGGGGAGCACAGGTTCAATTCCTTGGATCAAGAGCCCCCTCACTTATTATCAATGGGGCGGAATAAAATGCTTTGATTCAAATCTGGACACTGTTTTAAATAGAATTATTAACATTCCAATATTTTTACTCTCAGAAATGAAGCAGAGAAATATATTAAAGTACCTCAACTTCATATATTGTTTTAAAAATATTAACATTAAAAATACAGAAGAGCACAAAACCCTGACTGAAACATTAACATTAGATTTTCTTGCTTTTAGAAAGACGTGAATGGTCAATTCAGAGTGTAGTAATCGACAGGTATGGTCTCATTTATTTCAGATCAATGCATAAGCTGCATGAAGAATCCATAGAGAGACTTCTAAAGGAAAAAACACATTTAACATCACAGGCAAGAACTATGAATGGTACATGGACAGTCATGTTTATCGAGACGGCCTGGACACAGTCTACGTTGTCTCACTGAAACAACACTGAATGGGGACGCTGTCCGACGGTGGACGCAGCCGGATGTAAAAAACACATCTTCTGAGAATATACCTACTTACATGGAAGAGATGGCATCAAGGATCGAATACGATGAAACTGGCAGGTAGGCCTCCAGAGACAGACTATCATACTACATTGATACAATAAATTAAGTCATCGAGACGTAATCCTTATATACTGGAGTTATCTCAGACACTGTGATTGGCACTATAAGGGAAAGTAATATTGTGGTCTGGTGTTACTCACTTAGAAAAGAAGGAATTTATGAAGAAACAACTCTCTTAGAGAGGAAGGAATTCATGAAAAAATTCTGCTAGAAAGGAAGGAATTCATGAAAGAACTCTGTTAGAAAAGAATTTATGAAAGAACTTTGCTAGAAGGGAAGGAATTCATGAAGAAAGACTATCATGTGTTTCCTCACAGCGACCATATTAAATACACGACCATAGAGTGTACCATTAGCTTGTATTAAAGCAAACTGTTGTGGGTTACGAGGCAAACCAACCCAGGAAATACACCAAATACAGCCCACACGATAAGTTATAGTCTTTAATAATGCGCAGTCATTAGAATTTAAGAAAACCCACATGTGACTTTCAAGTGAGAGTAACGGAGGGTCAGATGTAGAACTGGGGTTCCTTTCTGGATTTAGTTACCCGAGAATTTGTGTACATGGGAAAAGAGTTGATATAGGATAATTCTTAAGTGGTATTCCACAGGAGTAAATGTTGGGTCCTATATTGTGTAAATGTAAATGACCCAAAAAAACGTAAAAAAAAGGCCATTTAAACAGATAAATACATGCAGAAGGCACCTGGGAACTTCTGATAATATGGAGAGGGTAATATTGTTATCGTACATTAGTCAAAATCAGTTAATGCAGACAAATATAAATTTTCTTTCTTGGAGGAGAAAAAATCAATATTAATAGCAAAAAATATAATTTAATTACATATACTTATGTTATGAGGTCAAGTGACCTCACACGCTGCTGCTACTACTGTTGTTGTTGTTGTTGTTGCTGCTACTACTGTTACTGCTGCTACTGCCACTGCCACTGTTACTTCTGCTTCTGCTGCTACTGTTGTTGCTGCTGCTGCTGTTGCTACTACATTCTTGTTAAGACATTAATGGTATTGCTGTTACATTCTTCTTAGAAAGCATAAAATTCTACTGAATCTAGATCTGTGATTTTTTTTTTTAACAGCCAGAACCTACACCTGCCAAATATCAGAATGTTATAACAGAAGATACATACAAAGGCCAATATCTTCCATCACCTTTCAGCATAATGTATCCTTGGCCTATTAACAAAGACGTATCATCAGCATTATCTGCGGTGGGTCATCATGTGACTTAGATCCACATCAGGAAATACTTGTCCTGTTTCCTGACAAACATTACCAAACCAGTATCATTTGATACCTTATTAATTGTTAACGGCTAATACAAGTTTTAGTGTCAGTTGTAGCAAGCGACCTCGGCAGAGGCATGTCGCTGGTGATAACCACTGAATGACACAGAGGATAAAACTTGGCATTAAGTATTTTAAGCAGGATAGTAAAGGACGTAGCTCTGGCACCACAAGGTGCCATCAAGTACTCTGAACAAATAATTTTACTACGGAGGTGATTGTTGTCAGTGGCTGTCAGAAATATGTTCAGTATCGAATCATATTGGGAAGTTATTGACCTTACCTACAGATTACCTGTAGATAATTCCTAAGGTTACTTTTTCCCCACCATTTCCATATCCACGGACCAATCCCAAACCCTGCTACCCGGTTGATGGCCTGAACAATCAGGCTGTTTTTGCTTGCAGAACGGATGCACCAGCGCCCAGTTTATAAGGAAATGACTTAAAAACTTATTAAGTTCTCTCTTGGAGCCAGCTAGGAGACTATGGATCAAGAGATCTTTCTCTAGGTGCAGGTGTGAGGACCCATAATCTCGGAGAATAAATAAAAAAAAGAGTTTTAAAGAAAAATTCTGAGGCTGTTTGAATACATCTCCTATCACCTGATCTTGTATAGGTCAAGAGTATTTATTTTCTAGCCCCGCCGGTTCCAATATTCGCTGCATTAACACAGATTTATCCCAACAGCTTATTCGTATAGAATGTGACTGGGAATCTTGTCTGCTATTATAGCATTTGCTATATTCTTCTATTTTAGATGCTTTAAAATGAAATCACATAGCAGGATGCTCGGGGCCGGGGTTAAACGACTGTCAAGGCAGTTTTCAGTTTTCATTAGCTTGTCTATAAACTGCTGTGAAGTGATATCTGGTGAATTATGTACAGAACGATAACTAAATTTTGAAAATTTCACTGCCAAAACTTCTACCACATCACATGTGGCGTTACATATCTCACTGCAAGTTAGCAACTCTTCTAAATATATTATTCCCAGGTCAGGTATCCATATTTCGTTATGAAAGTGGTCTTTAATGTGGATCTCTGTGAAAGCTGCAAACATTGCCTTTGACTCGGTGAGGACAACATTAATAAATTGTATTTTGTTGCTATTATTTGACGTAATTAAGACCTACGTTTGCATAAAAATAATGCATTATTTTTTGTTGCTTTGTGTAAAATATTATTAACAGAAACATCTCTAGTGTTGGATGAGGCTGTTAATAAAACATAATTGGAACTTACAAGATAGTTATTAGTGTCAAGTCATAGGTTAAAAACACTAGAGAGGGAATTTATTTTCATCACTTGGAATGATGGAAAAGGCACTGACGAGAATTTAAATAAACAAAGATATCAGTGTTCGTTCTGAGACAGGATCTTAAGAAATAAAACGACAAGCATTAGTTAATTTGTTAGATTTAAAGCACACTGACTGTACGAGAGTCATTGAAGGCTCCCTTTTCCTGTGTGCCACAAGCCAAGAATATCTGAATCCTTTAAATAGGAATTAAACTCTCCATGTAAGTATATTGAAAGATACAGTATTTACTTCTCAGCGTGTTAACGACCTTTTCAAACAGTACTCAGTAACCCTATTAAATGCTTGTCCAGGATAAAGTCTGCTTCTCGTATATATTTTAGAGAGAGAGAGAGAGAGAGGGGAAGGGGGACACGGGGAGGGGGATTCGGGGAGGGGAGAGAGTTGAGGCGTTTAAAATAATTTAGATACTTTTATTTCATTTATCAGTTTACAGTAACGGCAAGAAGACGACAACTCTGCGTAGCGAGATCTTTCACCGTTGATGAAGAGCGGCCACATTAATGCATTTCTCAAACACCCAGGCCAGAAACGAAAAAAAAAAAAAAAGCTACTAACTCCTTGGCTCATATTCTCACATACTCGTCCGCAGGGAACAACGGAGGACACATCAATTACGTCGAAAATTGAGGAAACTCGGAATTCTGAAACTCTTGCGGTTAGAGAGGGGAGGAGGGTGGGTTAAGGGGGAACCGTGGGTTAAGGGGGACGATGGGTTAAGGGAGGGACGGTGGGTTAAGGGGAGGCGGAGGGTTAAGGGACGACGGAGGGTTATTAGGGGATAGGAGGGAGGGTTATAGAAAGGGATGGAGGAGACAGCAAGTACAGAAGGTCTATCCCCACCTTCAACTGTCTCCTTTGAAAATTCAGCCTCTCTACACCACTCACATGTGTTAGTTAGTTACCATTTTATCCTAGGCACATGTCGATTAGACACTAGGCCTATTGTATGTATGTATGTGTGTGTGTGTGTACACTCACCTTTATGTACTCACCTATATGTGGTTGAAGGGGTGGTGTCACAGCTCCTGGCCCCGCCTCTTCGCTGGTCACTACTAGGTCCACTCTCTCCCGGCTCCAAGAGCCTAATCGTACCTCTTCTTAAAGCCATGTGTGTACGTGTATGTATAATTGTATATGTGTGTGTACGTGTATGTATGTATGTGCGTACGTGTATGTATGAGTGTGTACGTTCATATGTATGTGTGTGTGTGTACG
>WNWK01000522.1:200000-205000 GCA_009830355.1 Cherax destructor | reverse complement strand
ACTTCACCTGAATGAGTGACCTTGCTGTGATGAACTTCACCTGACTGACTGAGTGACCTTGCTGTGATGAACTTCACCTGAGTGACTGAGTGACCTTAATGTGATGAACTTCACCTGACTGACTGAGTGACCTTGCTGTGATGAACTTCACCTGACTGACTGAGTGACCTTGCTGTGATGAACTTCACCTGACTGACTGAGTGACCTTGCTGTGATGAACTTCACCTGACTGACTGAGTGACCTTGCTGTGATGAACTTCACCTGAATGAGTGACCTTGCTGTGATGAACTTCACCTGACTGAGTGACCTTGCTGTGATGAACCTCAACTGACTGACTGAGTGACCTTGATGTGATGAACTTCACCTGACTGACTGAGTGACCTTGCTGTGATAAACTTCACCTGACTGACTGAGTGACCTTGCTGTGATGAATTTCACCTGAATGAGTGACCTTGCTGTGATGAACTTCATCTGACTGATTGAGTGACCTTGCTGTGATGAACTTCACCTGACTGACTGAGTGACCTTGCTGTGATGAACTTCACCTGACTGACTGAGTGACCTTACTGTGATGAACTTCACCTGAATGAGTGACCTTGCTGTGATGAACTTCATCTGACTGAATGAGTGACCTTGCTGTGATGAACTTCACCTGAATGAGTGACCTTGCTGTGATGAACTTCACCTGAATGAGTGACCTTGCTGTGATGAACTTCACCTGAATGAGTGACCTTGCTGTGATGAACTTCACCTGACTGACTGAGTGACCTTTGCTGTGATGAACTTCACCTGAATGACTGAGTGACCTTGCTGTGATGAACTTCACCTGAATGAATGACCTTGCTGTGATGAACTTCACCTGCCTGACTGAGTGACCTTGCTGTGATGAACTTCACCTGACTGACTGAGTGACCTTGCTGTGATGAACTTCACCTGACTGACTGAGTGACCTTGCTGTGATGAACTTCACCTGACTGACTGAGTGACCTTGCTGTGATGAACTTCACCTGACTGACTGAGTGACCTTGCTGTGATGAACTTCACCTGACTGACTGAGTGACCTTGCTGTGATGAACTTCACCTGATTGACTGAGTGACCTTGCTGTGATGAACTTCACCTGACTGACTGAGTGACCTTGCTGTGATGAACTTCACCTGACTGACTGAGTGACCTTGCTGTGATGAACTTCACCTGAATGCTCTCATGCATCTCAGCCTCCAGCTCACTCCACAACTTAGGATTTCATTGACTGAGAAGATGAAGAATTATCACACTCTGCTTGACTTCTTCACTCGAGCAGTGAAACCCTGACGAGCTTCTAGCAGTGACGAGCATCTAGCAGTGACGAGCTTCTAGCAGTGACGAGCTTCTAGCAGTGACGAGCTTCTAGCAGTGACGTGCTTCTAGCAGTGACGAGCATCTAGCAGTGACGAGCTTCTAGCAGTGACGAGCTTCTAGCAGTGACGTGCTTCTAGCAGTGACGAGCTTCTAGCAGTGACGAGCATCTAGCAATGACGAGCATCTAGCAGTGACGAGCTTCTAGCAGTGACGAGCTTCTAGCAGTGACGTGCTTCTAGCAGTGACGAGCTTCTAGCAGTGACGAGCTTCTAGCAGTGACGAGCTTCTAGCAGTGACGAGCTTCTAGCAGTGACGTGCTTCTAGCAGTGACGTGCTTCTAGCAGTGACGAGCGTCTAGCAGTGACGTGCTTCTAGCAGTGACGAGCTTCTAGCAGTGACGTGCTTCTAGCAGTGACGTGCTTCTAGCAGTGACGAGCTTCTAGTAGTGACGTGCTTCTAGCAGTGACGAGCTTCTAGCAGTGACGTGCTTCTAGCAGTGACGTGCTTCTAGCAGTGACGAGCTTCTAGTAGTGACGTGCTTCTAGCAGTGACGAGCTTCTAGCAGTGACGTGCTTCTAGCAGTGACGAGCTTCTAGCAGTGACGAGCTTCTAGCAGTGACGTGCTTCTAGCAGTGACGAGCTTCTAGCAGTGACGAGCTTCTAGCAGTGACGTGCTTCTAGCAGTGACGAGCTTCTAGCAGTGACGAGCTTCTAGCAGTGACGTGCTTCTAGCAATGACGAGCTTCTAGCAGTGACGTGCGTCATCACAATGCGCTCAGAACCACTCATTCCACCTCAATATTTGAGAGGTGAATCCGCAGTCTTTAAAATATATATATATTTTTTTGGATGGGGGGGGGGGGACGGCGTCGTCACTAACATCTGTTGAATAATGCAACAATGCCTTGCTGTTTGTAGAGTCTGACATGTCATTCATCGACTCTCGAACTGTGTCGCTCGAAGGAGGAATCTGCTCCACCTTTGTGGCGGCGTCACCTCCCGCACTAGATCACCATGTCAGCAGCTGCTGATTTCACCAGTTCTCCACCAAAAGTGTGCGGCTTCTTTTATTTTAGGATTCGCCAAGCCACAAAATAGAAAGCCAGTGCGGCTACGACATTAGGCCGCTGTTACTTTACTTGCTGCTCCTTTTCTTTGAAGAAACTCCGCCGTGTATCTGCAAAAATAGAACACTAAATTTTCTTACGAGGGCCCGCCTGATTTTTTTTTTTCGCAATGACTCAATCCTCAGGATGGCACTTTGCGGCTTGACTGCTGCACCATCAGTGGTATTCGTGAACCCGAGACCGAGAAGCTCTGCATTGTTCTTCTGTCACGTTCGCCAAACATTTTTTTAACTTGTACTTCGTCTAACTGTGACAGTAAAAACATAATAGAATTTTCCGCCCCCCAAAAAAATGCCCTGACAGTAAATCGTAGTCGAGCAGAGTAAAAATACATTGAATTTCATTCAGTTATACATGGATGTATTATATTTAAATTTAAAACTTTGGCATTACTAGTGCTGTGTTGCAAATATACCTGACGCATTTCGTGAGCAATGTCATGAAGAATTTTTTTTTTTTTAGGTATCCGAAGGCAGTTCTAAGATTGGCTTGTGCTAACACTTAGCGGTTTATTTGCACCACCCGTGATATGTTACGTGCAATGATTACTTCCTGATCTTTCTCGATACTCGCATTTTTTTTTTTTAGTCTCCTTATTCTAAGTTTATATTCTACCTACGATTTGCATGATCTTGCACTTATATGGATTGAGCCTCGGTAGCCACTTGTTTAGGTTGAGCCCCCAGTAGTCACTTGTTTGATCTGAACCCCCAGTAGCCACTTTTTGGGATTGAGCCTCAGTAGGGACTTGTTTGGATTGAGCCTCAGTAGCCACTTGTTTGGACTGAAACCCAGTAGGCTCTTGTCTGGATTGAAACTCAGTACCGATAAGAGAAGCATGGGCTCCGGTACCGATAAGAGAAACATGGGCTCCGGTACCGATAAGAGAAGCATGGGCTCCGGTACCGATAAGAGAAGCATGGGCTCCGGTATCGATAAGAGAAACATGGGCTCCAGTACCGATAAGATAAGCATGGGCTCCGTTACCGATAAGAGAAATATGGGCTCCAGTACCGATAAGAGAAGCATGGGCTCCAGTACCGATAAGAGAAGCATGGGCTCCAGTACCGATAAGAGAAGTATAGGCTCCAGTATCGATAAGAGAAGCATGGGCTCCGGTACCGATAAGAGAAATATGGGCTCCAGTACCGATAAGAGAAGCATGGGCTCCAGTACCGATAAGAGAAGCATGGGCTCCAGTACCGATAAGAGAAGTATAGGCTCCAGTACCGATAAGAGAAGCATGGGCTCCAGTACCGATAAGAGAAGTATAGGCTCCAGTACCGATAAGAGAAGCATGGGCTCCAGTACCGATAAGAGAAACATGGGCTCCAGTACCGATAAGAGAAACATGGGCTCCAGTACCGATAAGAGAAGCATGGGCTCCAGTACCGATAACTGTGGAACCCTACATGTCAGTCTCGCAAAAACAAAAGTTCCAGATGTGGGTCAACATATAACTAAGACCCGCATCAGGAAACACCTGTCCTGTTTTCTAACCAACCTTACCTATATGTTCCTTCCCATACCGTCACCATCACTCCATACAGACTCATTGATCCATTTGAGTACTCTTCGATGAACCTCTGCCTCCTCTTCCGATATATGTGAATCAGTCTCAGGTTTGATACATTGTCAAATGCCTTTTTTTTCCCCCCGTCAAAAAATATGAAGTCAATCCATTCATGTCTCTCTCTCTCTCTCGTTTGATTACAGATATTTGTCATAGACTTCCTCCAGGGTCATGAGGCAGAACTATGTTATATCCGTGTTGTTTTTTCCGCGGTAGTTTCCCTCCTGCGCTTGGTGCATCACCAATCTCCAGACACTCACGGAATCGTAATGACAAGATTGTAAACAAACCACAGCACGGGTGGAGTTAGAACCCATGGCCTGGAGTTTTACGACTCATTCGCCATGGGTTCTAATCCCACCCGTACCCTGGTTTCTCCTGATATTCTTTTGTAGGCCTATTACAGCATATACCAGTGGATGATACGAGGCTGTTGTGTAGTGGTGTATTCACCTAATTGTGGTTGCAGGGGTCGATTCATAGCTCCTGGCTGTATGTGTGTGCGTGTGTGTGTGTGTGTGTGTGTGTGTGTGCGTGACAAAAGTGTGTTCGTGTCAGTTCTGAGCGTCGACTGGCCGCCAGCATGCGGATCACGTGATTAAGGTGCATGCGTCAGGTGAGCGTGAGGGTTTGGACGTTATTGCATGTGTGGAGGTGTGTGAGGGGTGGACGTGTTTGAGGGTGGACGTGTTTGAGGGTGGAGGTGTGTGTGAGGGTGTACGTATTTGAGGGTAGGTGTGAGTGAAGGTGGAGGTGTTTGAGGGTGGTGTTTGAGGGTGGAGGTGTGTGAGGGTGGAAATGTGTGAGGGTGGACATGTTTGAGGGTGGAGGTGTTTGAGGGTAAAGGTGTTTGAGGGTGGAGGTGTTTGAGGGTGGAGGTGTGTGTGAGTGTGTACGTGTTTGAGGGTGGGTGTGTGTGAAGGTGGAGGTCTTTGAGGGATCAGATGTGTGAAGGTGGAG
>WNWK01000522.1:5000-195000 GCA_009830355.1 Cherax destructor | reverse complement strand
ATAATGATGTGTATTTACGTAGATGTGTATATATTCATATGAGTTGTGGTCGAGCTCCAGTTCCTGGGCCTGCCTCTTAACATTGAGTCCACTGGAAGAATATTTTATAGTCATACAAATACCAAACAAAAAGACAGTTATACCGATACCAGTACCAGTCATACAGGTACCAGTCATACAGGTACCAGTCATACAGGTACAAGTCATACCAGTACCAGTCATACAGGTACCAAACAAAAGACAGTTATCACATCCGGTCCCGGATCAGCCGGGCTGTGGTTCGTACGTTGGACTACGTGCGGCCAGCAGTAACAGCCTGGTTGATCAGGCCCTGATCCACCGGGAGGCCAGGTCGTAGACCGGGCCGCGGGGGCGTTGATCCCCGGAATGCCCTCCAGGTAGACTCCACATCTGAACCCATGTACGGAACTGTAGTCTCTAACTTTGCTGATGTGCAAACGTACAGAGGCGAATGAATGTGTGTGTATGTTGGAGTCTGAAGATACATGTGGATACTCTACTTGAAGTACCTGCCATGATATTAACATCATCCTGACCTCATTTGAGGTTGTTTACGGAAGATTTATGTTGCCTTTCAAGAAAACGTTGATATTTTCTCTGAGGTTTGTGGTACAAATGTGCGTAAAAAAAAACTTAAAAATCACCATGAACGTCTTTCATTCGTCACTTAATCGAAACATCGCTCACCATCTTGCAATCACCACAACAGCAATTGATTACTTTTTGCTTAAATATAACTTTATTCGTTAATAATAATGTGATTAATTAGAACAACTATCGTTAATTTTTACACAATTTTGAACGTGAGTTGAAATTTCCGTAGGTTTAAATAGGCTTAAGATATTAATATGCATGCTGAAGACTAGAGTTGTTTTTATGATAGTAATTTGTCACTACTGTACTGACAAATGTCTCTTTAATATGAATTAAGAAGTGTTGATGATAGCGAACTCAAGAAGATCGCATTCCAGGTGTAAAGGAAGTTTAGCGATAAGCTGAGACCTCGTGAAAGTCTTGATGACACTGACGAATAATAGAAAGGACGTGTTTAACTTTAAGAAGAAAAAACAGCCACTCAGGGAGTGGATGTGTTTATCATCATACAAACATCTGGTAGAAACAGCCACTCAGGGAGTGGATGTGTTTATCATCATACAAACATCTGGTAGAAACAGCCACTCAGGGAGTGGATGTGTTTATCATCATACAAACATCTGGTAGAAACAACCAATCATAGAAATTAGTTATTTCACGTCATACACGCTCTTGGCATAGTCAAGTCATGAAGCTGACTTCTCCGACGCCATAAACACTTCTGTTATCATGAAGGCTCATGCTATGTCATATTTATTAAGAAACATTTCAGTATGATAGAAGATTCAATTATTGAAGGTGACTTGCCTGCTGCACCTGATCTCACTCGTCACAGTGCCTGTGTTCTGGACCCACAAACATTTCGTAGATGCTTCAAGAGCCTTATACAACCCCATGATTTTAAATATCAAATAACAATATTATTACAGTTAGACTGATAAAAAAAAAGTTGATAAATCGAAAGTCGAGTTTTTAGCCATTGAATTCACAGACTATGAACTGTTATCCTACCACAGCTCTTTGCAAAGCCCAGTGTGTGTAGGTATACACACACACACCTCATTCATTGTAGGTGTACATAAACTTTATACACGAAATAATGTGTAGAAATACATTACAGTATATAATGCATGGGTTTAAATTACAATGCATAATGTCTGCGTATACATTCCATCTTACCGTATATGTTGTGTACATTACAGAGTGTAATGCATGAGTGTACATTACAACGTATAACGTCTGGGTGCATATTGCAATATATAATGTGTGGGTGTAAATTACAACATTTAATGTGTTTGTGTAAATTACGGTGTACAATGTATAAATGTAAAATGTATTATATTATACGTCTAATTGTAGAATTTAATGCTTAAGCATTAAATTAGGGAACTAGTGGAACTAGTGAAATTTGTTGCAAACAAATCATAACTGCGTATGAGGTTCTCAAAGAAGACAACAATCTTAAAAGTCTCCATTGTTCTGCAGATGTTTGCAAAATTAACACAATACGAAGAAGAAACTAAGCGAAATTTTCGTTGACTTATTATTAGCATAACCATTAACATAAGCGTAGGAGGCCGCACAGTGCCTGGGGAGGGGAAGATTACAAGATATACTGAGATGAATGGAATAACCTGGACTTAAAAACATACATTGGTGCACGTCATGTATGTGCTGAAATTAGAAAACTTCCGATAGTTTTGGATAAAAACACAAATAACCCGCATATAGAGGAGCTTACGACGACGACTTGGACCATTTACAAAAATCACACTTTGTGAGGGTTATTTGTGTATTGTTCCAGTCACAGTATTGTGCCTTTTTGTTTTTAATGTTTGTGTATTGTTCCAGTCACGGTATTGTGTCTTTTTGTTTTTAATGTTTGTGTATTGTTCCAGTCACGGTATTGTGTCTTTTTGTTTTTAATGTTTGTGTATTGTTCCAGTCACGGTATTGTGTCTTTTTGTTTTTAATGTTTGTGTATTGTTCCAGTCACGGTATTGAGTCTTTTTGTTTTTAATGTTTGTGTATTGTTCCAGTCAGGGTAGTGTGCCTTTCTGTTCTTTTCTTTTCTGGATAAGAATACTCAGAAATAACAAGGATCCCTGATGTTCTATTTCAAGTACAAAGTTAGATGATGTTTTTAGTCTGGTGAGAAAACCATCTAGATATTTAAAGAGCTGTCACAAGCACAAGGATTTACTGAGCATTTGACATCAAGTGGCACTGTTCCTGTGTCTCCTAATTTCAAACAATTATATGTCTAGGTTACTTAAGTGGCAAAGGGAAAGTTAAAGCCAAACCAAAATACTGTGCATATTACAGGTCAATGAAAAATAAATTTGCAGTCTTGAATACACAATGTTTATTTATGTCACTGTGATCATACAAGGATGCAAATTTCATTTTGTTATTGAGTATTATTTAGCACTGAGAACAGAGAATTCTAAAGCGTGTCATGGCATCCTGACGGTAAATATTTAGTACAGGTGAATACTGTAACACAGGCGATGCCTAATTAAATAAAGAACAACGAGAAGTTTTAGTTTCATAACAAACTGTCATAGAAAGCCGTTGTATTCAACAGCTTTCTATTAGTAGTAAATTTTATATTTTTTGCCCAGAGGAGAGAACTTGTTGGGCAGTGGCATTCACCCTGTGAGTGAACATAGTGATCTATCGGATATCCACTTCCGCGGAACATCCGCACAATTTCTTACATCCGCATCCACATCCGCATTTTACTCTAAACAGATATCCGCATATGCATCCGCATCCGAATCCGCGGAACATCCGCACAATTTCTTACATCCGCATCAGCATCCTCAAAATAAGTAAGACATCCTCATACACATCCGCGGATATCTAAATTTTCACATCCGATACATTTCTAGAACATACCGCTCTAAAAGTAATACGTCACAGCTCAAGTAGTTGACACACCATTGAAGGCACCAGCTCCACTCTTGACTGTTTCAGAATACATGTATTACTACATTCTCTATTAATAGTTTACGTGTCTGTAAAACGCTGCCAACCTTGTTTATATGGTGCTTACACTTTCATACATATCTGCAGAATTAATTATACAGTTCTGTATTCTGCTGTATTTTAAAACATAGAATGTGTTTTTCTTCCTCTCCACACACTTTATACAGTATTTCTTTTCCTAGAGTTGCCACACTAAGCTGTCACATCAACAGGCATCCTAAACTAATCCTTACCACCACCGTCTCTGCTCTTCTATTTCCACCTTCTTTACTATAAGAAAATGTCTCATCTTGCAACGTTATTGTAATGTTTTGCAGATTCACTATTAACTAACACTTTTATCACTGAATTCATCCTCTTAATTTATTTTCCAAATTTCTTTAATATTTACTGCATTTTTTTTTTTCAAAGCTGTAGTCATTATTTTCTCGTGAATTTACTTCTGTCAGTTCATCTTTATTTCCCTGCGATATTAACGTGAAATGATATCTACATAAACTTGTTGTAATATTCTAACGTTTTAACACTTCTTAATATTTGCCATACACTATTGTTAATTATATTTCTGGGGTTTAAACTACATAAGACCGACAATAAATAAATCCAGAAATACATCCGAACCGATTCTTGTATAATTTTGACAATTTCAGTTTCAGTAACTACTTTAAGATGAACTAATTCAGTCTAGGTTGATGAAACCCACTACTGGAATCTTGAAAACCTTCCGAGATGTCTCACAATCTTACGGTCGCTAACAATAGTGATGGCCAATCAGCAGCACCATCGCTGTCACGATCTAGCGATCCATCGGTGGACAGCTCGGCCAGACCTCCGTCAGATTTAGTGTTGATAATGAAGCATCTACTCTTCATTGCACTCGGCGATATCTCTGACTTTCTCATTATCTCACTTTCCTCCCACGGACGATTATTTCTCATATCCTTCTTACTATGACAGATTTTGTAATAATTTGTAATAAGCTGTATGTACGTATGTATGTATATGTAACATTTATTATGAACTGGACAGTGAACTCTCACAGGAGGAAGGACGATAAAAATCATTTTCCGTGGGAGGAGAGTGAAATAAATGTAAAGATAATTAAACCCATGTTGAGAAAGTTGCAGATGTCACTGACTGCAATGAAAGTAGATAATACATAAGACACATTTGCAACACTAGGACTCTTTACTGACGAAACGCTTCGCCTGCGCTGAAGGCTTCGTAAGTCGAATACAGAGATGAATCAGAATTCTGGAAACATCAGTGTTGGTCGAAGCAGGTGAAGTGTAGAGATAGTTTGATGTAACCAGTCCATCGCCCTGGACACAGAAGCGTGTTGGCAGAGGCTTATATAGATAATGGTGAAGTGTGGGAGCTTGGAGCTCAGGTCACGGGTAAGCTGGACACAAACCATACCACGGGTGGGGTTCGAACCCGCGGTCACAGAGTCTCAAAACTTCAGACCGTCACGGCCATGCTAGCGGGAGATTCGTCTGTAAAAACTTGCATTTGTGGACACAGTGGTGCCTATGCTAATCTTCCTATGGTGTAGAAATATACCTAGTTGGATGAATCTTATTGAAGCTAGCTGGCCCAGTGGCTTACGTGACTGTCTGAAGTTTTGAGACTCTGTGACCGCGGGTTCGAACCCCACCCGTGGTATGGTTTGTTTGCAATCGTGTCATTACGATTTCGTGAGTCAAGCTGTACACACTAGTGGATGTAGGTAATGCTAATCATGCTAACAAAAGAGTTGCTGAAGATATCCCTTGTATCAAGATACCATAGTGTTGTGTGGTTTTGATCGTTATCTAAAGTTACGTTATACAGACGGTTGTTAGCGCGGGATCACTGTATTTCGCTTTTATTTGAAACTTGGTATTTCTACTTTATTTATATTAATAACTTTTGTATTTGTATTTAATTTGTAATTGAGGATTTCCAAAACTAACTGTATTTATATTTGTATATAAATTCTACTTTTTTGCAGATGCATTTGCAAGTGCATATTTTACACCAACACTGTTCCGTGGTCACCGCCCTCATGGCCCGGTCCTGGACCAGGTCTCCTGGTGATGGCCTGATCAATCAGGATGTTGGTGTTAGCCACAAGAGTCCAGCATATGTACCACTGCCTGGCTGGTCAGGAACTGCCTTGAGGAACTTATCTCGTTCCCTCATGAAGACAACGAGGGGGAAGGGGCCGAGGTCAGTTGGTAATTTTCCTTATGTATGACAGAAGGATGTTGAAAAATCATGGGGGGCGTTGATCCCAGAAACCTTCTCCAGGTAAACTCCAGGTATACTCCCTTTACATTTTTTTGTGTTACCTCTTAGTTTTCTCACTGTGGTATTTTACACCGTTTGCAAACTCTAGTGCTTTCAGAAGGGTTTTTTGTGTAATTTCATTTATGATTTTCCATGTGAAAATTAAGTTTTATTTTTCGTGTCTACGTTCCATGAGGTACAGTTCGATGGGCTTCAAGCGTTACCAGTAATTTAGGTGTTTGACTGTAAACGGGTAGTGAAAGTCTTCTGTACAATCTCCAGATCTGTACTATAGGCCCTATAGGGGTTGTTAGTGTACAGCAATATTCCAGCCTAGAGAGAACAAGTGATTTAAAGAGCATCATTTCATGGGAATTTACTCAATATCATCATCGTACCTTACATGCCCCACACCATCAGAATAGTTCATTTTAGCGTCTGCGTTCATTAAAATATTAAATGTACAGAGGCCGCCTTGTGTTGTCTGGCTAAATTCTATGCATCTTTGAGTATTTACCGTGAAATAATACTCTTAATAAAACTATTAATTGATAAAACTATTAATCAACATCATTAGTCTGCATTAGCTGCCATCTTTATTAGTTCATCCAGCATGACTCTGTCTTAGGCTTTGTCAAAGGACGCTTCCAGATCAATGTAGGTGGAGTACTTTGCTTGGCTCTTTTCAAGGTAAGTCGTCATGCAATGGGTAGTGCTTCTACTCTCGTTAAACCATTCTGGGAGGGATCTAATTTATCTACTAAAACAACAATCTGTTTAGTAAAATCCTCTAACATTTTCACGAGCATCGCAAATTAAACTTCACACAAATGAAGTTCCTGTTTTCAGATCATAAATGTTCATTACTTGCATTTAATGTCTGATTCAAACCAGAAACTAGATGCAAAACTTTCTCTTAAAGGTCGCATGCGTGTGGCAGTCACGTCTCAGATCCCGGTGAGATATTAGTACAAACAATTACACGTACTGTCGAACGCACGCACCAGTTGCTGAACTAACACCCTCCCTCCTCTCCCTCCACTGCCCTCCTCTCCCTCCACTGCCCTCCTCTCCCTCCACTGCCCTCTTGTGTCTCTCCCTCCACTGCCCTCTTGTGTCTCTCCCTCCACTGCCCTCTTGTGTCTCTCCCTCCACTGCCCTCTTGTGTCTCTCCCTCCACTGCCCTCTTGTGTCTCTCCCTCCACTGCCCTCTTGTGTCTCTCCCTCCACTGCCCTCTTGTGTCTCTCCCTCCACTGCCCTCTTGTGTCTCTCCCTCCACTGCCCTCTTGCGTCTCTCCCTCCACTGCCCTCTTGCGTCTCTCCCTCCACTGCCCTCTTGTGTCTCTCCCTCCACTGCCCTCTTGTGTCTCTCCCTCCACTGCCCTCTTGCGTCTCTCCCTCCACTGCCCTCTTGTGTCTCTCCCTCCACTGCCCTCTTGTGTCTGCTAGTAGTCACGCACCTGTGACCCATTTGATGGTCTGCAGACTTCATTTTTTCCCCTCTCCCTCTTTCTCTCTCTCTCTGTCTGTCTGTCTCTGTCTCTGTCTCTGTCTCTCTGTCTCTCTCTCTCTCTCTCTCTATCTCTCTCTCTCTCTCTCTCTCTCTCTCTCTCTCTCTCTTTCTCCCTCGGGCAGCGGTGGTTGCTCCGTAAATGGTCAGCGACTGATTAGAGTCAAGTTGAACGGAGCGAGGGCTAGTCTGATGGGCTGGCAAACCTGCTGATGGACCGGTCGACTTGCTGATGGACCGGCCGACTTGCTGATGGACCGGCCGACTTGCTGATGGACCGGCCGACTTGCTGATGGACCGGCCGACTTGCTGATGGACCGGCCGACTTGCTGATGGACCGGCCGATCTACTGATGGCATGGCCGATCTACTGATGGCCCGGCCGACCAACTGATGGACCGGCCGACCTGCTGATGGACCGGCCGACTTGCTGATGGACCGGCCGATCTACTGATGGACCGGCCGACTTACTGATGAACCGGCTGACCTGCTGATGGACCGGTCGATCTACTGATGGCCCGGCCGACCAACTGATGGACCGGCCGACCTGCTGATGGACCGGCCGACTTGCTGATGGACCGGCCGATCTACTGATGGACCGGCCGACCTGCTGATGGACCGGCCGACTTGCTGATGGACCGGCCGATCTACTGATGGACCGGCCGACTTACTGATGAACCGGCCAACCTGCTGATGGGCCGGCCAACCTGCTGATGGACCGGCCAACCTGCTGATGGCTCCCGCAACACAGCCGGATCTTCAACACAGACAGTAACATCTTCCTTGACGACGCGTTTTACACTGAATTCCTTCCTTAAATTTTATTTTATCTTGTCTGTGAGGGAGATTGTTGGTGAGTCCAGCTGCTTAGTGACCGCTAATGGGGCGTGAAAGATACATATTTTTCTCGGGTGGGTTGGTCATTATGCGGCCGCTAATGGCGATACTCGTTGACGCCCACCTTTATAAACGAGTCCGGAACGAGTAGGAACTTGGCCTGATAAACGGTGAAGGAAACATAGCCGCTAATAGTTAGGTGTTGCGACTATCACTTGTACCCAAAAGCCCGCAGTTGGGAGAGGAATCTTAGGACGAGGCTTCGACTCTTCCTTGACTATTGTCAAGTCACAACCGGGGCGAGAAAAATAAAGAAGGCTTGGTACGGGGTGGGGGAAGAAGGGAGAAGTATTATTATTATTATGATTATTATTTTTAGTAGTAGTAGTAGTATTAGTAGTAGTAGTAGTATTAGTAGTAGTATTAGTATTAGTAGTAGTAGTATTATTAGTAGTATTAGTAGTAGTATTAGTAGTAGTAGAAGTGGTAGTAGAAGTAGTAGTAGTAATAGTAGTAGTAATAGTAGAAGTGATGGTATAAGTAGTAGGAGAAGTAATAGTAGCAGCAGCAGTAATAGCATCATTCTAGTATTATTTTATCATTTTATTGGTATCCACTACTATGTAACACTAGTGACGGGAGCTGGTAGAAGGAACACCAATACCTTGGTACTGTTTCGGTGGTAATCAAACTGCAGCCGCAGTAGTTAAGGTCTAACTGGGTACACAGCACATAAGGTCTCTGACTATAGCAGGTCTAACTGGGTACACAGCACATAAGGTCTCTGGCTATAGCAGGTTTAACTGGGTACACAGCACATAAGGTCTCTGGCTATAGCAGGTCTAACTGGGTACACAGCACATAAGGTCTCTGACTATAGCAGGTCTAACTGGGTAAACAGCACATAAGGTCTCTGACTATAGCAGGTCTAACTGGGTAAACAGCACATAAGGTCTCTGGCTATAGCAGGTCTAACTGGGTACAGAAGTTAAGGAATTCACCGCAGATGCTACTAGTTCATTCCGCTCGTCAGTGACCAGTACATTTGCGGTGTAAAGCTTCTTAATATGTCGACCCATTGTTAAGTTCGGCTAGGTAAGGTTTGTCAGGAAACAGGACAAGTGTTTCCTGACGCGGGTTTTAGTCATATGACGACCGGCCACTGGAGCTTTATGTCATCTGACCGAGACCTTCCGTTGGCTAACCGGTCCACCCCTTTAAAAATTATGGTTGATTATAACAATTCAGTTAATGTAGTACTCTCACTGATATTCGTGCAGAATTGAACGTATCTTTAGTAGGCCTGGCTGCCTCGTTACCAGGCGTACGGGGCTGGATTTTTAAATTATACTTATTTTCTTATAACGTCATATATCCTGTCCAATCTTAACCCAAACAAACCTAACCTAACCTAACCTTTCTTTCCTAAGCCTAATAATATAAGCTAAACTAATCTAATCTAAACCTAATTTAAAATACAGAAAAGTAGTAATAATAAAATAATTATAATAAAAACAGTAATACTAATACTAATATTAATACTACTAATAATAGTAATAATAATAATAATAATAATAATAATAATAATAATAATAACAGTAGTAATAATATTAAAATAATTATAATAAAAACAGTAATAATAATAATATAATAATCTCTGTATATACAACCTATCGATATTTTTCAAAAATAGTTATTCATCATGTGGCGAGTACAGAGCTACACGATGTAGCAAGTACAGAGCTACACGGTGTGGCGAGTACAGAGCTACACGGTGTAGCGAGTACAGAGCTACGTGGTGTGGCGAGTACAGAGCTACAGATGTAGCAAGTACAGAGCTACGGTGTGGCGAGTACAGAGCTACACGGTGTAGCAGTACAGAGCTACGTGGTGTGGCGAGTACAGAGCTACACGATGTAGCAAGTACAGAGCTACACGGTGTGGCGAGTACAGAGCTACACGGTGTAGCGAGTACAGAGCTACGTGGTGTGGCGAGTACAGAGCTACACGATGTAGCAAGTACAGAGCTACACGGTGTGGCGAGTACAGAGCTACACGATGTAGCGAGTACAGAGCTACGTGGTGTGGCGAGTACAGAGCTACACGGTGTAGCAAGTACAGAGCTACGTGGTGTGGCGAGTACAGAGCTACACGATGTAGCAAGTACAGAGCTACACGGTGTGGCGAGTACAGAGCTACACGATGTAGCGAGTACAGAGCTACGTGGTGTGGCGAGTACAGAGCTACACGGTGTAGCAAGTACAGAGCTACGTGGTGTGGCGAGTACAGAGCTACACGATGTAGCAAGTACAGAGCTACGTGGTGTGGCGAGTACAGAGCTACACGATGTAGCGAGTACAGAGCTACGTGGTGTGGCGAGTACAGAGCTACACGATGTAGCAAGTACAGAGCTACGTGGTGTGGCGAGTACAGAGCTACACGGTGTAGCGAGTACAGAGCTACACGGTGTAGCGAGTACAGAGCTACACGGTGTAGCGAGTACAGAGCTACACGGTGTAGCGAGTACAGAGCTACACGGTGTAGCGAGTACTGAGCTACACGGTGTAGCGAATACTGAGCTACACGGTGTAGTGAGTACTGAGCTACACGGTGTAGCGAGTACTGAGCTACACGGTGTAGCGAGTACTGAGCTACACGGTGTAGTGAGTACTGAGCTACACGGTGTAGCGAGTACTGAGCTACACGGTGTAGCGAGTACTGAGCTACACGGTGTAGCGAGTACTGAGCTACACGGTGTGGCGAGTACTGAGCTACACGGTGTAGCGAGTACTGAGCTACACGGTGTAGCGAGTACTGAGCTACACGGTGTGGCGAGTACTGAGCTACACGGTGTAGCGAGTACTGAGCTACACGGTGTGGCGAGTACTGAGCTACACGGTGTAGCGAGTACTGAGCTACACGGTGTAGTGAGTACTGAGCTACACGGTGTGGCGAGTACTGAGCTACACGGTGTAGCGAGTACTGAGCTACACGGTGTAGCGAGTACTGAGCTACAAGGTGTAGCGAGTACTGAGCTACACGGTGTAGCGAGTACTGAGCTACACGGTGTAGCGAGTACTGAGCTACACGGTGTAGCGAGTACTGAGCTACACGGTGTAGTGAGTACAGAGCTACACGGTGTAGCGAGTACTGAGCTACACGGTGTAGTGAGTACTGAGCTACACGGTGTAGCGAGTACTGAGCTACAAGGTGTAGTGAGTACAGAGGTACACGGTGTGGCGAGTACTGAGCTACACGGTGTGGCGAGTACTGAGCTACACGGTGTGGCGAGTACTGAGCTACACGGTGTGGCGAGTACTGAGCTACACGGTGTGGCGAGTACTGAGCTACACGGTGTGGCGAGTACTGAGCTACACGGGGTAATAAATTAGAATGATTATCCTTGCTTACACAACACTTTTTTCTGTCTTATAGACTGACCAGACGCCTCTACTGCCCGTCACAGAAACTTCTAACCTTCACAGACGCCTCTACTGCCCGTCACAGAAACTTCTAACCTTCACAGACGCCTCTACTGCCCGTCACAGAAACTTCTAACCTTCACAGACGCTTCTACTGCCCGTCACAGAAACTTCTAACCTTCACAGACGCCTCTACTGCCCGTCACAGAAACTTCTAACCTTCACAGACGCCTCTACTGCCCGTCACAGAAACTTCTAACCTTCACAGACGCCTCTACTGCCCGTCACAGAAACTTCTAACCTTCACAGACGCCTCTACTGCCCGTCACAGAAACTTCTAACCTTCACAGACGCCTCTACTGCCCGTCACAGAAACTTCTAACCTTCACAGACGCCTCTACTGCCCGTCACAGAAACTTCTAACCTTCACAGACGCCTCTACTGCCCGTCACAGAAACTTCTAACCTTCACAGACGCCTCTACTGCCCGTCACAGAAACTTCTAACCTTCACAGACGCCTCTACTGCCCGTCACAGAAACTTCTAACTTTCACAGACGCTTCTACTGCCCGTCACAGAAACTTCTAACCTTTACAGACGCCTCTGCTGCCCATCACAGAAACTTCTAACCTTCACAGACGCCTCTACTGCCCATCACAGAAACTTCTAACATTCACAGACGCCTCTACTGCCCATCATAGAACCTTCTAACCTTCATAGACGCCTCTACTGCCCGTCACAGAAACTTCTAACCTTCACAGACGCCTCTACTGCCCATCACAGAACCTTCTAACCTTCATAGACGCCTCTACTGCCCGTCACAGAAACTTCTAACCTTTACAGACGCCTCTGCTACCCCTCACAGAAACTTCTAACCTTCACAGACGCCTCTACTGCCCATCACAGAAACTTCTAACATTCACAGACGCCTCTACTTCCCATCACAGAACCTTCTAACCTTCATAGACGCCTCTACTGCCCGTCACAGAAACTTCTAACCTTCACAGACGCCTCTACTGCCCATCACAGAAACTTCTAACATTCACAGACGCCTCTACTGCCCATCACAGAACCTTCTAACCTTCATAGACGCCTCTACTGCCCGTCACAGAAACTTCTAACCATCACAGACGTCTCTACTGCCCGTCACAGAGACTTCTAACCATCACAGACGCCTCTACTGCCCGTCGCCGAGACTTCTAGCCTTCACAGACGTCTCCTCTACCTTTCACAGACGCCGTCTTGCTGAGTCATCTCTGATACATTTATAATATGAATCTTATTTCCGGTTTTGCTTCAGTAAACACCTGCCTTCAGTAAACACCTGCCTTCATCAGTATATTCTCAAACGATCCAGTCTTAGGAACACACGTGACTAGACGTGACATTAACCATCACCTCATGTCTTCTCCTGACCTGTCTTGTGGAATGTTCTTCACCTGACCTGTCTTGTGGAATGTTCTTCAACTGACCTGTCTTGTACAATGTTCTTCAACTGACCTGTCTTGTGGAATGTTCTTCAACTGATCTGTTATGTGGAATGTTCTTCAACTCACCTGTCTTGTGGAATGTTCTTCAACTGACCTGTCTTGTGGAATATTCTTCACCTAATCTGTCTTGTGGAATGTTCTTCACCTGACCTGTCTTGTGGAATGTTCTTCAACTGACCTGTCTTGTGTAATGTTCTTCACCTGACCTGTCTTGTGGAATGTTCTTCACCTGACCTGTCTTGTGGAATATTCTTCACCTGACCTGTCTTGTGGAATGTTCTTCACCTGACCTGTCTTGTGGAATGTTCTTCACCTGACCTGTCTTGTGGAATGTTCTTCAACTGACCTGTCTTGTGGAATGTTCTTCAACTGACCTGTCTTATGGAATGTTCTTCACTTGACCTCTCTTGTGGTATTTTTCGACCTGCCTTGAGGAAAATTCCTTCGCCTGACCTTTCTTCCGACTTTCTCCTGACATGACCCTTCCTTCGTGAGCCCCTTGAGGGGGGGTGTATGTGTAACCTGATATATCCTATTTTCTATATTACTTTTCAGCTAATACTCACCTGACGGGGCTTGCGACCATCCTCTCAAATCATCACATGACTCGTCCTCTGCATATCTCTTCATTTTCTTTTTTTTCAATTAGGACTTGATAATGGTCCACGTCGGGGCCGAAATCTCATCTCAAGTTTCCTCTCCAAATTATGGGATGTACGTTATATTTATTGTGATTTTTATTCTTCGCTTATCCATGGTTTGAATTGTCTGTTTATCACAGAGGTAAAAGGCTCTCCACTACTTCCTGTATAATACATTAGTGTGTATTAAGAAAGATGGTCCTCATCATTCGCACGCATTTGTGGTGCATCATAAAATTCCTTTCAGTATAGCGATTCACAAATGAAGTGCTTAACAGCTTCACTGAAGCTTCACTGCCAATACCGGATGTTTCACTGCTTCACTGAAGCCTCACTGCCAATACCAGATGTTTTAAATCTTCAGTGAAGCCTCAGTGCCGATAACAGATGTTTCACAGCTTCGCTGAAGCCTCACTCTCAATACCAAATATTTGAGAGATTCAGTGAAGCCTTACCGCAACTTCAATTCAAAAGTTAGATATTTTCCTATCTATTGTTGCAATGAATATCTGACAAATCTTAAACTAAACATTAATTCGTCAAACTTTATCACTCTCGTGTACTAATAAATAATAACTTCCCGACTAAAACCAACCATTAACTTCTAAATGAACTTCAACCTCATCTATTATACTTGACGTTGCCTTAGTCCCGCATCAAATTAAATAATGTAGTTCCTGGTGGACTCGGCAATCACCTCCCTGGCCTTACATGGATGTGCAGGCATCACTCATGGCACAGGCCAGCCTGGGCTCTATTACCAATCTTCATGACACCTCTCTCCTTCACCTGGATACCCCTAATACACACACACACACACACACACGCACACACACACACACACACACACACACACACACACACATACAGTAGGAGAAGAGGTGAAGAAACTACTGAGCTAGATACCTCGAAGGCAATGGGACCAGACAGTATCCCTCTGTGAGTTCTGAGACAGGGAGCCGAAGAACTGCATGACCCGCTAGCTAAAATATTCGACAAGCCAATTGATGTAAGGCAATGGCCAGAGGAATGGAAGTCAACAGACAGTCCCATTATTTAAGAAATTGGAGACACGAGTAGCATTATATTACCATAACACTGATATGCATAGCACATAGTGTTTTGGAGAAGATAGTGAGAAGAGTCGTGGAGCATCTGGAATTTATCATAATCAGTAACGAGCATTGTTAAATCTTGACTCGCAAACCTACTTGAGCTCTATGACAAAATAACAGAAGGCAGGAGAGTGAAGGACGGGTGGATTGCTTGGTTTTGGGCTGCAATAGGGCATTTGACAGAGTATCACACACGAAACTGGAACAACAGCTAAAGGAGCAGGCGAGAATGACACTGAAGGATTTCAATGTATCATAGAATACCTAATATGATGGAAACAAAGAATGACAATCCGGGAAAAAGTGTCAGATTGGGCACATGTGATAACTGGGACTCCTCAAGGATCAATACTGGGATGCGCACAATTTTTGGTGTAAGTGAACGACATGACGGGAGAAATAGTTTCATTTATACCTACTTGCAGATGTGAAACTAATGAAAAAAAATGGAAGGCACAGGGAAAGCCTACAAACTGAACAGGGCAGGCTGTGGGATTGGTTTAATAAATGATTGATGTTACTGATGGTGCCAATCGATTATTGGATTTCAACCTCAGTACCCGCAAGGTAATGGAAACTGTGGAGGGTCAAAGAAGACTAGAAATGGCGTTCCTTAACTGAAAATTGAGTTTTGTCAAAATAAAAGCGCTTGAAACCGCACTGAATCGTCTAAAGATGCAATAAAATAATGTTTTAGCACATTTTTCTATATTTTTAAATATTTCACATATTTTTTTAAAAATCATATAAAACCTCACTCAAGGAATAGGGCCTCAGGGTGAGCATGGTAACGAGTATATACCCTGTGGCTCCCTCCAACCGAGTAAGCTCTGCAGCTAATGCGCGTAAACAACTGGAATGATCAGGAGCTAACAAGAGTAACTCACGGAAGTAAACAACCAGAAAGACCTGAAGTTAACGTCTCACAAAACTTGCCACCAGAAGCACTCACACCGAGCTACACCGAGCTACACCGAGCTACACCGAGCTAGCAAATGTACAGTATGAATGGCATTCAGTAACCTAAATAAAAAATGCATTTAGGACGTAATATACAAAGTATGTTCCAACTAATCTTCGAATACTCGGCGCCTGCGTTCAGTTCTTATATAATGAAACACACAGTTAACATTGATAATAATAATAATAATAATAATAATAATAATAATAATAATAATAATAATAATAATAATAAAATAATAATAATAATAATCATAATCATAATCATAATTATTATTATTATTATTATTATTATTATTATTATTATATGAAGTGCTAAACCCGTGTGGGACCCTCAGGACAAAGAGTGTTGGAGGCTCGTTTCTCCTGTTGCTAACTGCGAGACAGAGGCCCCTATTCTTGAAGCAAGATTTTGTTTTTGAGAAGCAAAGGCTTGTCAGGAGGCCGCTTCTCTACAACTAGACTGAAAGACAAAATCTATGTATATTCACGAAGCTAACAGAACAGATAAAGTGATTAACTATGATCACAACGTTCACAATACTATATAGAAATATAAAAAAATAAACAAAATATTTAGCACCCGTATCCCTCTTTACCTACCTTGCTTACTTCACTTTCACACTCGCCCTCTTACCTCACCCCCTCCCATCCCTGGGGTGGAACAGTAAGCCAGCGGAAGGGCTCGGTCAGATGGCCAAAAGCTCCTTACCTAACTGGTTAGAACATTAAACTCACTATCACAAGCTCCTGAATCGAGTGTCTAAAACTGAAAATCCTTTGGACATGTTTCCTTACAACCTTGCTGCCTCTACCCACCTAGCTGTAAAAACAGGTACCTGTGTGATAGCCGACTGTTGTGAGTCGCGTCCATGGGGGACAGTGAGCTAGAAAACTGCAGTCCTGATAGAAAACACTGTGTAAGACAACCCTAACACCTGCTGGAATTATTCATGTGCTGGGTAAAACAGTATCTGTGTACCTAATGAAGTTAATTAAAAACCTTATCCCCATACCATCCGTACATACCCACAACACTTTTCTCACCTTCTCAGCTCTCTTGTACTAGTTCCTATTTATCCTTCGTTCCTCTTACCTCCTCCTTCTATTATTCTAGATTTAACTTTAGTCCACCATATGGAAGAACATGAAATGTGTGACTGATACTGGAATAAAAACGTAATTATGTGACTTTTATCATGTGCTGGGTGGGTGTTCATTTTGTGATTGTGCTTCGAAAGTTTCTATCGCTTTTATATATTGCTGCAGTTTTTAGCGTTATTGTGTATTATAACTGGTTAAATTTTGCTTAAGGACGACAGTCTAACCTACACTAAGTCGGTAGTGAGAAACAGACGTTTGCTTTGGGGAGATATAGAGAGACAGACAGACAGACAGACAGACAGACACACACACACACACACACACCTCTTAACATGGTCAACACCTCTCCAACACTTCTCCAGCACCTCTCTAACACTCTCCCAACACCCCTCCCCAACCATCCCTCTCCCACACCCTCACCTCCATTCCTCCATTATATGCCATCCCCTTCTAGCGACTGCCCATCTTCCACCACCATCCACTCAAATTCCATCTGAGGGAATCATTCATAACCCTCAGTCATCAGCGACCATCTTAGGCAACAAGACCTCATCCAAGGAGCGCACTACAATGTTTCTGGCAGAACTAAGTGAGCCTTAAAGTCATGTACTCGAATACTAATGGGACTATAAACAAGACCTGCAGATTCAGAGACAAAAACAGAGGACGACGAACTAGATGTTAACCGCGTAACAAAAACCAAGCTTTCAGGAATAAATACAAATGCATTCAAGCTGAAGTTTCACAATATCGATATATTACGATAGTGTGAAATTTCAACTTGAATAGACGAGAACAAAGGCACAGGAACAAACTATTTTATCGCAAAACCCGAGTGGCTTTTGAGAGAGTTACTGTATAATGCGGGTAGAGGCCACCACAAAAGGATTTCATGATCGATTCGCCAGTAAGTGATTGTAAGAGAATGTTGTGTGCTTAGTAGTGGAGTGACGACGGTGGTCACCTGGTAAGGCCAAGTCTCACCTAGTTAGGCATGTATTGAAGCTTGAAAAGTTCGGAGATGTAACGTCTGACTGACTCCGTAGCTGAAAGACGTTAAATGAAAACAAAAATGGATGAAGAAGCTGAGAATCGTATTATTGGAAAAGAGTAGACATAGAGGAAGATATATTTCGGCGTAGGAAAGCAGAAAATAGAGACAAAGGTTTAAGATAACTTCCTGAAGGTAAGTAAGTAAGTTTATTCAGGTATACACAAATACATTTACATAGATTATCATACATAGCAGCATATGTGTAGAGAACCTAGGGTAACCCAAAAAAGTCAGACAGAGTGACTTATTTCCATTGAGGTCCTTTTTATACCTTAATATTATACATTGTAGGATATATATGATATTAAATTATAAAGGATATATGTATACAAGGAATAAGGTAAAAAGAGTTATTTACATATACATGTGTGTTAGCTAAAAAAATAAAAAATCATTCCAAAGAGCCGTAAGGAAAATAAGAATTCGGTAAAAAGGAAGTGAGAAAATGGATCTAAATGCTGAGAAAGATAGCACATGTGGCCTCTCTCTCTCTCTCTCTCTCTCTCTCTCTCTCTCTCTCTCTCTCTCTCTCTCTCTCAGGGATGAGAAATGAACTGCATCAGTCAATCGGAAGCTGAGGTTCAACCCACACAGGGACAGAGTGCTGAGCCCACACACACACACACACACACAAATACGTTCTTTTGTGAATTGTTGCAGTCACGGTATTGTGACTTCATATAATACAAAAACTGCTAATGACATTATGGAATAATAACAGAGGATGTATGCACTGTGAAGTCTGTATCTTAGTGTACATACACTAAGAGTTGACTTCAACCCAATTTATATATATATATATATATATATATATATATATATATATATATATATATATATATATATATATATATATATATATATATTTGTGTGTGTGTGATACAGTTGATTCTTGAACAAGGCGGGGGTTAGGGGCGCCGACCCCCGCGCAGTCGAAAATCTGCGTAAAACTTTTGACTCCCCAAAAACTGAACTACTGCGAGCCTACTGTTGATCGGAAGCCTTACCGATATGTAATAATACATATAATAGCAAATAATACATATGATAGAGTATATAATAAATATAACAATGAAGTAACCTAGAGATAAGAAAATGTTATTAAGGAAATCATAAGGAAGAGAAAATACATTTACAATTCTATACTGTATTTATCGATACCGTATGTTTACATCGTCTGTTTACAAGATGAATCGTCTCTCTGCCAGTACCTAAATCAATACTGTCTTATATCAGTGGTTCTCAACTCGTTTCAGGCCATGGACCACTAACCCAATTATAAAAATATCGTGGACTATTTCAATTTTTGAGTAATGATATATAAAGGCAAAGCAAAGACAACAAACAATTTGATATGAAATGTATTTCTTATAAACAGAAATTCGAGAATATATATAAAATAATAGATATCTAACATTTTGGTCTGAAATATATTTCATACAAACATAATTTCCTGGAAATAAATGAATACATATCCAACATTTTGCTGTGAAATTTCTTTCTAAGGAACATAATTTTGAAATCATGAAGTATACAGCCAACATTTGTCTTTGAAATATGATTATTTCACTTTTCCTTGCAACCAGACTTTTGGATTCTCTTCTCACTGAGAAGCTTTTCAGTGTTAGGAGTGGCACTTGATAATGTTAGGAGTGGCACTTGATAATGTTAGGAGTGGTACTTGATAATGTTAGGAGTGGTACTTGATAATGCACAACGAATTTCGCTTTCAACTGCAAGCCGATTCCTCTGTTTGGACTTAATGTGCAACAAGCATAAAAATCCACTCACACACATGTAAGTTGATGCAAATAGCAAAAGAAATCTGACTGTATATGTTGACAGAGTTGGATAAGTAACAATCACACTGGCCAAAAATGTTTCCATGGTAGACCGCTGCCAAATAATTTTTCAGGTCCAAGAACTCCTCCTGCATAACCTCTGGAACACCATGAACATCTGTTACGAATGTATTCCAGATGAAAGAAAACCCATCCTTTGTCATGTCCACCTCTGGAAAGTATCACTGAAATTCCTCCCGCAGTTTTTGTAAATGTTCGAGAATATGCAACTGAATGGCTTCCTTTTTCCCTAGCATGGCATCCACACATGGAAATTGAACTAAATTTTTACTTTCGACTCTTCTGATCCAGAGTTCTAATTTCTCAAGAAAAGCCTTGATGATTCCTTGGCGAGAGAACAGATTTGCTCCTTTCCCTTGCCGCTTAAGATTCAGTTTGTTGAAGACATCAAAAATATCAACAAGGTATGCTAGTTCTAATTCTGACGAAAGACACAACTAATCAGCTTAGCAGTTCAGTGTCTACTGTACTAAACAACAGAATTATGTGCAGCCGCATGGCAGCTGACAGGAATCAAACAGGAATGTCCCGCGCTCTCACGCGCGCACACCCACACGACGTCACGAACCAACTGCCTCAACACGCAAGGTTCACGTGATATCGCTTCCGCAGTTTGACTGTCGTTGCAGCTAACACGGGCGAATCCATTATTCGACCACCCCCGTTCATGGTGGTCAGTGCGCATATTTCTGATCCACACTTTATTATCGATAAATTTAAGACTATATGCACCAATCTTCAGTTTCTTACCAAATATAGTGAATGTTCTGTGGACCACCCAAAATGTCACCATGGACCACCAGTTGAGAACCTCTGTCTTATATGATACAAAACACTGTAGATGTTATACTAAAACTAGACATCAAAAATGAAAGGTAGTGCTAAACAAATCATAGCTATTTATGATTTAATATTGCATCTTTACGCTTGTTTACATTTCTCTCGACTAAGAATGAAACATATACGATCTGTAATTGTTTGTGTGCACAAGTTTGAATAATTTTTAACTTTTTATAATAGATTTGTGTATATTTTATGGTACTAAATGATAAAACAAACTGGTATGTACATATTTTTTAATCATTCATGACATACCTAACTTTTTCTTATTTTTTTTCGGTCGCAAATCTCCCCCCCCCCCCCCAAAAAAAACAACAACAACAGAATTTCAAAATATTTATTGAAAAAATCCGTGTGTAAGTGAACCCGCGGCTAAGGGACTCCAAATATTGCGCTAGAGGTGGACCCTTTACACACACACACACACATATATATATATATATATGTCGTGCCGATTAGGTAAAACTTGCGATTTTGGCTTAAATAGCAACTCTCACCTTGCCATATAAGACAAGTGAAAATTTGTGTATGCAATAATTTCGCCAAAATCGTTCTGAACATAACGAAAAAAATATATTTCATTGTGTTTGTTTATTATTAAATTAATGTTAACGTATCTAAAATATATTTAGTTGGGTTAGGCTAAATTAAATTGCTCTTGTTGTAATAAGGTTAGGTAGGTTTTCAAAGTTTCTCTTGGTACAAAATTATAAATTCTTACATTAACATAAATGAAAAAAATATATCTTTAAACGTATAAGAGAAAATTTTAGAAAGGACTTAATTTTAGATGAGTTCTTGCTAATTGACCAGTTTTACCTAATCGGCACGACATATATATATATATATATATATACATATATATATATCAATGCACCACGCAGAAACAAGCGAGTATATACAGAGAAAGATCGCAGTCAGCAGGACTCGATGCTGCTACTGGGATGGACAAGATTCCCAGGCAGCGCTCTTATCAACTCAGCCACACAAATGCCACATAAGCTGGCAGTTGTCACAAGTCAGTCTGTCCCGGCACGCTGAACCTCAAGCATAGATTCAAGCTATTTCAATCTCCTCCTGTATGTTCTGACCTCTCAAGCGCACTTGTGTGGCTGAGTGGATAAGAGCGCTGCCTGATAATCTTGTCCGTTCCAGTAGCAGTATCGAGTCCTGCCTACTGCGATCTCTCTCTCTCTCTCTACACACACACACACACACACACACACATATATATATATATATATATATATATATATATATATATATATATATATATGTTTGTGTGTGTGTGTTATGCCGAATAGGTAAAACTTGCGATTTTGGCTTAAATAGCAATGTTCTTCTTGCCGAATAAGTTAAGCGAAAATTTGTGAATGCAACAATTTCGCAAAAGTCATTCTGAACCTAACGAAAAAAAATGTATTTCATTGTGTTTGCTTATTATTAAATTATTGTAAACTTATCTAAAATATATTTAGCTGGATTAGGCTAAATAAAATTGGGCTTGTTATAATAAGGTTAAGTAAGTTTATTAAGGTTCTTTTGGTTCAAAATTATTAATTTTTACATTAACATAAATTAAAAAGAAATGATGTCCAGAAACATATAGGAGAATTTTTTAGAAAGGATTTAATTTTAAATGAGTTCTTGCTAATTGACCAGTTTTTACCTATTCAGCACGACACACACATTATATATATATATATATATATATATATATATATATATATATATATATATATATATATATATATATATATATATATATATATATTAAAGTATTCGTGATGTCAGTGTGCAGGTAAATAGCCGGCTTAATGACCCACGTGCTTTAGATAAGCTTCAAACCTAACACTGACAATGAAAACAGAGCATAATGGAGCTCACACACGCTTACTTGTTTTAAGAAGCAAACAAATTATTCGCTCGTGGCCGAGTCTCTTATCTAACACAAGAAGAATGATTCTATTATGAAGTATGAGACTGCAGATGTTGAATAGCCTGCAACAGCAGCAGCACCGTGTGCAAGACTCGGGCAGCAGTAGCAGCCAGACCATCCACGTTCTTACACTTTTGCCCTCTTCATGGCAGACAGCGTTTCACTGTTGTAGAGACAGTCAGATGGGAGTGAAAACTCTGAGAGTGAAACTCTGACTGTTATGTCTGCCTCGTTCAGTAGCTGTCAATTTTCTGTTCGCGGGGCAGGGCTTTTTATCAAGGTTTTCTTATAGTTATACATTTTTTCTTAGTGGTATATGATAAATGTTTTTTTTTTTTATGGACAGAGGACAACCTAAACTAACATAGCTTAACCTAACCTAACTGAACCGAACCCAACGCAACCCAACCTAACCTAACTGAACCTAACGTAATGCAACCCAACCTAACCTAACCTAACTCAAATGAACCCAACCCAGTGCAATCTAACCCAACCTAACCTGAGAAATTAGCTGCAAATCGTTTGTGAGAAATCGACAGAGATGTTTTTGATAGTTAAGAGAACAGTAATATTTTTTTTTTCATTTAACTACACATGAAACATTTAAACTCAGAGGGCACGTCTGGCAGGGGAGTGTCTTTGAGATTATGTGCAACGTCCTTATCTGAACGCATGGTGTCAGGCCGGGTTATGGACGCACTGAGAGACACTCTCTCATTGGATGAGCTGTCCAGCAGAGTGAGTCTATGACGTGAAGCAGTACGTGAGGGAAGTCTCGCCAGTCCACCAGTGAGGACTCTCATGCTGAAACGTTTCGCCCGCGCATTAAGCTTCTTCAGTTGAAAACAGTGATCAGCCTTGATAGCTGTAAGAGCACTCAACAACGTTACGAATATATATATATATATATATATATATATATATATATATATATATATATATATATATATATATATATATATAACACATATATAAATTTATATAAATTCGTAACAGTCATTGTCTGGCATCTTGACAGTATTGTTGTTGATGGTGGTGGCGGCGGCGGAGGCGGCGGCGGTGGTGGTTGTGGTGGTGGTGGTGGTGGTGGCAGTGGCGGTGGCGGTGGTGGCGGCGGCGCTTTATATACAAGCTCAGAACAAGTTAGACAGCTGATACCGGAGTTATACAACTCAAATATAAGCTCATATATGAGCTATAAGTATATAAACCGCTCTTAGCCTGTAAAATTGATTTGTCTGAAAAAAAAAAGCGTTCTCTCACTACGAGCGGTGGCGTGCTGATTTCAACGTTTTATGTTACTGTATGACCACCCTGTTGCCAGACGTATCTCGGCAAGTTGTTTTAATTCTCTTACTTGTAGTTAAATATACGTACGGAACTCAACCTGAGCCAACCCAACCTAACCCAACCTCATTTAAAATAAAGAACACAGGTTTACAGAGAACGTTAAGAAACTGACGCTGGAAATTGTGATTAATAATTAACCCATTAAGATGAGGAGAGTTACTTAGACAGCATCATGACAGGGAGAGCGAGACAGCATCATGACAGGGAGAGCGAGACAGCATCATGACAGGGAGAGTGAGACAGCATCATGACAGGGAGAGTGAGACAGCATCATGACAGGGAGAGTGAGACAGCATCATGACAGGGAGAGTGAGACAGTATCATGACAGGGAGAGTGAGAGAGCATCATGACAGGGAGAGTGAGACAGCATCATGACAGGGAGAGTGAGACAGCATCATGACAGGGAGAATGAGACAGCATCATGACAGGGAGAGTGAGACAGTATCATGACAGGGAGAGTGAGAGAGCATCATGACAGGGAGAGTGAGACAGTATCATGAGAGGGAGAGTGAGACAGCATCATGACAGGGAGAGTGAGACAGTATCATGACAGGGAAAGTGAGAGAGCATCATGACAGGGAGAGTGAGACAGCATCATGACAGGGAGAGTGAGAGAGCATCATGACAGGGAGAGTGAGACAGCATCATGACAGGGAGAGTGAGAGAGCATCATGACAGGGAGAGTGAGACAGTATCATGACAGGGAGAGTGAGACAGCATCATGACAGGGAGAGTGAGACAGCATAATGACAGGGAGAGTGAGACAGCATAATGACAGGGAGAGTGAGACAGCATCATGCCAGGGAGAGTGAGACAGCATCATGACAGGGAGAGTGAGACAGCATCATGACAGGGAGAGTGAGACAGCATAATGAGAGGGAGAGTGAGACAGCATCATGACAGGGAGAGTGAGACAGCATCATGACAGGGAGAGTGAGAGAGCATCATGACAGGGAGAGTGAGACAGCATCATGACAGGGAGAGTGAGACAGCATAATGACAGGGAGAGTGAGACAGCATAATGACAGGGAGAGTGAGACAGCATCATGACAGGGAGAGTGAGACAGCATCATGACTGGGAGAGTGAGACAGCATCATGACAGGGAGAGTGAGACAGCATCATGACAGGGAGAGTGAGAGAGCATCATGACAGGGAGAGTGAGAGAGCATCATGACAGGGAGAGTGAGACAGCATCATGACAGGGAGAGTGAGACAGCATCATGACAGGGAGAGTGAGACAGCCTCATGACAGGGAGAATGAGACAGCATCATGACAGGGAGAGTGAGACAGCATAATGACAGGGAGAGTGAGACAGCATCATGACATAGAGAGTGAGACAGCAACATGACAGGGAGAGTGAGACAGCATCATGGCTTTTCATGGGCCTTGGAACAAAGGTACAACTCTCATACACATGGCAGGACACATTCATCACTCATACACATGGCAGGACACATTCATCACTCATACACATGGCAGGACACATTCATCACTCATACACATGGCAGGACACATTCATCACTCATACACATGGCAGGAATTATGCATCATTCATACACCTGGACTAATTTGACAAAACAAATTCTGAATCATTCACCTGCATGTGTTGTTCACAAACAAATTCCTCAACAATTGTTTTGATTCCACCACAAACGAGAAAACATGTTTGGTCCTATTCAAAACAAGCTCTAAATCCGTATGGATCATTCAGGAAAACGTCAAGCATCCGGCAGCACAAGGAAGGTCGTCAATACATTCGGTAGCGTGAAGAAGGTCGTCAGTACATTCGGTAGCGTGAAGAAGGTCGTCAGTACATCTGGCAGCGTGAGGAAAGTCGTCAGTACATCTGGCAGCACGAGGGTTGGTCGTAGTTAGTTATTAAACAAAGCTTGGGATGCCTGGACTGGGATTAGTCTCCCATAATGCTCCAACAATTAGATAGGGAGAGTCTAAGTTCTTGTTTATGTGGCGTGTCACCGGGGTGGTGCGCTGAGCCGGCGCCAGCACTCTGGTAGCAGTCGCCAGCACTCTCTGGTAGCAGGCGGCAGCACTCTCTGGTAGCAGGCGCCAGCACTCTCTGGTAGCAGGCGCCTGCACTCTCTGGTATCAGGCGCCAGCACTCTTTGGTAGCAGGCGCCAGCACTCTCTGGTAGCAGGTGCCTGCACTCTCTGGTATCAGGCGCCAGCACTCTTTGGTAGCAGGAGGCAGCACTCTCTGGTAGCAGGTGCCTGCACTCTCTGGTATCAGGCGCCAGCACTCTTTGGTAGCAGGCGCCAGCACTCTCTGGTAGCAGGCGCCAGCACTCTCTAGTAGCAGGTGCCAGCACTCTCTGGTAGCAGGTGCCAACACTCTCTGGTAGCATGTGCCAGCAGGTGCCAGTACTCTCTGGTAGCAGGCGCCAGCACTCTCTGGTAGCAGGTGCCAGCACTCTCTGGTAGCAGGTGCCAGCACTCTCTGGTAGCAGGCGCGAGCACTCTCTGGTAGCAGGCGCCAGCACTCTCTGGTAGCAGGTGCCAGCACTCTCTGGTAGCAGGTGCCAGAACTGTCTGGTAGCAGGCGCCAGCACTCTCTGGTAGCAGGTGCCAGCACTGTCTGGTAGCAGGCGCCAGCACTCTCTGATATAAGGCACTCAGCAAATGGCCAGAAATGAATGCACCATCTTAATTATTCGTCTGTTAAACTTGTGCATGTATTACCAAATATCTGAACCTACTGACTGATTTTACTGATGGTTCTAGTATGGATGAGCTGCAGTAGACCTATTGGTTCTTACAAGACATGCAACTCATGCGCAATTATTTCCTCCCTTACAGCAACACAAAGAATTTTCCATAGTAATGCTACGTGGCAGTTTGTTGCTCGTTTATTATAATTATGAACAGCAAGGAATTTAACACAGTCCTCTATGGAACGCCGCTTGTGACTGGCCCACCATTCTAATATTTTCCCTTTTCTCCCAACTCTCTATTGCCTTTCGGTCAGCCTTGCCTAGGTCCATGAAAGAACCTTTTCAATATTGCTTGTTTCCACTGTTTATCAGTTCCTTGCGTACTGCCCTATCAAAGACCTAACTGAAGTCCAGGCAAACAACTTGGTACACTTAATTATTGTCTGAAGCTTTTAAATACCTTAGTAAATAAATGTTAGTCAGTAAATTTATTACACAAGAATGATCGCTGGCAATGGCGTGTTGAGACTCATTGATCAAATAATACTCATCAAAGCGATTTCATGATTTATCTTTCAATTTTTATTTTAATATTTTGCCCACTATCAAGGTTATGTTGACAGGGTGATAGTTCTGTTTTGTAAAATGTATCACATTAGCCACCTTCCACATATACAGCACGCCACCAATTTGCAAGTTCCTCCTTGCATTATATAAGAAATCTTGACAATAGTTCCTTGGGGCTTGGGACCTGGTCTGGGGGCTTGGGACCTGGTCTGGGGGCTTGGGACCTGGTCTGGGGGCTTGGGACCTGGTCTGGGGGCTTGGGACCTGGTCTGGGGGCTTGGGACCTGGTCTGGGGGCTTGGGACCTGGTCTGGGGGCTTGGGACCTGGTCTGGTTTCAACCTGTCGCCTGTGTAACTTGTTTTCCTTAGGTCTTTTACAGTTATATATTTCTGGGAATTTTATTTGTGGCTTCCTGTGTTAAAACGGAAAATGATTATTTATTCAAAATGTAACATAACTTTTTTGTCATTATCAGTGAGCAGTCCTGAGCTCAGCTCAAGTGAACCTCTCTTGACCTGAAGCTTAGAGTTATATTCTTGGGAGAGAGTGAATATATCTAGATAATTGCAAGTGGCAAAACCTGTAAAAGAGTTTATGAAAGACACCTGGGAGTAGCTGTGGCTACAGATTGGTCTGTAAAGGATGATTATTCACAGAATAAATAATGGAAACAGTAGGTTGGTCGAGGAGTCTATGACAAGAAATTCGTTAATGGATGAAAAATAAAAGGTCATTGAATATAGTGACAACGACTCTTTTGTATGTATGTAAACTATTGCACTTGATTATTGAAGGGATGAGGAGGAAACTAGTATAGATGCGGTAAAATGTTGCGTCTCGGATTAACGTGTAGTGTGAATATTAAGTAGAGAATAAAGAGTGAAGATACTCTAGGATGGCGTGGTGGTGTGTAGGACATGATTAAGGAAGAGGAAGGAGGTGGAAGGGATGTCCAAAAAAGAGCGTGTAATAAAAGAGTGAGTAAAGGCAGATGAGTTGTAGATACTCAACGTGTTGTTGGAGTGTGAGAGTGACAGTATCCACAGAGGGATCCGGAAAAGTTGCTAGACTCCAGATTTAGACCTGGTTGGAATATTAATTGTACTTTAAAAGAAAGGTGAGAATGTTGCGATTCGGTGGATTACGGGAGCGTGATATTCGTGCACTTCTGGTAAGACACCTAGGATGTAAGTGACAGTGAGTGTGCTTTCTTCTGTGTGCTGTGTGTGTATGTATGTATGTGTGTGTGTGTGTGTGTTGTGTGTGTGTGTGTGTGTGTGTGTGTGTGTGTGTGTGTGTGTGTGTGTGTGTGTATGTGTGTGTTTTAGACTTTAATCTAAAAAAATACAAATATTTTCCCCTCATAGCCACGTTACTACAGAACCAAACTGATGTACAGTACAGTACCGTACATAAACACATACTCCATCAAGATGGAATCCCAAGGTATATACACCGAGAGGTATATTTCTCTCAGTGAATGTAAATCGAGTGGAATACATTTTCTCAATGTATATGCAGTGTAAATATACCTATGCACACAAAAAGTATTCTAGGAGGATGGCGTAGACATTAAACGAAGCCTCAAAGACCCACACGTAAGCGAAAGACTTTCAGCCTAAAACACAAACCATTGTGTAATTTATGACAGCTGTCTCGCCCTCAGCTACCGCTGGAGAAAGAGACGGAATCAGCACCCATCACGACACCACAAGGCTGAGTTGCTGAGTCCTGGACACTGCAGCAGGTAGTCACGCAGATGTGAGATTAAGTGAAGTGTCTGAGCCACGTAGTTTTACTCCGAAGTGGAAAGTGAACCATGCCATCAAGTGAACCGGAACACTAACTGAACCAAATCACTAAAAAAACCCAGATCACTAACTGAAAACGGTACCAAATCTAGTCTTAATAACAGCCTGAATTATATAATAGACTGTGTGGCGAAACGTTTCCTCAATATAGATTCCCATAAGTTGCATGTCTCACTCTTCATATGATAAACTGAACCAGGAATCAGGTCAAATAACAGAACGAACAGGAGAATATAGAAAACTTGGTCAGTAATTGAACCAAGTCACTAACTTAATCAGGTCACTAACTAAACGAGGATACTAAATCACGCCAGTAACTTAACCGGGCCACTAATTAAACCAGAATACCTAAACACACCACTAATTTGACCAGGTTACTAATTAGACCAGGTCATTAAATAAAGCAAGGCACTAAATTAAGTTATTACCTAAACCAAGCTACTAAGTAGTCTGCATTAATAAGCCAGATCACTAAGTAAACCAGGTCAATAAACCAGATCAATAACTAAAGCAGGTCAATAACTAAATCAGGTCAACAACTAAACCAGGTCAATAATTAAATCAGGTTAATAACTATACCTGGTTAGCAACCAAACCAGATCAATAACTAAACCAGGTCAATAACTAAATCACATCAATAACTAAACCAGGTTAGTAACCAAACCAGATCAGTAACTAAATCAGACCACTAACTTAACCAAATATCAAAATGAGCCAAATTACAGGTTGAGTCGTGTAATAGTCCGTCATGTCACAGGTAATTTATCGACGCATTCCCATGCGTTCACGGATACCTGCACATGAGCTTCCTGCGCATAAGTTATGTAATAATAATGTTCTTTCGTACCTTCAAACTGCTTCTAGGTAATTCGCTCTTAACGTAGACTGAACCAGGACACAGCTTGATGTGATGAGGGATGCGATTTTTTTTATCCTAATTTGAAATTTTAGTGACAGTATTTCTTGTGACAATCCTATGAGTTGGTCAGAAAAGAGGACAGGTGCTTCCTGACGCGGGTCTTAGTCATATGATGACCTGCCCCTGGAGCTTTTGGTCATCTGACCGAGGCCTTCTGCTGGCTTACCGATCTATCCCTTTAACAATTATGGTTATAATTATAACCAAACATAGGTCATGATGAGATGAGAAAGACAGGACATGAAGCCTCGGTGTGAAACTCTACTGGGTGTTGCACAAGTGTGTGTGGACAGTTATGATAGGCCCAGAATAAGGTAGGTTATGAAAGGTAAACTCTTATAGGCTTAGGCATAAGGAACTTGTCGTAGTGCAGACACAAATTCACTTGGATTCGTAAATGCATTTCGCTAACACAAGCTCAGTTCGTTTAACTGTATGACTAGCTAAGTCATCGTCTCAGTTGGGTCGTTGTGGGTTTAGCTTAGTGCAAGTAACCGCAGTTTACTTCCTGTGGTTACTTTTTCACCCTTTATAATGTTCCTTCAATGGTAAAATGTTTATTAGAATTGTAAAATGTTGTGTTGTGTGCTGTAGAACATGGGTGTAAGCTCATCCAGTGGAAATAGCTTTAGAATGTATGCAAAAGGTGACCCCGCATTACCTATAAATATATAAATGCACCGATATTTCTGAGGTAGCATCTTGCGGGTGGTGGCAGCGTAAGTGATGGAGTAGGTGACACGACGGAAGACCTCATGGTGAGCGTTATCAGTGACTGGTGACTACACTCGGAGGGACAGAACTGCAAATGTAGCCAGGAATGATTAGTGTGACCTTAGTGAGTTGCAAGGTGTTTGCAACTTGAAAACTAATCTTACAATGAGTCATATAAAAGACCGATTTACCGTAGATTGTACCAGGAAGCAAAATGAGTCATATAATAGACTGAGCTATCACAGACTGAGCCAGGAAACATTGATCTATTGTACCATAGAGTGAACCGGGAACCAGATTGAGTCTTTTATTACATTGATCTGTTATAGGTTGAATAAGAAACCAGACTGATTCGTAAAACATAATGAATCAAGAAACAGATTGTTATGTAATACACATAGAGGCTATTTAGTCTCGCTAATGACATAATATTCAGAGAAATATTCATTAGATATTTACGTGGGCAACCCTCTCAAGCCAGTCTCTTTGCGCCCAAAGGAAGAGAAAGGACCTTGAAGGAAAAGGAAGCGAAGACTGAAACGAGGGAAAAGAATGGAGATGAGATAAAGGTAGAGGAGATAATTAGACAGAAAAAGAGGAAGCATAGGATGAAGAGAGAAACTAGAGAATTAGAGATGAAGAGGGGATGAAAAGAAAGAAGAAATTAGAGTTCAGATTTTGCCGCAGAAGTGGCTAGGTTATTGTGGACGGTTGCTCAAGAACATATGGGTACACAAAAAAATAGAAACTAAAACCCAAAAGGAATAACAGGATTATATCTGGATTTTATGGCTGAATCTCCTGCCAGCATGGCCCATGCTAACCTAACATTACATCTGTGGTCACTGGGGCCCATGCTAACCTAACATTACATCTGTGGTCACTGGGGCCCATGCTAACCTAACATTACATCTGTGGTCACTGGGGCCCATGCTAACCTAACATTACATCTGGACATGTAGCTGAAATTAACGTTACATCTGTTTCTAGTAAATCTAGGATATTTGCTTAAAGTACCTGGTGTCTTATTATCACTAATAAGATACCATGACATATTACATAGGTTATTATACTGACTATCGCTATATTCCTCAATAAGTGAATAATGAAGCACAGTGTTCAAGAAACTGACCATTAAACTGACCATATACTTTGCATTTAGTTTGATCATCGTCAGTGTATTTTCCAAACTGCCAAAAGTATTTAAGTATTTATTATGCCTGGCTACTACAACTTCCTTATGTTTACATTGTAAGCAGCTCTGTAAATGTGTTTACATTGCAAGCAGCTCTGTAAATGGGTTTACATTGCAAGCAGCTCTGTAAATGGGTTTACATTGCAAGCAGCTCTGTAAATGGGTTTACCTATATTCATGTTATCATAGTGAGTTATAGATATACTCAGGTTTTTAACTGTGTTTCGTTTAAGATGTATTCTTTGGGTAATTTTTCTGCTTTATCGTGGAGTAATTCAATTTTTGATGGAATCCATATGTACTGAAAATTAATTTATTTCTCTTTGATAATTTAATATCCATACCAGGCTTCTCCAATGAACATGTTGTTAGAATCATTATGTGAGTCAAGGGCATTTATTGATAATATACAGCCATTAATGTTCAAGGAGTCAGGCTCATTGTCATAAGTTAAACTTTAATGCCATTAGGAAGGCAAACAATTCAGTTTGTAATTAATAAGTCCAATTGTTAATTCTTATGCCTAACTCAAGATGCTCGCTATAATTCATATCGCGAGAGATGAGAAGACGAGCAAAATCCACCTTGCCGGTAGACCTTTGTTTATATCCAGCAGTGTATCTAATTTGTGATATATTATTATTGACAGTTAAGCTGAAATTATCTTCTGCAGTAGTTGCCTTAGCAACTGCTGCTTGGGAGAGGCTGTAAGATATTAGATTAATACAGCTACCATGGGAGGGTGAAATACAGCTACCATGGGAGGGTGAAATGCTCTTGTTGTCTACACTTATACAATTCAGGCAGGTTAAATAATTTAGGTACACTTGCATGTTTTGACAATCCACTTAGATTTATGCTTACTTCTAGACTTTTACAAAGATTTATTATGTCAGTTTCTGCTTCATTTCTCAACATTTTAATACCGATTATAATATTTAATACCAATTATAATATTATTTAATACCGATTATAATATGACTAACAGTTAACCTACCATTTATATTAGGAATACTACCAAACTCCTTTTAGGACAACCTAAAATAATTCTGAGGAGAAGATTTTCTTTAGCTAATGCTGAGACATTACACCATTATCAGTGAAGGATCCAGTATTGGCTATGTACATCATTCTCACTATGATGAAATAAATTAATTTCAACCTTTCTTGAGTACTTTCTAGGTTTGTTCTAATATAAGATGGGAGATTTTCATGCCTGGATGTTTTGGTCCAGTAATTTATGAGGTCATTAGGTTTCTCAAGAGGGTACGGATGAGCAACATTGCCACACTTTTTCTCCTCGTTAATTTATTTATACCTTTCCATGCTAGACTGAGAAGGTTATATCTACTTAATCCGTTAACAAATTATTCTCATTCATTACCTTAGTTTTTATTTTCTCATCCTTTCGTCTGTTAATGCAGTTTGAAAAAAATTGAGTAACTCCGAGGTTCTATACTCACGCAAAAAGCATTCTAACTGCACTTATTAAACTGTGTAGTTGTGGGTTATTATAGTACTCGTGACGGGTTTTGTTAACATTAAAAGGGAGAAAATTTGTGTCTTCTCTTAGTATTCCCCAGATATGTGAGAAAATTTTCAGTAGTAGCGACTAGACTATCATTAAGTTTTTGTGTACCGGTGGGCTTGTAACTCTCGTAACATGGATCCATTCAGTTAATATATTCATATGATCTTGGTTAAGAATACGGTTTTTCCCTCTTGTATTTCGGCTCTCGGTTGCCGAAAATATGGTCAAGGTTAACGGTTGTGAATCTTAGAAAGTGAGGGAATTGAAGATTATCCAACCATCACAGTGGGTGTGGGTGGGTGTGAGTTGGACCTGACTAGCTTGTGCTACTAGGTCAGATGAATGTGACTTACCTAACCAGGTCAAGGCATTGGCCTCGCATGGGCCAGTAGGCCTGCTGCAGTGTTCTTTCTTTCTTATGTTCTTATGTATATGATACGTTAAATCCTGTGCATATATCTAAGATGCCCTCATGTAAATGTGTGGGTTCAATATTTCCCACTGGTTAATTATTCTCATGTTCTTCCAGAAACTTAACAAACTGGTGTTTGTTACTGATTCTCTAATTTTCTTATGTCTGGCAGTCTATCCTTCAAGAATAATACGTATTAGGTTCAATATGAATGTGATCAAGTAAAACATTAGATTGAAACTGATTAGCAGGAGTATAAATATTGAAGAGGTTAATCGAGAAGTTGCCAGCATATAATTTATAACCATGATATTGCATGTTTATTCGGCTTTGCAAATCTATGAGTGAATGAAGCAAGTTCTTTCTAACGTAAAGCACACTGCAGTTCGTTGATATTAAGTTAGATGATGCATATCCGGCCAGCTACGAGAAACGATCTCCATCTCCTAAGATAAGATAAGATTTCTTCGGATTTTTAACCCCGGAGGGTTAGCCACCCAGGATAACCCAAGAAAGTCAGTGCGTCATCGAGGACTGTCTGTCTTATTTCCATTGGGGTCCACAATCTTGTCCCCCAGGATGCGACCCACACCAGTCGACTAACACCCAGGTACCTATTTGCTTCTAGGTGAACAGGACAACAGGTGTAAGGAAACACGTCGAAATGTTTCTACCCCGCCGCCGGGAATCAAACCCGGGCCCTCCGTGTGTGAAGCGAGAGCTTTCTAATGGAAGCATTGTACCACGATATTTTTTTTAACCTGTCCTTCTAACCGTGCTTCTTAGATGGTAAAGCTGCAATTTGGTAACAATATTGGACAAATATACGTAAGAATATAGCTGGAGAGGGTTTTTTATCCTCGCGATTTTCCTTAATCATCCAGAGGCACTTCGTCAGCACTGTTCTGGGCACCTCGGCTTCTCTACTACTGTTTCTATTTTAGTGAAGAAATAGAAACAGTGCTTTCCCCTTTATGTTCAGAGGGATCATGCTGACTACTTAGATTTACATAATTTGTTACCATCTGCTCGAAATGGTATTTTCTTCGACAATGTGGAGAAATTTCTCCGAGAGGGGGGGCAGCCCAGCCCTTAGAAAGGGCAGATGGCGTCTTGCTAGCTTCCTGATCAACAGTTTAATAAGTACATGTTTGTACTCTGGAACATCACAGAGGTTGCGTATGCAATGTATCTTGGTCACTTATGCAAAGCCTATTGAGATTAGTGGTAGTGTATATGAGTGACAGACAATTGAGAAAAATGACTCTCTTTGACGTAGCAGGAAAAGTACAGAAAACTCCTGTTTCACTTTATACACGTGTGGAACAATCATGAACTTTCAATGATCGAAATATTTAAAAACAAGCATTTGAGTTGCAAATTGTTGCAGTGTTAAGCAAGTTGGGAAATGGTGCTTAGATCAGCAATACAGAGCAAGCTGGGACGAACGGAGGAGCGGACATCAGATTGAAATAAACCACGGAACGGGGAGCTGTTGTGGCACATGCATTGACCTAACAAAGGGACTATTACAGTGCGCCCTCAACCTCTATCTGACCTCTATCAATCTCGATCCTCACAAGAAAATTATTAAAAAGAAGTGTGTGCAGCTTCTTATAATGACATTGTTGTGAGAAGAACAATTAAACAAGATTGCATTTAATCCTCGTAGAGGAAACATTCAAGCTGGGATAATTAATAAAAATAATCTTCCACGCGTTTATGTTAAAAAGGGACAATTCAAATTAGCGATATATTACAGAGAAGTGTGCGCAGCTTCTTGTAGTGACTAATTACTGCAACAGACAAGTATTGAAGAATGTATAGTGACAATTGCAAGTGTAACAGGACGTGTGACATGTCTCAGCGATTTTCAATCAAGTCAACATTTTCCGGTTGTGAATTAAGGGTCCAATACAAATATCAAGGTAAGTCTGCTCAGACATGTCGAAGTTCAAATAACTGCGCAGTTAGGAACTTATTTATGTATTCACCCAGTGAATTATGGGCTTTTGAGCCCAACCCAGTGAGTACCAACTACGTATTCAGTTTCTAATGACTGAATATGGTGATATATGCTCCTCTGGGGCAATTATTTTAACTCACTTAATATATATTTGTCCCTAACAGCTCCATGTCGGTAGAACACTGGGTCACATCGGGGGATCTTTCTGGCCGCAGCTGCAGAAAGATGACCCAGCAACAAAGATAAGTACAGTGTTACTCAGTTACTGTACCAGTTGATGTTCTATCAATTTAATTTACCACAGACAAGATTGATATGAATTTTTAAAAGGTAAGATGTCTCTAGCACTTTTCCATAGGAAAATATTCCCGAATAAGTTCTGCCTTCAGTACCTGCCAGGTCAACAGTCACACTGATGTCTTCTGTGGTGCTGCTGGCATAGATGACACCACTCACAGTTGGTAATGGGTGTATAGATGGCTCTTCCACAGCTTCTAATGTAGTCACAGATGTGACGTCGGGCTGATTATCAATCCCAAGGTTGTTGGAAGAGGTGGATGACTCATAAATTTCAATGTGGTCACAGGTGTGGCTGTTGGCTGGCTAGCTCGTCCAAAATCTCAGGTGTGGTGGAAAGATGACTGGTGTCGCCAAAAGAGTTAACATGGGTGACTGGTCTGCCCAAATTTTCCAACAGTGTGGTCACAATTATGTTAGTGGTAGGCTCGTCAGCCACACCCAGCATTATCATTAACAGATAGTTGACTAATTTAGTTCAAAAATTGTTTGGGTTTCTTTAGCAGATTTTGTAGCAAACTTTTACTACAGCTGTTACAGAGTTAATGCACTGAGGACTCTGGCATCTTCATTCTGGCTCTCACACCACACATCACATTCCTTAACAGGATGTTTTTCAGTCCACTTTCCACACCAAGAATGAGATATGTCATAGTTTATCCCAACATAATCAAAGTGCTGGCAGTTGTAACAACTGAGCAGAGGGTGGAAGGATATTCCTCTAAACTCTAAAAGGTAAATGTAAGCCTCGCACTCAGATGTTCTGATGGGTAATGAAGCAACTCAGCTGGCAATGAGTTGGATCTTTGCAAGTCTCTAGTGGAGGTCATAGCAGGTTGATGCCTCCATAATATATATTAACCAGGTCTTGGATCACATCATTCTTTACCACTAAGACATAGTTGTGCAAATTATTTGTGAACATGTTGATATTGCTTTTCGTACTCCAGAATCTACTTGATGGTCACAGGATTCAGAGATATAAACGCTGACAGGAAAAAAAAAATTAAAATGAGAAAGAAAATATAAAAGAACTATGAGCAAAGCCCTGATAAAGAGGAGGGAGCAAAGGGAAGGATGGAAGTAGATGAAGGTGTGGAGGAGAGAAGGAGAGCGGATCAAATGTAAGTGAAAAAATACGAATACAGTACGAATCTTCATTGCAATATTACTGTATAAAACATATCGTAGGATCCATGACACTGCGGCAATGAGAAAAGATTAGGAAAGCAAGGACGAGGTGGAACAGCAGCAGATAACTATTGGCTCGTGTGGTAGTGATGGTGACAGGTGGTGGTGTTGGTGACAGGTGGTGTTGAGAGGAGAGGGGTGACAATTATTGGTGGTAGTGATAGGTGGTGGTGGATGATGGGTGGTGGTGACGGAGTCTGTAGTGGTGACGATAGGTAATCGGGTAGTGTGAGGTCGTGGGGGTGAGTGTTGGGGCAGTAGTGAGCGTGGTGGTGTCAGCCCTGAGGGCGACCACAGCTTAGGTGAAAAACCAGGACCTCCAAGTGATGTGAGGCGGTAGTAATATTGTAACACCTGGCACTGATCTGCTCCAGTCCCATAACACCCCCGTCCCCAATCCCTAACCTTAGCCTAATCCCCCTCCGAGACAACCGCCCATCCCCTCATTCTCTTCCCTTCCTCCTCCCTGGGCCTTTCCCTCTCCCGTACCCCCACCCACGTCCTCGCTCTTGGTCTCTTCCATTTCCCAGTATAGTCCTTGGTGGGACTATACTCATCGGATCCTCCCTACCAATTCCCTCTCTCACTTCCCCGGCATCACCCCACTAAACCAGCCCCGAGCCCGATGTCACCCACTCCCCACCCACCAAGCGTCTCCCCTCCCACCAAGCATCTCCCCACCAACCAACTGATGGTTTTCTACCACTCACCAACACATTTCCCACCTCCTCGAACAGCACTATACGTTCCAACACTTCTCCTAACTCTTCCAATAGTTGTTCCAACCCTCCAATACCTATACTCATTTTTACTTGCCCTTTCCCACCTCTACTAGCACTTCTCCCACCTGTTTGCAAGGGTTTTAAAGGAATGTAAAGAGGAGCTTAGCAAACCTTTGGCTAATCTTTTCAACATATCACTACAAACTGGCATAGTACCAAACAAGTGGAAAATGGCACCTATTTACAAAGCAGGAGACAGGTCCTAATTGTACTCACCTAATTGTGGTTGCAGGGGTCGAGACTCAGCTCCTGGCCCCGACTCTTTGCTGCCCGCTACTGGGTCTCTGCTCTCCCTGCTCCATGAGCTTTATCATACCTCGTCTTAAAACTATGTATGGTTCCTGCCTCCACTATATCTTTCTCTAGACTATTCCACTTCCTGACTACTCTGTGGCTGAAGAAATGCTTCCTAACATCCCTTTGACTCATCTGAGTCTTCAGCTTCCAGTTGTGTCCCCTTGTTTCTGTGTTCCCTCTCTGGAACATCCTGTCACTGTCTACCTTGTCGATTCCCCGCAGTATTTTGTATGTCGTTATCATGTCTCCTCTGACCCTTCTTTCCTCCAGTGTTGTTAGTCCTATTTCCCTCAGCCTTTCTTCATAGGACAGACCCCTGAGTTATGGAACTAACCTTGTCGCAAACCTTTGCACTTTCTCTAGTTTCTTTACGTGCTTGACCAGGTGTGGGTTCCAGACTGGTGCTGCATATTATAGTATGGGCCTGACGTACACGGTGTACAGTGTCTTGAACGATTCCTTGTTAAGGTAACGGAACGCTAATCTTAGGTTTGCCAGTCGCCCATATACTGCCGCAGTTATCTGGTTGATGTGTGTATGTGTGAGTGTGTATGTATGTGTGTGTGTGTGTGTATGTATGTGTGTGTGAGTGTGTATGTATGTGTGTGTGTGTGTGTGAGTGTGTATGTATGTGTGTGTGTGTATGTGTGAGTGTGCATGTATGTGTGTGTGTGTGTGTGTGTTGTGTGTGAGTGTGTGTGTGTGTGAGTGTGTTTGTATGTATGTGTGTGTGTGTTAGTGTGTGAGTGTGTATGTATGTGTGTGTGTGTGTGAGTGTGTGTGTGTGTGTACTCACCTAATTCTACCAATACAATTATGTGAGTACAAACACACGAACCTACTACAATGTAGCATAAGTGGAGCGAGGAGAGAGAGAGAGAGAGAGAGAGAGAGAGAGAGAGAGAGAGAGAGAGAGAGAGAGAGAGAGAGAGAGAGAGGTAGGGTTCTGACACAGCACAGCATAAAGGGCCTGGACAAGAAGCTTTAATTAATATCATGCAGGACTAACAGGGAAAGGACTACAATAGATCAATAAATACTTAACAGGAAGAAAACATCAAGTGATTATCTGGAGAGAGGTACAGAATGGGTGCACATGAGGAGTGGACCAGTGCAGGAGCTGCCACTAATGATGAAGCAAGAGAGTCCCATGTGAAGCTAATGAGGAAAACACAAACAGGTGAGGACCTAGAAATACTACAAATGAACCTGGACAAGGCGGCAAGTCTGGTTTGACAAGTGGCTATTAAAATTTAACCCCCAGCAAATATAAAGTTGTGAAGACTGGGGAAGGGCAAAGACCGCAAACGAGCACAAGCTCAGGGGTGGACAAAGACCGCAAACTTTACTCAAGAAGGACATCGAGATTAACATTGCATCAAGCTTATCACCTGAGGTGCATATAAACCAAACAGTTGCGGCAGCCAACGCGCTTCTGGCAAATCTAAGATTAGCTTTCATGATCCTAGACTAGGAGTCATTCATGACACTATATATGGCATATGTCAGGGCCATATTAGAGTAGGCAGCACCAGTATGGAAGCCACAAATGATCGAGAATGTCAAGAAACTAGAGAAAGTACGGAGGTTTACACTGAGACTAGACCCGGAGTTAAGGGATATGATCTATGAGAGACTACAGGAGATAAACTAGATGGCATTAGAGTACAGAAGGACCAGGTGGTGAGATGAAAACGACATACAAAATACTGAGAAGAACTGATAGGGTAGAGTACTCCTCGTCGACATTGGGGAAACAAACACGAGCGTACAGCTGGAAGTTGAAAACAAAGATGAGTCACGGGGTTGTTAAGAAATGCTTCAGTTTTAGAGTGGTTAGGAAATGGAAGGATTTTGACAGTGTATTAGCATAGGCGGGATCCACAGTTTTAAGAAGTACAATAAGGCTCTCGTAGCTATTAGAATGAATCCTGTAGCGACCAACGAAGAGGCGGAGTCAGGAGCTAAGATTTGACTCCTGCAATCACATATAAGAAAATAGGTGAAGAGACAAGAAGACACGCAAACACACAGACAGACAGACAGACAGACAGACAGACAGACAGACACACACACACACACACACAGGAGCTTTGACTCGACCCTGCAACCACAACTAGGTGAGTACACACACACACACACAGCCGCGAGTAACAATCAATATTCTTCCAAAAAGCGAGAGGTAAATTAGTGGGAATGCCATAGGGAAAGATGCTATCTCTAAATTTATTCATTGAATTCGCTACTGTTACTCATAAAAATGTAACTGGAAAATAGTGTATCTTTTTTCAAATGTTGATGTGGTGACTCACAAGCCCACAATTTTCCACCTTAATAATTATAAATTAAAAAAATAATTTTATACACATATACATATCTATCTCTATCTATATATCAATCTATCTATCTATATGCCGTGCCGAATCGGTAAAACATGCGATTTTGGCTTAAATAGAAACGCTCTTCTTGCCGAATAAAGCAAGCGAAAATTTGTGTATGCAATAATTTCGCAAAAATCATTCTGAACCTAACGAAAAAAATATATTTTATTGTTTGTTTATTATTAAATTATTGTAAACTTATCTAAAATATATTTAGGTGGATTAGGCTAAATTAAATTGAGCTTGTTATAATAAGGTTAGGTAAGTTTTCTAAGGTTCTTTTGGTACAAAATTATTAATTTTTACATTAACTTAAATGAAAAAATATATATTTTTAAACGTATAAGAGAAAATTTTAGAGAGGACTTAATTTTCAATGAGTTCTTGCTAATTGACCAGTTTTACCTATTCGGCATATATATATATATATATATATATATATATATATATATATATATATATATATATATATATATATATATATATATATATATATAGGAGTTGTCACAGTTGCTTTTGCTGATGACACTGTGCTTTTGGGAGATTCTGAAGAGAAGTTGCAGAGGTTGGTGGATGAATTTGGTAGGGTATGTAAAAGAAGAAAATTGAAAGTGAATATAGGAAAGAGTAAGGTGATGATGATAATAAAAAGATTAGGTGACGAAAGATTGAATATCAGATTGGAGGGAGAGAGTATGGAGGAGGTGAATGTATTCAGATATTTGGGGGTGGACATGTCAGCAGATAGGTCTATGAAGGATGAGGTGAATCATAGAATTGATGAGGGGAAAAGGTGTGTGGTGCACTTCGGAGTCTGTGGAGACAAAGAACTTTGTCCATGGAAGTAAAGAGGGGAATGTATGAGAGTATAGTTATACCAACACTCTTATATGGGTGTGAAGCATGGGTGATGAATGTTGCAACGAGGAGAAGGCTGGAGGCATTGGAGATGTCATGTCTGAGGTCAATGTGTGGTGTGAATATAATGCAGAGAATTCGGAGTTTGGAAATTAGGAGGAGGTGCGGGATTACCAAAACTATTATCCAGATGGCTGAGGAGGGGTTGTTGAGGTGGTTCGGACATGTATAGAGAATGGAACGAGACAGAATGACTTCGAGAGTGTATAAATCTGTAGTGGAGGGAAGGCGGGGTAGGGGTCGGCCTAGGAAAGGTTGGAGGGATGGGGTAAAGGAGGTTTTGTGTGCGAGGGGCTTGGACTTCCAGCAAGCATGTGTGAGCGTATTTGATAGGAGTGAATGGAGACAAATGGTTTTTAATACCTGACGTGCTGTTGGAGTGTGAGCAAAGTAACATTTATGAAGGGATTCAGGAAAACCGGCAGGCCGGACTTGAGTTCTGGAGATGGGAAGTACTACAGTGTTTGCATTCTAAAGGAGGGGTGTTAATGTTGCAGTTTTATAACTGTAGTGTAAAGCACCCCTCTGGCAAGACAGTGATGGAGTGAATGATGATTAAAGTTTTTCTTTTTCGGGCCACCCTGCCTTGGTGGGAATCGGCTGATGTGTTAATAATAATAATAATAATAATAATAATAATAAATATATATATATATATATTATATATATATATATATATATATATATATATATATATATATATATATATATATATATATATATATATATATATATATATATATATATATATATCAAAATATCAAGTAAACAGGTGATAAAAATATGAAGAACCACATGATAAGTTATTGTGACTACTCACATTATCAAGGAACTATCAGTTCCTTGATAATGTGAGTAGTCACAAAGCGCTTGAATTCTTCTATTTTTCATAGTGGTTGTCTTGCATATATATATATATATATATATATATATATATATATATATATATATATATATATATATATATATATATATATATATATATATATAAATTAATATCACATGGAAGTATAAAATTGGTTTTCTCAACTTATGACACCAGTCACTCTCATCAACTGATTGTTATCTTGTTATCGTCTTGTCATTCAAAGAAATTAACCTTGTCTGTCTCAAAATTGATTTATTTCTCTCCAAATACATTTCTCATGTGTCAGTGTAATTAAACGGAGCAGAGCTTCGCTGCGGTGTTCTCTCCCCCGTAATTGATTTTTCTAACAATCTTACGAAGAATTGTTTTTCTACTGTACCTGCGGCTTCACTTTTTTTTCTCATTTAACAAATGTAGCTTCTTCTTAATCTTTTTGCTAATAGTACGAGATCCTCTTTATGTAATTTATGATTTTATATATAGTCATTATATCTCCATTTTTTTTTTACTCTCCGCCAATGCGGGTATCTTTAATATTTTTGGTCTTTCATTATAGCTTATGCATTTTTTTTAGTTTTGTTTACTGTGAGGGAAAAGTAGTATAAATAGGGTTACGGTTGTTCAGTCAGCCGGGAGTATCATTAATGAGTTACAGCCAGCACTTCCATCTAGCGGGCTGGGGCAAAACTCTTGTTCCCGGGTGTCTGTTGAGGGTTTTTAGTTTCTACTCCTGGTAGTATGACTCTTACCTGGTGTCGGTTGGGGAGTGGTAAGTCACTTCACCTTCACTCTTCGCCGGATCAGGTAAGGCGATCTACCAGGAGTATTTCCTTTGTTTGATTACTATGTTATATTTGGTTACCAGTAGTGACTTGGCTATTATTGAACACCTTTTGCTATCTTAAATGTTTTACAAGCCTATGGTAACCAGAATATTCTCTTTACCATCAGCTCTGCTCCTAGACTGGTTTCCCAGGATAGACGCTAGACGAGTGAGCAAGATTCCCTTGGACTTACGGGAATTCACGTCAACTCCTCTGAGTCAAGTTCTCTAACTTGCGAACATTAGAGGGTGTTGTGTTTGTAATCTCACCTTTTGTCATCTGCAGTGTGGTGTTCCAACTTCTTGGTCACAGGAGACAATAACATCGGAGACTTGCCATCTACTCCGCAGTCTTAACATCAACCTGGAGGAGACTAACATCATAATCTCCCACATGTTGTACTTGCATCCTCCTGACTCACCAACAGACCAGAACCACAACGGATATATTTTCTTATTTCTATTTAATTTTAAGTAAAATCCAATATAAACTAGGATATTTAATATCCTCAGTTTATTATTTTTTCCATCAATATTTTGTTCAGGGAAAGGCGTTCCCCTGACATTACTATTTTATGGTTGCTTTTTTGGGCCCTACGCACTGCCGCGTGTTCTAATATGTCATAATATACAGTGTGTTGTTAGTAGATTTTAATATATCTACGTCCTTATATTTGAACGCTGTTTCATAGCCTGCCAGTGTAGCGCATGACTTGCATATTATTTCGTATATATGATCTTAAGAATATTTTTGTTAATAATTCTTAGATCTCTCTCTCGGTATTCTACTTTAAATATTTTATCACAATATATTCCTCATGTAGCCTGATTTCGCTTCCTCCTATTTCCATTACATATCTTTTATCTGCATTAACTTCCGTCTTCCATCCATCACTCCAATGTGATTTATAGTCATTTTTATTATTTATTTTACACAAGACTTTTGGTTCATCCGCAAACATATTCATATAGTTTTCTAAGCCTTCTAGTAACTCATTTATATAAATTAAAAGCATTATCGGGGCAAGTACTGATCCTTGTGCTAACCCGCCTATAACATCTCCAAAAGACTTTTCTCTTATTGCATTTTCATTTCAAAGCCTCTCATCTATTGTAATAGTTTGTCTTCTATTCTTCCATTATTCTAAGATTCCCTAATTAGTTTTTCATGGGGGACTTTATCAAAATCTGGTCATCCATATCCGTCGTAACAGTGTAACAGTTTTGATATATATATATATATATATATATATATATATATATATATATATATATATATATATATATATATATATATATATATATATATGAATCTGTATACCCCGGAACCGAACTACTTACTACAGTAGTTAGTAGGCCTATGGTCTACAAATACGCTATTCTTTTTTATCAAATATTTTTTTTCCAATTATTTTTACGATACATATCAACGGAATACGTCTACAGTTTATTAGGTCTTTCCTATGTTCTTATTGTTTTAAACATTAGCACACGGTGTGTCATCTTCCATTTGTCTGCCAGCTTACCTTGTATTGAAAACCTAAAATTTTATTTACTGGGCGTCGGGCACCTGATGCCCAGTAGAGAGCACCTTCGACACTCAGAGCGCCACCAATACTCAGAGCACCAGAACACCAACACTCAAGAACATTAACAGAGTACCATCAATATTCAGAACAACCATCGATATTCAGAACCAACCATCAACACTCAGAACCAACCATCAACACTCAGAACCAACCATCAACACTCAGAACCAACCATCAACACTCAGAACCAACCATCAACACTCAGAACCAACCATCAACACTCAGAACCAACCATCAACACTCAGAACCAACCATCAACACTCAGAACCAACCATCAACACTCAGAACCAACCATCAACACTCAGAACCAACCATCAACACTCAGAACCAACCATCAACACTCAGAACCAACCATCAACACTCAGAACAACCATCAACACTCAGAACCAACCATCAACACTCAGAACCAACCATCAACACTCAGAACCAACCATCAACACTCAGAACCAACCATCAACACTCAGAACCAACCATCAACACTCAGAACCAACCATCAACACTCAGAACCAACCATCAACACTCAAACCAACCATCAACACTCACAACCAATCCATCAGAACACTCACTCACCACCACTCATTCAACACTCGAACCAACCATAACACTCAGAGACCAATCATCAACACTCAGAACCAACCATTAACACTCAGAGGGAGCAACCATCAACACTCAAACCCAAATTTCCATCAACATTATTTCAGAACAAGTATCAATACTCAGAACCAACCATCAACACTCAGAACCAACCATCAACACTCAGAACCAACCATCAACACTCAGAACCAACCATCAACACTCAGAACCAACCATCAACACTCAGAACCAACCATCAACACTCAGAACCAACCATCAACACTCAACAGTGCCTATTAAGACCCCAGAGCAGCCAGCAGTGCAGCCATCAGCATCCAGAGCACTCACTCACCACCAGCTGGGCCGGAGCTTCCTTAAGTACAGAGGCGGTCGTTAAGGAAATCAATTAAGCACCTACATGGTTAGGGAAGGCTTGTTGAGAGTGTGCGTGGGCCACGATTAAGAGAACACCGATTAGAACACTGCAGATGGTGGAGCAGAGTGGCGTCACTACACTCATAAACACCGGTGAAAAGTTTCGTCCATCAAGGGGATGAAGTTGATCATTTATTTCGTAGATGAAGGAGCGAGAAGTATCGAATTACTCTCGTAACGAACACGATTTCTCGAGACTCTTTTAAAGCAGAATTAAAAGTTACAATTACGGGACCAGAATGGTTAAATAAATCTAAGTTCTTTAGGAGGAATCTTCGGACGACGTTACGGTTCATTTTGGATAATTATCGTCACACTTTGATAATGATCACTATATGTAAAATAATCTCGTAAGCTAGAATGTCAATAAAATAAGAAATTATTTTGGAAATGGCCAGCATCCATTAGCAGAAAGTATAGCCTAACTAGCATTCTCTTTCCCTCAGTAACGAGCCATCAATTCCCTCTCCTCCTTTTCTCTCCCAGTCCCTATAGAAAATTGGGACATACGATCAGTATCAGATCCTAGAGACCAAAATTATGTGAAACAGGTCTTTAAGATGCGATACCAGGAGCTATGTCCTGGCCTCTGAAAATACAAGAGTACACACACACACACGGGGCTACCAAATAGTAAGAAAAGACATAGTTGCATTACTGATAGTTAGAAATCACTGGAAATTTGAGGAAGCAAGATTTCAGGGATAATGCAGCAGGTACTGTAATGTCCTAAGAGAAAAGTAATAGTGGCAGTGATATATAACTCACCACCAAACAGCAGCATCTACTTGTGACTTGTTTCATGAGTTTTCCTTCTCCCGTGGCCCGTTAGGGGCCAGGTCTCCCAGATGATTGTTTGGTTGACCAGGAATTGATGGAGCAAATAAGGACAAACTCTTCGAATTAAGACGACTATTGTCAAGGAGATACAAGTGGAAGATGAAGACAAAGATGAGGCATAGGAATATAAGGAAGTAATTCTTAAGTAACATTATTGTTGAAAAGTGGAATGACTTGGTGGAGGCAAACTCAATACACAGCTTCAGAAGTAGATATGTTAAGGCCCAAGAGGCCAGAATCAATGATGTAGATCATAGTTGTCTTGGAGGCGGAGCCAGGAGCTGAGTCTCGACCCCCGCAAACACAATTCGGTGATTTTTACGAATACATACATACACGCACACATACACGCACACACACACACACACACACACACACACATATACAGACAGACACACACACACACATATACAGACAGACACACACACACACACACACACACACATATACAGACAGACACACACACACACACACACATATACAGACAGACACACACACACACAGAAACACACACAAACAAACGGTGAAAGCTTGCTGGAACCCATGCCGTGGGTGTGGAGGAACCAACGGTGTGACTGTGATGGAACCAGTGTGATTCTGGTGGAATCTGTGGTGTGAGTATGGTGGAACCAGTGAGAGTGTGGTGGAACCAGTGTGAGTGTGGTGGAACCAGTGTGAGTGTGGTGGAACCAGTGTGAGTGTGGTGGAACCAGTGTGAGTGTGGTGGAACCAGTGTGAGTTTGGTGGAACCAGTGTGAGTGTGGTGGAACCAGTGTGAGTGTGGTGGAACCAGTGTGAGTGTGGTGGAACCAGTGTGAGTGTGGTAGAACCAGTGTGAGTGTGGTGGAACCAGTCTAAATGTGGTGGAACCAGTGTGAGTGTGGTGAAACCAATGTGAGTGTGGTAGAACCAGTGTGAGTGTGGTGTAACCAGTGTGAGTGTGGTAGAACCAGTGTGAGTGTGGTGGAACTAGTGTGAGTGTGGTAGAACCAGTGTGAGTGTGGTGGAACCAGTGTGAGTGCGGTTGAACCAGTGTGAGTGGGGTGGAACCAATGTGAGTGTGTTAGAACCAGTGGTGTGGGCGCAGTGGAACCAGTGGTGCAAGTGTGGTTTAACAAGTGGTGTGGGTGTAAATGAACCAGCGGTGTGGGCGTGATGGAACCAGTGGTGAGGGCGTGGTGGAACCGGTGGTTTGGGCGTGGAGTCGCCCGTACTCAGCTGGACTGACCACCCGTGAAGGGTCAGCCGGGAGGGGGACCGGAGGGGGGCGGCACGCCCCGGGGAGGGGCGGATATTTAATCCTGTAATTACAGGTGGCGTGTACATGGGCGCCCCGCCCCTTTCTCATCTCCCGTCTTTTCCCCTCCTCTCCCCCTTCCCTCTAACCCTTACCCTGCAGTAGCTATTTTATAAACACCACAGCACTGGCCTAGCATCACAGCACACACCTAACATTACAACACAGACCTGGCATTACAGCACATACCTGGCATCACAGCACTGGCCTGGCACCACAGCACAGACCTGACTTCACAGCACTGGCCTGGCATCACAGCACAGACCTGACATCACAGCACTGGCCTGGCGCCACAGCACAGACCTGACATCATAGCACTGGCATGGCATCACAGCACACACCTGACATCACAGCACAAACCTGGCATCACATCACAGACCTGGCAATCACAGTATAGACCTGGCATCACAACACAGGCGTATCATCACAGCACTAGCCTGGCATCACAGCACCGACCTGACATAACAGCACAGACCTGGCAGCACCACAGCACTGGCCTGGCATCACAGCACAGACCTGGCATCACAGCACTGGCCTGGCACCACATCACCGACCTGACATCACAGTACTGGTCTGGCATCACAGCACAGATCTGACATAACAGCACAGACCTGGCAGCACCACAGCACTGGCCTGGCATCACAGCACAGACCTGGCATCACAGCACTGGCCTGGCACCACAGCACAGACCTGACATCATAGCACAGACCTGGCATCGTAGCACAGACCTGACATCACAGCACAGACCTGGCATCACAGCACCGACCTGACATCACAGTACTGGTCTGGCATCACAGCACAGATCTGACATAACAGCACAGACCTGGCAGCACCACAGCACTGGCCTGGCATCACAGCACAGACCTGGCATCACAGCACTGGCCTGGCACCACAGCACAGACCTGGCATCATAGCACAGACCTGGCATCGTAGCACAGACCTGACATCACAACACAGACTTGACATAACAGCACAGACTTGGCATCATAGCACTGGCCTGGCATCATAGCACTAGCCTGGCATCACAGCACTGGCCTGGCATCACAACACAGATCTGACATCACAGCACTGGCCTGGCATCACAACACAGATCTGACATCACATTACTGGCCTGGCATCACAGCACTGGCCTGGCATCCCAAAACAGACGTGGCATCACAGCACTGGCCTGGCATCACAACACTTGCCTGGCATCACAACACAGACCTGGCATCAAAACACAGACCTGACATCACAGCACTGGCCTGGCATCACAGCACCGGCCTGGCATCATAAGTATGTGGACAGTGTTCACGGTGTGGGTGAAGTGTTCACGGTGTGGGTGAAGTGTTCACGGTATGGGTGAAGTGTTCACGGTGTTGTTAAGTGTTCACGGTGTTGTGAAGTGTTCACGGTGTTTTGAAGTGTTCACGGTGTTGTGAAGTTTTCACGGTGTGGGTGAAGTGTTCACGGTGTGGGTGAAGTGTTCACGGTGTTGTGAAGTGTTCACGGTGTTGTGAAGTGTTCACGGTGTTGTGAAGTGTTCACGGTGTTGTGAAGTGTTCACGGTGTTGTGAAGTGTTCACGGTGTTGTGAAGTGTTCACGGTGTTGTGAAGTGTTCACGGTGTTGTGAAGTGTTCTCGGTGTGGGTGATGTGTTCACGGTGTTGTGAAGTGTTCACGGTGTTGTGAAGTGTTCACGGTGTGGGTGAAGTGTTCACGGTGTGGGTGAAGCGTTCACGGTGTGGATAGTGTTCACAGTGTGTGTGTTAAGTTGAAGGGGGCAGCACTTTAACGAAGGCAGGAGGCGAGGCCTCCAACATGCTTGGTGCCTCACAGCAGTCCTGGCTATCACCTCAGAATCACAACAGACACATAATTTTAGCGATAGAAAGTTATGGCCAATGCCAGAGAGTCATTTGATCTTGTAGACAAATGTAATTTTCATTTGGAAAGAGATTGTTGATACATGAATTATCAGGGAATATATGCTTACGAGTTTTTATCTAAAGTGAAATTACGCATATCTTACGACTTTTTTAAAAAATAACCATTATTACGGACGATATAGGGCAGGTAAAAGGACACAAGTGCAACTAACGAGACATTTTATTGTGGCAACGTTTCGCTCTCCAAGAACTTAGTGAGAACGAAACATTGCCACAATAAATTGTCACATTAGTTGTACTTATGTCATTGTACCTAAAATTTTTTTTTTTTTTTTAACACATCGGCCGATTCCCACCAAGGCAGGGTGGCCTGAAAAAAAAAACTTTCATCATCATTCACCCATCACTGTCTTGCCAGAAGGGTGCTTTACACTACAATAAAACTGCAACATTAACACCCTCCTTCAGAGTGCCGGCACTGTACTTCCCATCTCCAGAACTCAAGTCCGGCCTGCCGGTTTCCTGAATCCCTTCATAAATGTTACTTTGCTCACACTCCAACAGCACGTCAAGTATTAAAAACCATATGCCTCCATTCACCCTATCAAATACGCTCACACATGCTTGCTGGAAGTCCAAGCCCTCGCAACAAAACTTCCTTTACCCTCCCTCCAACCTTTCCTAGGCCGACCCTACCCCGCCTTCCCTCCACTCACAGATTTATACACTCGAAGTCACTCTGTCTCGTTCCATTCTCTCTACATGTCCAAACCACCTCAACAACCCTCCTCAGCTCTCTGAACAATCGTTTTGTAATCCGCACCTCCTCCAATTTCCAAACTCCGAATTCTCTGCATTATATTCACACCACACATTGACCTCAGACATGACATCTCCACTGCCTCCAGCCTTCCCTCGTTGCAACATTCATCACCCATGCTTCACACCCATATAAGAGCGTTGGTATAACTATACCTCATACATTCCCTCTTTACTTCCATGGAAAAGGGTTTTTTGTCTCCACAGACTCCGAAGTGCTCCACTCACCCTTTTCCCCTCATCAATTCTATGATTCACCTCATCCTTCATAGACCCATCCGCCGACATGTCCACTCCCAAATATCTGAATACATTCACCTCCTCCATACTCTCTCCCTCCAATCTGATATCCAATCTTTCGTCACCTATTCTTTTTGTTATCCTCATCACCTTACTCTTTCCTATATTCATTTTCCCAATTTTCTTCTTTACACACCCTACCAAATTCATCCACCAACCTCTGCAGCTTCTCTTAGAATCTCCCAAAAGACAGTGTCATCAGCAAAAGCAACTGTGACAACTCCCACTTTGTATTTGCTTCTTTATCTTTAGCCCAACACCTCTTGCCAAGACCTCGCATTCACTTCTCTTACAACCCCATCTATAAATATATTGAACAACCACGGTGACATCACACATCCTTGTCTAAGGCCCACTTTTACTGGGAAATAGTCCCTTCCTCCTACACACTCTAACCTGAGCCTCACTATCCTCATAAAAACTCTTCACTGCTTTCAGTAACCTTCCTCCTATTCCATACACCTGCAACATCTGCCACATTGCCCCTATCTACCCTATCATACGCCTTTTCCAAATCCATAAATGCCACAAAAACATCTTTACCCTTATCCAAATACTGTTCACCTATATGTTTCACTGTAAACACTTGGTCTACACACCCCTACCTTTCCTAAAGCCCCTTGTTCATCTGCTATCCTGCTTTCTGTTTTACTCTTAATTCTTTCAATAATAACTCTACCATACACTTTACCAGGTACACTCAACAGACTTATTCCCCTATAATTTTTGCACTCTCTTTTGTCCCCTTTGCCTTTATACAAAGGAACAATACACGCTCTCTGCCAATCCCTAGGTACCTTACCCTCTTCCATACATTTATTAAATAATAGCACCAACCACTCCAAAATTATATCCCCACCTGCTTTTAACATTTCTATCTTTATCCCATCAATCCAGCTGCCTTACCCCCTTTCATTCTACCCACTGCCTCACGAACTTCCCCTACACCCACAACTGGCTCTTCCACACTCCTACAAGATGTTATTCCTCCTTGCCCTACACACGAAATCACAGCTAAAATATTGTTGGTAATTCAACCAACATTATTGCGGTATAGTAATATGCAACTGTATATTCACTTTACTAACCTTTGAAATGTGTACTTTATGACAGAGTAATAACGTGACAAAGTAATGGAAAAGTAATGCAAAAGTAATGTAAAAATAATGCTAAAGTAATGGAACATCCTAGCTTATGTGAAAATTGGTACCTGGCCGCCCGCTCCAGCCAACAGTATGGAATTATCCCCCAGAATTAATTAAGAGGGCAGGTTACAGGTAGTATGTGAGGCTGTATTTCAAGATGTTCTTGTCTTTGTGATCTTGATAGCGAGTAAAGCCATGTTAAACACTTGTGGTCATCGTTGCTTCCACTAGCGACTACTAGGGACCCAAGAGCTCATTCTGGCTTTATTCAAGTATTATTATTACATTCTTGGGAGAGCGTTAAACCAGCAGGGGTCATACAGCACCTGGGGGAATGGAAGGAATTCAGACTAATTCAACGAATTGGAGCAGAGATGCAATTTCTTAGATGAAGAGTCCCTCACCAGCATCCTGGATTACCTGTTCGCAACTTTTATCACAAACTGAAGATGGAGCTTAGGTCCCAAGTAGACCATAAATTTACAAGTCCGGGACTAAACGAGTTATCGTTTCGTTTCATCTTAAACTTGTTAGGCAGTTGTGAATTTTGCCAACCACGGTACCATAGGTGGAAGATAGTTGATAATATATCTAACAAACTATTATACTTCCAATGAATTACTGCGGTAACAAATCCTTAAGAAAACATTGGAATTCTCTTTAAACAATATTATTAAATTCTTCAAGGTTAAAGATTATATCCTAATAAAACTTGAGTCATCTATTGTACACAAATATACGCATGAGTGATGTAAAGGTTGGTATGAATCCATGAATATAATGGAATATCAAGCCGAATAAAACTTCTGATTGCTAAACCACAGCTTAGGCGCTATTAGGGAACACTCCCACACACTCCCTATAGTTGACCTCGGCTTCTCCGTTATAGCTGGTGGTCAATCAGACAGCGTCCCTCTTACTTTGGAGGCGCTACTGACCCATCTCCACGAATGTAGAATAAGTGGGCATTATAGCTCGGTATAGTTATTATGATTCTAGGCATATTTGATGCGAGTTGGTTCTCTTGATTTTTATGTCTTATCACTGTTAACCTTGTCATATGTTTCCATATCTTGTTGCCAATTAATTTTACATAATTCTCAGTTGCTTTTTTTGTTTACATTGCCTCATTCTTACCACCTGATCCTATAATTTTTTTTTTCATTGTTAACTTAGCCGCATTTTGGATTTTTCGGTTATCGTATTCACACTATTGTCAATTTATTTTTTTATTCATGGGGATAGAAGGTATTCAGGCTCGCTGTGGTCAGTGGTCACTGAGGTCATCCTGTCCTAAGCTGTCTGGGAATTAGAGTGGGGTGTTACCGAGCACCATGGCTTGATGTACTGTTTTAGAATCTCAGGTTAAAGTGTTGAAGAAGGAGATTCTACCTCTTCAGGAGTAAAATTGGAGGCTGAAGCTTCGCCTAGACGGGTTTAGGAGTGATTGTGAGATGGTTGGAGCTGGTAAGGAGGAAAAGGATACCAGCAGTGAGTTGGAGAGTGGCAGCCGCTTTAAGTGGCAAGTGGTTAACAATTCAGGAAGAAGGGAGATAAGGAAGGTTAATAGAGAAGATGTGAAGGTAGGAAATCGATTCTCTGTTCTCCAGGACGAGTGTACTTCAGTGGTTAGTGAGGTTAAAGGTACCATTGACTCCCCTGCCAATCAAGGTAAGAATATACTGATTATGGGAGACTCTCAGGTAAGATATATGGACCGTGCTTTTTGTAACAGAGATAGGAAGGTCAGACAGAGAGTGGTCCTCCCAGGAGCTGGTGTTGGTGACATAATCAACAGGTTGGATAATATTATGTCAGGTAATGGGAATCTCCTTCTAAAGCACTACAACAAGCCATGGTGTTCGGTAACACCCCACTCTAATTCCCAGACAACTTAGGACAGGATGACCTCAGTAACCACTGACCTCAGTGACCACTGACCGCAGCGAGCCTGAATACCTTCTATTCCCATGAATAGAAAAATAAATTGACAATAGTGTGAATACGTTAACCGAAAAATCCAAAATTCGGCTAAATTAACAATGAATTTTTTTTATAGGATCAGGTGGTAAGGATGAGGCAATGTAAACAAAAAAAAGCAACTGAAAATTACGTAAAAATCATGGACAACAAGATATGGAAACATATGACAAGGTTAACAGTGATAAGACATAAAAATCAAGACAACAAACTCGTTAGATACATTACAAAGTAGAAGTGATGCAAGGAGGGAAGAGTATATGGAGAGAAAAAGAGAGGTTAAGAGAGTGGTGAAGCAATGTAAAAAGAGAGCAAATGAGAGAGTGGGTGAGATGTTATCAACGAATTTTGTTGAAAATAAGAAAAAGTTTTGGAGTGAGAATAATAAGTTGAGGAAGCCTAGGGAACAAATGGATTTGACAGTTAAAAATAGGAGAGGAGAGTTATTAAATGGAACGTTAGAGGTATCGGGAAGATGGACGGAATATTTTGAGGAGTTGTTAAATGTTGATGAAGATAGGGAAGCTGTGTTTTCGTGTATAGGTCAATAAGGAATAACATCTTGTAGGAGTGAGGAAGAGCCGGTTGTAAGTGTGGGGGAAGTTCGTGAGGCAGTGAGTAGAATGAAAGGGGGTAAGGCAGCTGGGATTGATGGGATAAAGATAGAAATGTTAAAAACAGGTGGAGATATAGTTTTGGAGTGGTTGGTGCTATTATTTAATAAATGTATGGAAGAGGGTAAGATACCTAGGGATTGGCAGAGAGCGTGCAGAGTTCCTTTGTATAAAGGCAAAGGGGACAAAAGAGTGCAAAAATTATAGGGGAATAAGTCTGTTGAGTATACCTGGTAAAGTGTATGGTAGAGTTATTATTGAAAGAATTAAGAGCAAGACGGAGAGTAGGATAGCAGATGAACAAGGAGGTTTTAGGAAAGGTAGGGGGTGTGTAGACCAAGTGTTTACAGTGAAACATGTAGCTGAACAGTATTTAGATAAGGGTAAAGAGGTGTTTGTGGCATTTATGTATCTGGAAAAGGCGTATGACAGGGTGGATAGGGGGGCAATGTGGCAGATGTTGCAGGTGTATGGAATAGGAGGTAGGTTACTGGAAGCAGTGAAGAGTAAATTTATACGAGGATAGTGAGGCTCAGGTTAGAGTATGTAGGAGAGAGGGAGATTATTTTCCCAGTAAAAGTAGGCCTTAGACAAGGATGTGTGATGTCACCATGGTTGTTCAATATATTTATAGATGGGGTTGTAAAAGAAGTGAATGCGCGGGTGTTGGCAAGAGGTGTGGGGTTAAAAGATAAAGAATCTAACACAAAGTGGGAGTTGTCACAGCTGCTTTTTGCTGATGACACTGTGCTTTTGGGAGATTCTGAAGAGAAGCTGCAGAGGTTGGTGGATGAGTTTGGTAGGGTGTGTAAAAGAAGGAAATTGAAAGTGAATATAGGAAAGAGTAAGGTGATGAGGATAACAAAAAGATTAGATGATGAAAGATTGGATATCAGATTGGAGGGAGAGAGTATGGTGGAGGTGAATGTATTCAGATATTTAGGAGTGAACATGTCAGCAGATGGGTCTATGAAGGATGAGATGAATCATAGAATTGATGGGGGTAAAAGGGTAAGTGGTGCACTTAGAAGTCTGTGGAGACCAAAAAACTTTGTCCGTGGAAGCAAAGAGGGGAATGTATGAGAGGATAGTTATACCAAATCTCTTATATGGGTGTGAAGCATGGGTAGTGAATGTTGCAACAAGGAGAAGGCTGGAGGCAGTGGAGATGTCATGTCTGAGATCAATGTGTGGTGTGAATATAATGCAGCGAATTCGTAGTGTGGAAATTAGGAGCAGGTGCGGGATTACCAAGACTATTATCCAGAGGGCTGAGGAGGGGTTGTTGAGGTGGTTTGGACATGTAGAGAGGAGGGAACAAAGTAGAATGACTTCGAGAGTATATAAATCTGTAGTGGAGGGAAGGCGGGGTAGGGGTCGGCCTAGGAAAGGTTGGAGGGAGGGGGTAAAGGAGGTTTTGTGTGCGAGGGGCTTGGACTTCCAGCAAGCATGCGTGAGCTTATTTGATAGGAGTGAATGGAGACAAATGGTTTTTAATACTTGACGTGCTGTTGGCGTGTGAGCAAAGTAACATTTATGAAGGGATTCAGGGAAACCGGCAGGCCGGACTTGAGTCCTGGAGATGGGAAGTACAGAGTCTGCACTCTGAAGGAGGGGTGTTAATGTTGCAGTTTTACAACTGTAGTGTAAGCATGCTTCTGGCAAGACAGTGATGAAGTGAATGATGATGAAAGTTTTTCTTTATCGGGCCACCCTGCCTTGGTGGGAAACGGCCGATGTGTTAATAAAAAAAATAATGGGAACAAGCCCATTATCTGTCTTAGTGATGGTGGAAATGACATCGGTAAGGGTAGGAGACAGGAGCTGCTGGATAAGTACAGGTCAGCCATAGAAGTTGTCAGGTCTGAGGGATGGATCCCAACCATATGTAGCATCTTGCCTAGAAAGGGAGTGGGCAATGAATGGATGTCTATGGCAATTGGTATAAATTGCTGGCTAGACAGGTACAACAAAAAACTTGCAATCCCATTCATTGATAACTGGGACAAATTCTATGGCAAACGTGATATGTATGCAAGGGATGGGGTTCATCTCTCTGGGGCTGGAGTGGTTGCATTAGCCAATTTGATTGAAGGGGTCATTGGAGACTTGTCTAGGACTTTAAACTGATAGAGTATAGATGTATGGTTGTTTGTGGGAAACAATCAGGCTGCAGTACTAGGGTTGAGAACAACAGATATTACCAGGATACCTCAGGGATATATTTAAAAGACAATATTCAAAATAAAGTTGTTAGTAAAGGCAAAGCAATTGTTGAACAAAGAGAGATAGTAGAGGGCAACGAGTGACTAGCTCCCTTAAGGTTTACTATACAAATAGTAGGAATCTAAGAAATAAGATAGATGAGCTATAATTACTTGCAAGTGCAACTAATATAGATATTATTACTATAACAGAGACCTGGTTCAACTTGAAAGATAGAGTAATGTCTTCTGAATGCAACATACAGGGTTATAAACTATTCCACACTGATAGGGTCAACAGGAAGGGTGGTGGAGTGGCGATGTATGTCAGAGATAATTTAAATTGTTGTGTTAGACAAGATATAAGATTAGAAACATCGGACACAGAATCTGTTTGGCTACAGTTTCTCGAAGGTCGTGAAAAATTAATTTTGAGTGTGATTTATAGGCCCCCAAACCTTGATAGGGAGTGCGGTAGGCTGCTATGGGACAAAATTCATAAGGCGTCTAGATATGAAAATGTTGTGTTAATGGGAGATTTTAACTTTAGACAAATTGATTGGAACAATGTGACAGGAAATCTTGAGTCTAATGACTTTCTTGGTACGGTTCAGGACTGCTTTTTAAAACAGTTTATGACAGAACCAATTAGAGGAAACAACCTGCTTGACTTGGTTCTTGCCAACAAAGAATCACTAGTTAATAATCTTGAGGTTAATGATGAGCTTGGGAAAAGCGATCACAAATCACTTAGTTTAAATATATTATGGAATTACCCAGATAACTGCAATCAAGTCGCTGTCCCAGACTTCCGCTTGACCGACTTCATGGGACTGAGAAATTACCTGGGTGGGTTAAATTGGGATGACCTGACTATGGGTCAGGTAGGTGGTGTTGGTCGTCAATATGACATGTTTCAGAGCATAGTGCTAGCTGCCCAGACAACTTTTGTTCCGAGTAGGGAAATTAGATCTAACAAAAATGATCCCAAATGGATAAACAATAGACAAAAACATCTCATTGGTCAAAAGAGAGGCACATATAGGCGTGTCAAAAGAGGGAATGGGCAGTTAAGAAATCAATATATTAAATTAAAGAGATAAATAAAAAAAAAGGAATAAGAAAAGCAAAAAGGGATTATGAGGCTAAAGTCGCAAGGGATTCGAAGACTAACCCAAAAGGGTTCTTTCAGGTATAAAGAAGTAAGATTAGGGACAAGATAGGCCCACTTAAGAGTAACTCAGGTCAGATCACTGACAGTGATAAGGAAATGTGTGAACTTTTCAACACTTACTTCCTCTCAGTTTTTACTCGGGAAGATACTAGCGAAATTCCAGAAATAATAAATTATGTAGAACAGGACAATAATAAACTATGCACCATTAGGGTAACTTGTGACATTGTCCTCAGACAAATAGAGAAATTAAAACCTAACAAATCCCCAGGCCCTGATGAACTGTTTGCAAGGGTTTTAAAGGAATGTAAAGAGGAACTTAGCATACCTTTGCTAATCTTTTCAATATATCACTACAAACTGGCATAGTGCCAGACAAGTGGAAAATGGCAAATGTAATACCTATTTACAAGGCAGGTGACAGGTCCTTAGCTTCGAACTATAGACCAATAAGCCTTATCTCTATAGAGGAAAAATTTATGGAATCAATAATTGCCGAGGCAATTCGTAGCCATATTGAATCTCAGCACGGTTTTACAAAACGGCGTTTCTGTCTTACGAATTTACTTACTTTTTTTTACTAAGGTATTTGAGGAGGTAGATCATGGTATTGCATATGATATTGTGTATATTTCCTTCAGTAAGGCTTTCGATAGAGTTCCACATCAGAGGCTACTGAGGAAACTTTAGCCACGCGGAATAGGAGAATTTTTTTCCTGGGTAGAGGCAGGGTTGACAAATAGGCAGCAGAGAGTTTGCATAAATGGGGAGAAATCAGAATGGGGCCACATCACAAGCGGTTTTCCACAGGGATCAGTGTTGGGCCCCCTGTTGTTCACAATTTATATAAACGACATAAATGAGGGAATAAATAGAGACATAAGCAAATTTGCTGATGACACCAAAATAGGCCGTCCAATTCATGCTAATGAGGACATTAGAGCACTCCAGGATGATTTGAATAGACTGATGCAGTGGTCGGAGAAGTGGCAGATGCAGTTTAATATAGACAAATGCAAAGTTCTAAATGTTTGACAGGAAAATAACCATGCCACATATAAACTAAATAATGTAGATTTTAATGTTACTGATTGCGAAAAGTATTTAGGAGTTCTGGTTAGCAGTAATCTGAAACCAAGACAACGGTGCATAAGTGTTCGCAATAAAGCTAACAGAATCCTTGGCTTCATATCAAGAAATATAAATAAGAAAAGTCTTCAGGTTGTTCTTCATCTCTATATATTCTTAGTTAGGCCTCATTTAGATTATGCTGCACAGTTTTGGTCACCGTATTACAGAATGGATATAAATGCTCTGGAAAACGTACAAAGGAGGATGACAAAGTTGATCACATGTATCAGAAATCTTCCCTATGAGGATAGACTGAGGGCCTTGAATCTGCACTTTCTAGAAAGGCGTAGAATTAGGGGGAATATGACTGAGGTGTATAAATGGAAAACAGAAATAAAGGGGATGTAAATAGCGTGCTAAAAATATCTAGCCTAGACAGGACTCGCAACAATGGTTTTAAGTTGGAAAAAAATCAGATTCAAGAAGGATATAGGAAAGCACTGGTTTGGTAATAGAGTTGTGGATGAGTGGAACAAACTCCCAAGTACCGTCATAGAAGCTAAGACGTTGTGTAGTTTTAAAAATAGGTTAGATAAATACATGAGTGGGTGCGGGTGGGTGTAAGTTGGACGTGACTAGCTTGTGCTACTAGGTCAGATGCCATGCTCCTTCATTAAGTGAATGTGACCTGACCTGACTAGGTTAAGGCATTGGCTTACGCCGGTGGGAGAATTGGACCTGCTTCGCATGGGCCAATTGGCCTGCTGCAGTGTTCCTATCTTATGTTGTAAATGGAACACAGTTCCAGTTCCTTAGATCAGGAGATCCCCACCAGCATCCAGGAATCTTCATTGAGGGACTTTTGCCAATTTATCTTCATTGAATGGTTTTTATTCAATGTTGCATTTTGCCATATTTTTGTGAAATTTTATAGGTTTTTCTTGGTAGTCATGCCACATTTTGAATTTTCTGTCATACTTTTATTGTCAGTTCAGATTCATTCTCTGGTTTGCATACTAATTATTTTGATTTTAATATTACTTTATTTTTGCAGTTTGTATTCCTGACAGAGTCTGAGCATCGCAGTGAGTCACTGCGATAAGTCAAATAATATACTGTAAATGTTTAGTTTAGTATTGCTTTTCATCCTACAACTGCGCTTTTCAGGATGCAAGTCCATTGCCTATATATATTTTTATTCATTTGATATTTAGTACGTGTTTTAGATCTGGTTCTCATAATTAATTTCTTCTGATTTTATACAGTGCCTGATGATGGAGTAAGTTAACTCCGAAACTAGTGAATTAATAATGTATTAACATTCACACACACACACACGCGCGCGCGGGCGTATTTCCTTTACTCTCATGTCAACTTGTGAGCCTCGAATCAATAGACTTTACAGCTCGAGGAGACTGAGACATTAGAAACAGAGATTCCATTACTTCCTCGACGTTCACAAGGAGAGACGACCCCTCAAGGATTAAAAGTGTTATTTCATTCATCTATATGAATACATTTTCGATAAATTGCTGTCCAGCATTTTTCAGTTACAAACATGAAAACACATCTTAAGAAATAAAACATAATGTAATGCACAAAATGTCAATTTGAAATATTTTTTTTATAATTTTATATTTACTAATTCGACAAATAAGACAAGGGTACTGGTGCCACACAGTCTGAGGAGAGGAGTGAGAAACATAACAATCTCACCTTGAGATCACTATCTACCACTGCATTGAAATCGCCAAGTGCTGGCCAGCTGCTTCACCTCAGTCCGGTCAAGCGGATGGAAGATCAAGCTTGCAGAAATCTTTTTGCAGATGGTTGCAGGCGGATTTTGTGCTTCATGCGATACAGTAGGAGCCAAGGTTGCTCGCCAACTCTTGACGTAACTTTATTATTGTTTGACACGACGCGCCTCACATCTTTCCATCCTCCTGTGCGTAGTGCATCATCTCCTTAGCTTTACGTGCCAGGGATGCTACGGCAGCTGGATGTTGCAGGGGATGGATGCTGCAACAACTGTATGCTGCAGGGGATGGATGCTGCAACAACTGTATGCTGCAGGGGATGGTTGCTGCAATGGCTTGACAGGATGAACTTTTTTACTCCTATTTTAATTTTAATTTTATTTTTCATAAAAGGCTTACAAATTCTCTTTATGTAAGAAATTATTTAATATTGTAAAACAAAGAAATTACTTTTATACTTTTACTTTCTTCTTTTTACATATAAAGCATCATTCTGCTACATCATTTTTCACAATTATCATTTGCTTTAGTAGTATTAATTTGTATATTTTCTCTTAGAGTACATTTAATGACTTGTTAATTGTTATAAATGACAAACTTGTAAATAAATTTTCATTTTTTTGTGTTAAAGTCAAAAATAAATTCATTGACAGCATTAGCAGAACTTAGAAGAAAATTGTGTAATTTAATTAGAAGTAAACTAAAATTTACTGCGTGGATTAGCAAATGAAGTTGAATTTAAGGATAAACATTATCCAGGCACTCTGTTTAGCGCTTAGTTATAATAATAATAATAATAATATTAATAATAATAATAATAATAATAGGTAGGCACTTCGCTTGCAAGAAATTACAAACGAAAAGCTAATGTTTTCCACTATTTACTACTCATTAAGTGTCGCTCCAGCAGTGATTTACTGCTCAGTGTTACTCGTTCGGTATTGCTTTTACAGGAGATAGTTTTTGCAGTCGTCTGGAGGAATATTCTGATACGTCTCTATCATATTATGACTTGTTCTGCTGTGTCACTGAGAGGTCAAAACCACACGTGTTAAAGGGCAGTTCTTGAAGAAGACGTGACATGGTAAACCCAGAGACTGAGGAAACTCTACAAGACCACATGACATTAAAACCCCGGACACCTGGGGTTATAAAGTCACGTTTTTCTAAAGATGACATGACGTAACGCCAAAGAATGCAGGAAAGATTTTTATAGACATGACATGGAAATCCCAGTGACCAGGGAGAGCAATTCAAGAAGACATGACAAGGTAACCTCAGAGGTTGGGGAGAGGGGGGGGGGGGAATTTTCAGAACCACATTAAAAAATGAAGTTATAGAAATCTTTGGAAATTTCATCTTTGAAACCTCAAAGGTTTCTGAGAAGTTCCTGAAACCCGGTCTGCAGGTTTGATGAGTCGCTCCTTAAGAGTCAGCAACTCCACCATCATCCCGGGTCTTGGTCCCGCCGCCCTGACCTCTCGTCCAGGTGGAAAGCGATACCCTCGGGAGCACAATTAAAATTTCGCATAAAGCTCAGCGGTTCGCCGGGCTAAAGTCGCCCACACGCCCGCGTTTACCTCCGTCATTACCTTCTTCAGGTGGGTGTTTTGCTGGGCGATGATTATACCAATTGTCGGAAGAGGCTCTCCTCAGCCATCACTTAAAGGAAATGGATGGGCAGTAGAGGACGGTAATGTGGAGAGAAGGGCTGGTAGGTGACTAGGGGATGGAGGGGGGGGGAGGAGGGGTGGAAAGAGGAAGGGCGGAGGAAATAAGAGGAAAATAAATGATACAAGAGAAAGATAGAACGTCGCATAAGAGAGACTGAAAACAAAAATAAATGATTTCGAGAAGAAATGACACGAACGCGACTTCGAAAAAAAAACCTCTGATGATCAGATTAGTAATACTATATAGGGATAAAAAGAACTCTCCGTTTTCGTAGTGATTAGGTCCGGCTAGCAGTGTCAGATGTAGGTCAAGGAAGGGAACAGATAATACCAGAGTGAGAACGATGTAGAGGTTACGCTGGTAGGTGCGGGCACGGGGCGTGTACCCCACCAGTACAGAACCACTTGATTACACACACCGGGATGGCAATAGCATGAATCAAAAGGTGTGACTGGCCCGATAGGGAAGGATAATTGCACCCAATTTGGCGGGGAAAAAATATGGTTATTTAGGGAGGCTGTAAAGACGCCGAGTGGAAGATGAGAAGCAATGCGTTAAAAAAAGGTCATACTCTGACTAAAAAAAAAAAAAAGAACGGTAGTGTAGAATTTGAGAGGGTTAGAGAAGGATTTGAACTTGTTTGTAGAATAAGTGAGCCTAAATTTCAGATATAATGAAGAGTATGCTTAAAAATGAAGGTTGGATGGACAGTAACGAAAACCAAAATAAAATGGAGGAGACCAGAGAAGTGTGAGTAAAGACAATGCCAAAGAAGGCTTGCTAAAAAAAAAAAAAAAGGAACCAAATACTGGAGAGAAAGAGAGAGAGATAGAAACAGGGAATAAAGAATAAAAATAGAGAGAGGAGGTAGAGAGAAGCAAGAAACAGTGCCACTAAGGCTCTTTTGGCTCCATTACCCAGATGTTATCACCTCCCGCACCGGCCGCAATGGACCCCGATTCCTTATTCAAATGATCGCATTTAAAACATTATACCAGTAATTTGAGTCGACCTCTTGACCGAGGCAGCGGAGCCACAAAAGGCGGACGCCAGGCATCATCTGCATACTGTGAATTAGAAGTTAATCATTGGCTATGATACCCAGGCAAGATGAATGACCATGCTGTGTACGTAAATAGTTACAGTGTGTATGCACCGATGTACGTAAGATTGTGTGTGTGCATATTATATATATATATATATATATATATATATATATATATATATATATATATATATATATATATATATATATATATATATATATATATATATATATATATGTCGTGCCGAATAGGTAAAATTGATCAATTAGCAAGAACTCATTTAAAATTAAATCCTTTCTAAAAAAATTCTCTTATACGTTTAAAGATATATTTTTTCATTTTTGTTAATGTAAAAATTAATAATTTTGTATCGAAAGAATCTTAGAAAACTTACCTAACCTTATTATAACAAGCACAATTTAATTTAGCCTAATCCAACTAAATAAATTTTAGATAAGTTTAAAATAATTTAATAAAATATCTCTTTTCGTTAGGTTCAGAATGATTTTGCAATATTATTGCATAGACAAATTTTCGCTTGTCTTATTCGGCAAGAAGAGCGTTGCCATTTAAGCCAAAATAGCAAGTATATATATATATATATATATATATATATATATATATATATATATATATATATATATATATATATATATATATATATATATATATATATATATATATTGGTAACTATTGAAACAATGCACAAATATGGATAGGTATTAAGAAAACAACGAGACCTCGTGAAAAGGAAGATACCATCAACCCGTATGGGCGTGGTTTATGCATGTGGGCGTGGTTAACCCGTGTGGGTGTTATACACGTATGGGCGAGGTCAACAAGCATGGGCGTGGTCAAGGTGTGTGGGCGTGTGGTCTTGACACTTACATAATTGCACTTAGAAACAACACCAGGATACTGTATTGACCCTCGTTTGTTCCGTAGGAGTCATACAGCGCCTTGGAAATATGAAGCAGTTAGGTTTGATTCCACGAAGATGAAGAGTAGCCTCAATTCCTTTGATTAAGAGTCCTTCGCCAGCATGAAGGAACCCCTCCAGAATCACTGACCCCCTTCGTTTTATGGGGTTACACGTCTCAGTGGGGAACTCGAAGAGCGGTCACCTCCACGTGTTTTCTAAGGTCAATACGTATATACCTGTCTTTCCTGAGATCGAATATGATTGCATCCCATTTTGATTGATCCCTAAGGATTTTTGCACTTTCCCGTCAATACAATAACAGTCATAACACGTCTCCGTAGATGCGGTGCCTGAACACTGAAATACAAGGTAACTGTTGTGCTGAAATACTGTTGAAGCCACACACTTGTAAATTCTGGTGAAATTTTATATAAATGGAACAAAGTGACGTCTTTGTGACATCACAAATTCTTCTATTAGTAATATATCTACTACTACTACTAGTACCACTACTACTGCTACTACTACTGCTGCTACTGCTACTAGTACTGCTGCTGCAGCTGCTACCACTACTACTGTTCCTGTTACTCCTACTATCATGGCAACTACTGATACTACTTATAATAATAATGATAAAAAAAACTCTTAAAAAGCCCTCTATTAAAAAAATCATGGCTTTCGTAACATAGAAAACGATTTTTATTTGTTAAGTTACTTGATAATTACGTGATAAGTGGACAAGTTGTAAAACATGCAAATATACAAACAGTGTTTAGGTACCAGATGAAAGCTTTGGTAAAATCCGCGTAAATCACATTAAAGGAGAGCCACGGGAAAGATATACGAGGTGGATATTCAAATTTCAAACCAACAAATTACGGCGAGAGGCAGTCAGGGTGAAAAAAAAGCACAGGGTTTCTGTGATTAAGAGCTGCTTGATCTTGCACGTCCTCAGCTGCTTGATCTTGCACGTTTTCAACTGCTTGATTTTGCACGTCCTCAGCTGCTTGATCTTACACGTTTTCAACTGCTTGATCTTACACGTCCTCAGCTGCTTGATCTTACACGTTTTCAACTGCTTAATCTTGCACGTCCTCAGCTGCTTGACCTTGTACGTCCTCAGCTGCTTGGAGCTGCTTGGTCTTGCAAGTCTTCAGCTGCTTGATCTTGCACGTCCGCAGCTGCTAGATCTTGCACGTCCTCAACTGCTTGATCTTACACGTCCTCAGCTGCTTGATCTTATACGTCCTCGGCTGCTTGATCCTACACGTCCTCAGCTGCTTAATCTTGCACGTCCTCAGCTGTTTAATCTTGCACGTCCTCATATGGAATGGCGTCGTAAGGAGACTAAAGTATAGCTTCGTGTAATCCTCAGCAGATGGCACTAAAATCATACACCGCAGGATTTCAGATTAGAAACAATTTTGACAAGGAAAATATGACCCTATCAAAGAGGGTGATGAATGAGTTGCGAGCGATCGTGAAGATGGTGCCCAGAGCAGCTACAGTTTTGGAGTTCCACTTTGAGTCTACACACAAACGATTCTCAGACTCCAGGTCGGTGGAGACTCAAAGATCGTGTAAAGTTCCAAAGTCACACACATATTCCAGGTCGGCGAAGAATGGAAGCTCAAACATATTAATCACGAGGATTCCAAAGTCGTTCAGAGTCCAAGCTCCTGAAAATTCTAAGGATGTGCAGATTCAAAGGTCTCAAACTAACAGACAAACAGACCTAATAGACAAACAGACCTAATAGATAAACATCCCTGAAAGGGATATAAACTCTTAACAGATCTCGCGGTAATATTACCTGGTAACTTAAATATAGCCACATGCACTTCATGTTAAGATTATTTACAATACACTGTTAAGAAATTTTATATCAGAAATGATAATAGATGAAACTACATCAATAATACAAAATATAATAAAAACATAAAAGAAGAAGAAGAAAAACAGAACAAGGAAGCAGTTTAAAAATATATATAATAACCAATGAATTTAGAACTGTCTGAATCATACTCAGATGACTGGTCATCACACTCACCACACATTCAGATAACAAGGACATCACACTGACAGCCTACATACGACAAAATGAATCTAACACTTCCTTCACTACCTTATTCCCTCATCACTCCTTGTCACAGGGATGTTGAGTTGTTAGACAGCCTGGTGCATGGTGCCTGGTGCCTGGTGCCTGGTGCCTGGTGCCTGGTGCATGGTGCTCAGCAAGGGTAGACCTGACAAACTTAACAAGCTTGCCCCTCGTCTTTGCCTTCTCTATTCATTAGTGATAGAAGGCCAACTAGCGACAAATATTCTGTTTCATTCTTCCCATAGGGAACATAAAATATTTTAACCGAGATTTAACAATAAATATAATTCTTGTAGTCAAGTGGTTTAGGTTACGGTGCTACCCATATATTAAGAAACAGGCCTTACACTTAACTGTCCTCTTTTCTATGTTATTTCTTATATACCACTTGTTCGTGGTTGCATTAATATGTGGAGTGCTTGTGAAGGCTGGTATATCAAACGGGAGTAGAATGAAATTAGTTCTGAGGTTGCCACACCAACATGTGTCATCGCATCATGAAACATGTCTAGTTCCGCTAGGTACACGATGCTTGTAGGACTGTTTGGTCCAGTGGTTAAGAGCATCGTGAATTTTGACTTGCTTCATCGAGGCAGGCTAAAACAACACGGGTTCGAATCTCCGGCTAGCCGCAGTGTGTTATTTCTGAAATACCACTTTTAATCTCCCGATTAGTAAATAGTTATTATGATAAATATTGTAGCATAAACAGAAGTAAGGCTGTAAGTGAGTATAAAATTAAGGTCTTGAAAAGTTTAAAAGAGAATCACACTAAATATAAGGAGACCTTATTAAGGAAGAAGAGTCGTAATATTAAATAAAACAGATTATGTGGTTGAGATATACAATAATATTCTTAATGATCGAAGTTTAAAATATTGAAAATGAATGTTAAAATTATAAGATAAACTCAATAGAATTTTGAGATGTGTAAAAAGCCTAAATGGAGACAGTAATCCATAAAAAAAATTATGGAACTGGGTACAGGCCAGGTAAGGCCACTAAGGTCAATGCCGTGAACCAAGGAACCTGCTGCAGTGCTCCTTTATTCTTACCTTTTTTTGTAATTAAACTCAAAATTGACATTTTCACCTCACATGTGAACCTATAAAAAATTCTTTCCTTGATATCTTTTATAACTGTTCTCAAGATATGTGTCTAAGCACGTGGAAGAGTTCAGATATGTCTGATCTAATATTGTAGTAATTTTTCATATTTACAGTCATACGTTTTACTGTTACAATGATTACAGATCTCAGGTTATTCTCTCTTGGTTATCTTCAACCTACTGAAGCTGATAGGCTAGGGTATAAGCTGAACAATAACCCTAGGGTTTATATACTAACATGCAGTATGTACAAATTAAACAAATATAAGAAAACTGTTAAACCTCTGCAACACGATTTTCTCTTCAGCAAACCAGAGAGCAAATAACTTGCAGCTGTGACCTGATGATGTTTCTGTAAAGATCAAAATGTCGTTTAAATTTTCCTCTCGAAATTGTGGGTCATTTGTGAATTATTCCATCCACGGCACTGACAGTTTCATTTATGTAATAATATTGGTAGAATTACCGACAATATGTTAAGTAAAAGGACACAAATGCAACTAATGTGACATTTTATTGTGGCAACGTTTCGCTCTCCAGGAGCTTTCTCAAGCCGTAACGGCTTGAGAAAGCTCCTGGAGAGCGAAACGTTGCCACAATAAAATGTCACATTAGTTGCATTTGTGTCCTTTTACAGTTTCATTTATCCTCAATAAGTATATATGGTCTAACACGATACGAAAACTAGAAAGAATATCTGACGATACACACACATGTACCTGCTGAATGGTAATGTGTTTTAGTCAACTATCCATTCGGCAGGAACAAATTATAAAGCATTTTATACATTAGAGCTCGAACTGGCCGTATCCAACAAAAATCACCATAAATCACCAGATAAGGATGGTACAATGAGCCGGGTTGTCCTGGGTCACCCACACACAATCCAGCTCATTCACTTCATCACGACACGTGACCCCGCATGTAGCTTCTGGGCCACCGAGAAACACAGGTACAATATGCCATAAATATCACGGGAATACAATGAACACGCCTTCCCTCCATCAGTATACACGCCCTCCCTCAGAGTACACACCCTTCCTTCCTCAGTTCATACCAGGACAGGGTCAGGAGATCACAGGCAGCAAAAACTTCGCTTGCTCGTCACACTGTGGGGAGATAAGACTTGTAACTGTTGCAACTCCTCGACGAAACGCATAATTAAAATCTTACGAAAGCTGGATGGTGTAAAAAAAAAAGAATGGTAAATTTAAGAGCCTTGGATTTTTCTTATTCTCATTCTGTCCATTTATCCTCGTCTCCCTCCTCATTAGGAAAACAATGAAATTTGAATGACCACAGAATACAAAAGTTCTTATGAGAAATTCGAGAATGCTAGGAAGCAAATCTACCTCCTACCGTCTACCTCCGACAAGTATGCAAATAGGTCATGTGTGGCTCACTCTAACTTTATCAATATTTGGATTTATGAAACTCCTGTGATTGAAACTTCTTCTCATTCGCCTACCTCTATAATTTAACAAAACGCCATTACACAATTGTAGTGGGATAGAAAACACTTAATAATGTAAGATGTGACTAAGAACCTTAGGCCTCCACATGGGAAAACATCGTCTAGCTCCGGCTAGGCTCCCATACTTATCTGGGGTCTGGCTTCTTGGTAAAGTAATGTGGACTCTGATACAGAGTTTGCAGATTCGAGTCCTGATGTGGACGTAGACACAATGTTTGCAAATAATTGTGCAAAAAATCGAGAACAAGCGACGCAAGATGCAAAACAGCCCCACGGGGGGAGTTGAATGATAGCTCTAAGCCTTTCGTGTTGCAATCAACACATAATCAGGAGCTTGCAATGTTGCAGGAAAGATGATCAAAATTCGAACAAACACGTTCAGAGTGAACGTTTTTGCTAGTGTTTGTTTGTGTGTGTACTCACCTAGTTGTGGTTGCAGGGGTCGAGTCATAGCTCCTGGCCCCGCCTCTTCACTGGCCGCTTACTGGGTCACTCTCCCTGCGCCATGAGCTTTATCATACCTCTTCTTAAAGCTATGTATGGAGCCTGCCTCCACTACATCACTTCCTAAACTATTCCACTTCCCGACCACTCTGTGACTGAAGAAATACTTCCTAACATCTCTGTGATTCATCTGAGTCTTGAACTTCCAACTGTGTCCCCTTGTTGCTGTGTCCCATCTCTGGAACATTCTGTCTCTGTCCACTTTGTCAATTCCTCTCAGTATCTTATATGTTGTTATCATGTCCCCCTATCTCTCATGTCCTCCAGTGTCGTCAGGTCGATTTCCCTTAACCTCTCCTCGTAGGACATACCCCTTAGCTCCGGGACTAGTCTTGTTGCAAACCTTTTCACTTTCTCGAGCTTCTTCACGTGCTTGGCAAGGTGTGGGTTCCAAACTGGTGCTGCGTACTCCAGTATGGGCCTAACGTACACAGTGTACAGGGTCCTGAACGATTCTTTATTAAGATGTCGGAATGCTGTTCTTAGGTTTGCTAGGCGCCCATTTGCTGCAGCAGTTATTTGGTTGATGTGCGCCTCAGGAGATGTACCTGGTGTTATACTCACCCCAAGGTCTTTTTCCTTGATTGAGGTTTGCAGTCTCTGGCCCCCTAGGCTGTACTCCGTCTGCGGTCTTCTTTGCCCTTCCCCAATCTTCATGACTTTGCACTTGGTGGGGTTGAACTCCAGGAGCCAATTGCTGGACCAGGCTTGCAGCCTGTCCAGATCCCTTTGTAGTTCTGTCTGGTCCTCGTCCGACTGAATTCTTCTCATGAGCTTCACATCATCTGCAAACAGGGACACTTCGGAGTCTATTCCTTCCGTCATGTCGTTCACAAATACCAGAAACAGCACTGGTCCCAGGACTGACCCCTGTGGAACCCCGCTCGTCACCGGCGCCCACTCTGACACCTCACCACGTACCGTGACTCGCTGCTGTCTTCCTGACAGGTATTCCCTGATCCATTGTAGTGTGTGTGTGTGTGTGTGTGTGTGTGTGTGATTATTAATTATATATTTATGGGAAAGCACTAGTCACGATGGGGGGTCATGAGAGTGGGAGGTAATGTGGTTTAATTCATGAAAGAGTTGAGGAGCTCCAATTTCTTGGGCGAAGAACCTTTCACCAGCAACAAGACACTTGCTGGGAGTAGTAATAAATGAGATCCATGCAAAGCCGGTCTAACCACAGTCACTAGGCTATCAGGCTGGGGTCCCTATGGTGGTTCGAACAAGAGGTTGGGATGTCCTAATTGTTGTCATTGGTTTATTCGGCAAAATTACCCGGCAAGGTTATTTTCATGGCAGGTCTGACGGTGGAGCAGCCGTCCCACCGTCACCTTTGCTTGGCCTTATGACGGGTCACTGCAGCAGCGTCCACTGGCTTACCAATACTGGAGTCACTGGTACGAGTCAGTACGGTGAGAAGGGAGAGAGAGATAGAGAGAGAGAGAGAGAGAGAGAGAGAGAGAGAGAGAGAGAGAGAGAGAGAGAGAGAGAGAGATGAGAGAGAGAGAGAGAGAGAGAGAGAGAGAGAGAGATAGAGAGAGATAGAGAGAGATAGAGAGAGATGAGAGATAGAGAGAGAGAGAGAGAGGAGAGAGAGAGAGAGAGAGAGAGAGAGAGAGAGAGAGAATGTATGGGGAAGCAGACAAATAGGTTTAAAAATATTTATCAATCCATCAAATGTGTAAAACTTTTACTTTGTTTTTTATTTATATTTTAAACATTAAGTTGTTCTGGACACCATGATTTTCAGACATTGTTAAATATTTATTAAAAGTGACATGTTAGTGCATCCCATATTTATACTGATGTTTTTCTACTACTACTACTACTACTACACACACACACACACACACACATACACATAGTATGCACATAGTATACACATAGTATATTATGCAAAGTCATGGAAAAGATCATCAGGAGGAGAGTGGTGGAGCACCTAGAAAGACACAAGCTTATAAACGACAACCAGCACGGTTTCAGGGAAGGAAAATCCTGTGTCACAAACCTACTGGAGTTTTATGACAAGGTAACAGAAGTAAGACACGAGAGAGAGGGGTGGATAGACTGCATTTTCTTGGACTGCAAGAAGGCGTTCGACACAGTTCTTCACAAGAGGTTAATGCAAAAGTTAGAGGATCAGGCACACGTAACAGGAAAGGCACTGCAATGGATCAGAGAATATCTGACAGGGATGCAACAACGAGTCATGGTACGTGACGAGGTGTCAGAGTGGGCGTCTGTGACGAGGCAATCTACAAAAAATTTCAATATAACCCTAAATAGATATTTAAAATGTCTATAAGTAAAAATCTCCAAGATGCAACTTGTAGAACCTGTTACTTGCTATTCTCAAAATATTCTTTTTACAAGAAAAATTTAAGATAATGGATTTGAATTACTGTGTTAAAAATATTAATTTGCCCTTAGTCAAACTATCCTGGGACTGGTACTGTTTTTGGTATATGTGAATGACATAACGGAAGGGATAGACTCAGAAGTGTCCCTGTTTGCAGATGATGTGAAGTTAATGAGAATAATTAAATCAGTCGAGGATCAGGCAGGACTACAAAGAGACCTGGACAGACTACAAGCCTGGTCCAGTAACTGGCTCCTTGAATTTAACCCTGCCAAATGTAAAGTCATGAAGATCGGGGAAGGGCAAAGAAGACCGCAGACAGAGTATAATCTAGGTGGCCAAAGACTGCAAACCTCACTCAAGGAAAAACATCTTGGGGTGAGTATAATACCGAGCACATCTCCTGAGGCACACATCAATCAGATAACTGCTGCAGCATACGGGCGGCTGGCAAACCTAAGAATAGCGTTCCAATACCTCACTAAGGAATCGTTCAAGACTGTACACCATATACGTCAGGCCCATACTGGAGTATGCAGCACCAGTTTGGAACCCACACCTGGTCAAGCACGTCAGGAAATTAGAGAAAGTGCAGAGGTTTGCAACAAGACTAGTCCCAGAGCTAGGGGGATTGTCGTACGAAGAAAGGTTAAGGGAAATCGGCCTGACGACACTAGATGACAGGAGGGTTAGGGGAGACATGATAACGACATATAAAATACTGCGAGGAATAGATAAGGTGGACAGAGACAAGATGTTCCAGAGAGGGGACACAGAAACAAGGGGTCACAGTTGGAAGTTGAAGACTCCTATGAGTCAAAGGGATGTTAGGAAGTATTTCTTCAGTCATAGAGTTGTCAGGAAGTGGAATAGCCTAGAAAGTGACGTAGTGGAGGCAGGAACCATACACAGTTTTATGACGAGGTTTGATAAAGCTAATAGAGCAGGGAGAGAGATGACCTAGTAGCAATCAGTGAAGAGGCGGGAGCCAGGCTATGACTCGACCCCTGCAACCACAAATAGGTGAGTACATATACACACACACACTCTCTCTCTCTCTCCAAGACTCGATTCTCAGAATGGCATGCGATCCAAGCCAGTTCACTAGACTATATACACTTTCAGGATTATTCTTTTTTTGGCATGGCCGCTGCCGCCGCCTCCGTTGCTTGAAGACAGATGCTGACGAGAGAGCAGGGATAGTGTTCCGTTGTATCATGACCAGCGTATAGAGTTATGCTACGCCTCTGAGATCTCGAGAAACCACGGCTCACAATTCCAACAGATGATATTACTCACAGGTCTTCAGCTCTCATGCTTCAATAAGGCAGAGATCTGAGAAATGTTTTACTGTTAAGTTTCGTATTTTTCTCCTCGTTCTGTAGGTATATAGAAGACTTGAGCTTCTATGTTGTGTTGGGAAAATAATAAACGAAGAATAAAATGTGCTGTGTGATACCAATGATTCTGGCCTAAATAAACATGGATAAATGGAGGGATAGTTAGAACCTTTTCTCAAGGTAGCTTTCTTCAGCCAAGAGTCTTGACTCTTTCACGCTACAGATCATAGACTCCTCGGCTCTTATGAAGAGGGTGAAGTGTGTTTGCTCAGGCTTCTTGGATATCCCTCTGAGTCTTAGATCGACTGCTGGGTGTGTCGTGTCTACCTCAACTCCTCCCAATCATGGCTCTAACTCAATGCATATATCATTAATTTTATAAATATATTGATTTAGTATATTTGGTCGTAAATTATTTAAAAATATTCTCAGATTATTTTTTTCACGCTCATTATTTTCGATATTTTTTTTCTTTTAGTGCTATTCAGAGATAAACAAACTCACATTTCTTATTTTCTCTTGACATATCGCAATAAACAAAATCCTCGCTATAAATCGTAAGGTGTTTAATAACTCGTCTTCGTTGTATCTTAAATCAATTCATAGCTTCCTGCACGCTTCAAAAGTCTCTATTTTGTCTATACTTGATCCTGACATTCCTTTGTGCCTGCATGAGTTGTCCGAATTTGAACTGTAATAAAGACGGCTTTTTTTTCGACTCGACTTTGAGTACATGTGCAAAGAGACTAATGCAGAAATAAATATACGAGTATATATATATATATATATATATATATATATATATATATATATATATATATATATATATATATATATATATATATATATATATATATGTCGTGCCGTTTAGGTAAAACTTGCAATTTTGGCTTAAATAGCAACGCTCACCTTGCCATATAAGACAAGCGAAAATTTGTGTATGCAATAATTTCGCAAAAATAATTCTGAACCTAACGAAAAATATATTTCATTGTGTTTGTTTATTATTAAATTATTGTAAACGTATCTAATATATATTTAGTTGGGTTAGGCTAAATTAAATTGCGCTTGTTATTATAAGTTTTACCTAATCGGCACGACATATATATATATATATATATATATATATATATATATATATATATATATATATATATATATATATATATATATATATATAGATAGATAGATAGATAGATAGATAGATAGATAGATAGATATATAGATAGATGAGAGAGAGAGAGAGAGAGAGAGAGAGAGAGAGAGAGAGAGAGAGAGAGAAGCCGTCTTTAATAATAAGTTCATCAAATATTTTGTATTATCTCGTAAACTGAGGGATTTTTACTTAAATTTCTTAACTACAATTTTTTTTAGTAAACAAATATTAATTATCCCACCGGGACAAAAAATATGTTAGGAAGCACATCCCCTCCCCCCCTATAAGATGAATAACGTCTCTCGTTTCATTATATCAATATCACAGAGACTTGTCTCTCCACACGCGAGACATTATGTACCGACTCCTTCAAAGAGCGTGTCATGATGCTAATGAAGGTCTCTTGATCCGAGAAGTTGGTGCTACTCTTGTCTTAGATCAAACCTGTTTACGTCTCGTTCCCCAGACGCTCTAAGACCCTTAGTGATCCTGAGTTTCTAAATAATAATAATAATAATAATAATAATAATAATAATAATAATAATAATAATAATAATGAAGCGATGATTCAATACAATGACAATGTTGACATCTCAACACAATCTCTCAGTCTTTCACGTCTGAAACAATTAAATATCCACTATTCATTTTAACTTATGTTATCGCGATGGCTTGAGAGGTTAACAGGTGACGATAAGTATGGTGGAAGAGAGACGTTTATAGCTGAGTAAGCCATCGTTTCTACAACGTTTCACTCACTGGTGTGTTTTCCAATGTAATCATAACTTGAAAAACCTTGCCTGTGAGCGAAACGTTTTCCGAACAAAGTGTGATTCTGTTCTAGGTGTGCTGGTTCTAGCATGGTATGTCGATTTACCGCGGCGGCGACTGAAGTTGGCTAGTGGTGTTACCTCAAGGAATTTAGGTCCTTGTTTCGTGTCCATCCCATCTGTCCTTACTGACACTTCAGTTTTTCCATGATGACTCCCCCAGTTGTTGCTGCTGCCATGGCTGCCTCTCACCCAGCAGTAAGCATTATACCTACCCTATCAATCGACTCACCCAGCAGTAAACATTATGCCTACCCTATCAATCGACTCACCCATGAGTAAACATTATGCTCACCTTATCACCCGCCTTACCCAAGAGTACACATAGTCAAGATGTCACCCAGCCCATCAAGCGTGAGCATAATACCCACTCTAACTCCCTACCCACAGGGAGTGGACATCATGCCCATCTTATTTCCCGACACACAAATAAATCTAATGCCATTTGATACATACACCAGATTGATTAAATATGAGAACTTTTTTGCAAACCTCAGAGATTGCATTCACAGTGGTAATATTATATATATATATATATATATATATATATATATATATATATATATATATATGTGTGTGTGTGTGTGTGTGTGTGTGTCGTGCCGAATAGGTAAAATTGGTCAATTAGCAAGAACTCATTTAAAATTAAGTCCTTCCTAAAAAAAATTCCTATACGTTTAAAGAAGTATTTTTCATTTATGGTAATGTAAAAATTAATAATTTTGTACCAAAAGAACCTTAGAAAACTTACCTAACCTTATTATAACAAGCGCAATTTAATTTAGCCTAATCAAACGAAATATATTTTAGATAAGTTTACAATAATTTAATAATAAACAAACACAATGAGATATATTTCTTTTCGTTAGGTTCAGAATGATATTTGCTTAATTATTGCATATACAAATTTTCGCTTGCCTTATTCGGCAAGAAGAGCGTTGCTATATCAGCCAAAATAGCAAGTTTTACCTATTCGACACGACATATATAACATCTAAGACCATTCTCCGAATACTTTGTATCGGTGTGGAGCTGGAACAATAAAGAACACAATACAAAGCTCACCAAGCTGTTTCTCGATTTAAAAAACAGAAGCTATAAAAGAACACTTCTTGTTTTATATCTCATAATTCAGAAAGATAGTGACTCAGAGAAGATGTGATTACGACATTTATAATACTCATACTTTATTATTATTATTATTATTATTATTATTGTTTAAAAATACCGGCTGTCTCCCACAGAGGTAAGGTGACCCCAAAAAAAGAAACACAGTCACCATTATTTATTCAGTATCTGTCTTACCTGAAGTTCATGCATAAGGAATAAAAAGGCACAAATAACTCGCACATAGGAGAAAGAAAATTGTGACGACGTTTCGGTCCGATTTGAACCATTAACCAATCACAGGTAGGTATATCACTTTTCAAATGACTCTCCTAACAGCAACATCCCCACTCATTCTTCAGAGTGCAGGCATTGTAACCTCTAGGACTCAAGTCCACCTAACCAACTTTCCCCGAATTCGTTCATAAATGTTCCCTTGCTCACACTCCAACAACACATCAGGCCATAAGAACCACTTTTCTCCTCATGTATCAGACAAGTTGCTGAATACTCTAGAACTCAAAATCTTTTTTAGCCCCTCCCTCCAACCCTTACTAGAACTTTCCCAGCTCCTCCTTCCTTTCACCCTCTTGGTCACCCTGTTCTGCTCTATCCTTTCTATTTACACCCAGACCACTTTCACGACGAAGCGCTAAACCCTTAAAGGTCATTCGGGAACTGGGAGATAGAAAGTTTCCATCAGAGAGGAAAGAAGGTAGCTCTAATTCCTTCCATCAAGAGCCCTTTGCCAGCTGACTTAACAAAGGAAAACAGTTTACTATGGTAAGAACTAGCATGGGTGAACACAGATGGAAACTGAATACCCACTTACAAAGACGTCAGGGAAAAAAAAGCTCTAACAACGTTTGAAAAGTAACGAGGTTGAAACAACATATCAAAGGAAAAAAGAAAACGCAGTTTATGAACAGGAACGAAAATAACAGATGACGTCAGCCGACGGGTGTTATTTTTGTCAGGGTATAGATGAGGTGACCTTAATAACCCACGTTCAGTAGATCGGTCCTAACCTAACAAACTATCTGATACTCAAACCTGCCAAATTCAACTAGGTAACTACAACAACTTAACAATCACACACACACACATTTCTTCAGTCACAGAGTTAGGAAGTGGAATAGTCAGGAAAGTGAGGTAGTGGAGGGAGGAACCATACATAGCTTTAAGACGAGGTATGATAAAGCTCATGGAGCAGGGAGAGAGAGGACCTAGTAGCGATCAGTGAAGAGGCGGGGCCAGGAGCTGAGTATCGACCCCTGCAACCACAAATAGGTGAGTACACACACACAAAGTAAAAGATAAAACCACATCTTTGAACCTTATTCTCGTACCTCCCTATCGAGCGAAGTTCGTTTGCTTATCATCAGGGGAAAGGGAAAGAGATAGAGAGAGAGAGAGAGAGAGAGAGAGAGAGAGAGAGAGAGAGAGAGAGAGAGAGAGAGAGAGAGAGAGAGAGAGAGAGAGAGAGGGTGAATGGATGGAGGCTGCGACTACTAAAGAAGATGAAGCCTCAGACGCAGTGATAGAGACGGCAGCCACCATAGCTCTCCACTTGACCTGGGCTCCACCTCTACATTACAGTAATTGGCAGGGCGATGCTGGGTGCCGCTAACGAGGCTCCCTGCTCCCTGCCATCATATGGAGGCTACTTCATCTCCTCATATATGGTGCTTGGATGGCAGGTACGGCAGTTCTATGGGAGTTGTGGCAGGTATGGGAAGTGTTTGGGAGGAGTGGTATGTAGGGAAAGTGTATGGGAGGTGTGGGTGGTGTAGAGAGGGTGTTGTAGATGTGGAAGGTGTATATTTAAGGGTGAAAGATGCGGAGACATAAGTGGTAGTTGTTAAAGGTGAGAACAGATGTGGTAGGTGTGTGTGTAGGGGGGGGGGATACGGGTAGAGACGGGGAGGAAAGGTGTGAAAAATGATGTGAGAAATGTGTGTGTGTGTGTGTGGAAAGTGTGAGACATATATAATAATAATAATAATAATAATAATAATAATAATAATGATAATAATAATAATAATAATAATAATAATAATCCTTAGTTCAATAGTTACATAATGTAATTATTGCAGGAATAGTTGACATTTTTAACATACTTTATAGAAAGCCCTGTGTAAAAGATGTAGAGAAAATATAGGCAGGTTGCGTGTGTGTATGTGTGTGTGTGGGGAGGGGGATGTGGATTTTTTTTTAGTATTGCGTGAGTTGAGCTCTTGGGTCTTCTGCCCTCACGCTCTAATTAGATAAATGCTCAAAGGGGAGCTTTTTCAAGTTATGAGTGGAACATTATTATACATCATTGTACTATCCTTAAAGTAGACATTTTGCCTTCCACCCACAACACTCACACTGAAGAATTGCTCTTTGACTTCTACAGGGACTAATTTGGGTATCTAACTTCCAGCAATGCCTTCTTTACTATTCATGTCTTAAACACCTAGGTAATACACAATAGTCCTTAACATAGATAGAAGTCCTTAATCGAGACAGAAGATAGTTCTCAGCAGTCAGCCTCGATGTGGACTTCAGGATATCTGCTGTCTGTCTTTCCCATGGATTCCACGTCCTTGGTTCCCGCCTGCAAATAGTCTGTCTCTCTTGGATGGCAGATAATGTCTTGAAATATTGTGTCAAGACACTTGGTGCAAAAGAGACCTTCATTAGAGATGGCATTTCGCTCTGGTTTGAGCTTTCTTTCATCTCAACCAGGGAGAAACGCAGCTTATATTAAGGTTTTTCTCTGCACCACGTGTCTTTGTACGTCTTTGTGTGTCAGTCTTGTCGAGTCTTTTCTAATCGTGTCCCCTTTGCTTCTCTCAAGTGATATAAGGTTTTGCTCTTTTAGTCTTCCTTTGTAAAACATTCCTCTCAGCTCCGAGGCTAGTCTAGGGTCTCTCTCTAACCCCGTGGCATGTTTACTCAGCACGCTCCATAGTTGCGTGCTCTGTGGTCTGACATACACTGCAGCTTATATAGGGAACTGAAGGACTCTTTTGTTGAGGTACCTGATTGTCATTTTTAAGTCTACGTGGCGCGTATACACCGCTGTAGCTATTGTGCTGAGGTGTTAAAGGAAAAAATCAGTCTTGAAGGACAGGCAAAAAAGCTTAATAAAGGTGGAAAGAAAGGACGCAGTAGCAAGGGAAGGAAAGTAAAAATGCCGTAGCAAGTGGGAGCGAGGAGAAAGTAAAGGTATCGTAGTAATTGAGAGAAAGGAGGGAAAGAGAGAGGCAGGGAAGTCACTTCAAGTATAGGTGTAATTAGGAAGTGAGTGATGAAAGATTTGAAGTTATCAGGTATGACAAGTGTAAAGATGTTCCAAGTATGAAGATACATACTGACGTATGTATATTAAATATATAGGGAACAAGACAAGCCGAATATTACATGTACGGGGAAAAAGACAAATATTACAAATACAAAAGATAAGAAAATAAAACAAATACAAGAGGTAAGATTATATATATATATATATATATATATATATATATATATATATATATATATATATATATATATATATATATATATATATATATATATATATATATTACAAATAAAACAAGACCATACAAAAAGCGATTATGATAAAGCATTATATATATATATATATATATATATATATATATATATATATATATATATATATATATATATATATATATATATAAATGGGATTAAGTCAGGAGTATCTGAGAGAGTTAGAGCTAAGGAAGGGGTAGCAATAATGTTGAAGGATCAGTTATGGAAGGAAAAGAGGGAATATAAATGTGTAAATTCAAGGATTATGTGGATTAAAATAAGGGTCGGATGCGAAAAGTGGGTCATAATAAGCGTGTATGCACCTGGAGAAGAGAGGAGTGTAGAGGAGAGAGAGAGATTTTGGGAGATGTTAAGCGAATGTATAGGAACTTTTGAACCAAATGAGAGAGTAATTGTGGTAGGGGACCTAAATGCTAAAGTGGGAGAAACATGCAGAGAGGGTGTAGTAGGTAAGTTTGGGGTGCCAGGTGTAAATGATAATGGGAGCCCTTTGATTGAACTTTGTATAGAAAGGGGTTTAGTTATAGGTAATACATATTTTAAGAAAAAGAGGATAAATAAGTATACAAGATATGATGTAGGGCGTAATGACAGTAGTTTGTTGGACTATGTATTGGTAGATAAAAGACTGTTGAGTAGACTTCAGGATGTACATGTTTATAGAGGGGCTACAGATATATCAGATCACTTTTTAGTTATAGCTACAGTGGGAGTAAAAGGTAGATGGGATACAAGGAAAATAGAATCAGTAAGTAAACGAGAGGTGAAGGTTTATAAACTAAAAGAGGAGGCAGTTAGGGTAAGATATAAACAACTATTGGAGGATAGATGGGCTAGTGAGAGTGTAGGCAATGGGGTCGAAAATGTATGGGGTAGATTTAAAAATGTAGTGTTAGAGTGTTCAGCAGAAGTTTGTGGTTACAGGCGAGTGGGTGCGGAGGGAAGAGGAGCGATTGGTGGAATGATGATGTAAAAGAGAGTAGTAAGGGAGAAAAAGTTAGCATATGAGAGGTTTTTACAAAGTAGAAGTGATGCAAGGAGGGAAGAGTATATGGAGAGAAAAAGAGAGGTTAAAAGAGTGGTGAAGCAATGTAAAAGAGAGCAGATGAGAGAGTGGGTGAGATGTTATCAGCAAATTTTGTTGAAAATAAGAAAAAGTTTTGGAATGAGATTAATAAGTTGAGGAAGCCTAGAGAACAAATGGATTTGACAGTTAAAAATAGGAGAGGAGAGTTATTAAATGGAGAGTTAGAGGTATCGGGAAGATGGAGAGAATATTTTGAGGATTTGTTAAATGTTGATGAAGACAGGAAGCTGTGATTTCGTGTGTAGGGCAAGGAGGAATAACATCTTGTAGGAGTGTGGAAGAGCCAGTTGTGGGTGTAGGGGAAGTTCGTGAGGCAGTGGGTAGAATGAAAGGGGGTAAGGCAGCTGGGATTGATGGGATAAAGATAGAAATGTTAAAAGCAGGTGGGGATATAATTTTGGAGTGGTTGGTGCTATTATTTAATAAATGTATGGAAGAGGGTAAGGTACCTAGGGATTGGTAGAGAGCGTGTATTGTTCCTTTGTATAAAGGCAAAGGGGACAAAAGAGAGTGCAAAAATTATAGGGGAATAAGTCTGTTGAGTGTACCTGGTAAAGTGTATGGTAGAGTTATTATTGAAAGAATTAAGAGTAAAACAGAAAGCAGGATAGCAGATGAACAAGGGGGCTTTAGGAAAGGTAGGGGTGTGTAGACCAAGTGTTTACAGTGAAACATATAGGTGAACAGTATTTGGATAAGGGTAAAGATGTTTTTGTGGCATTTATGGATTTGGAAAAGGCGTATGATAGGGTAGATAGGGGGCAATGTGGCAGATGTTGCAGGTGTATGGAATAGGAGGAAGGTTACTGAAAGCAGTGAAGAGTTTTATGAGGATAGTGAGGCTCAGGTTAGAGTGTGTAGGAGGGAAGGGACTATTTCCCAGTAAAAGTGGGCCTTAGACAAGGATGTGTGATGTCACCGTGGTTGTTCAATATATTTATAGATGGGGTTGTAAGAGAAGTGAATGCGAGGGTCTTGGCAAGAGGTGTTGGGCTAAAAGATAAAGAAGCAAATACAAAGTGGGAGTTGTCACAGTTGCTTTTTGCTGATGACACTGTGCTTTTGGGAGATTCTGAAGAGAAGCTGCAGAGGTTGGTGGATGAATTTGGTAGGGTGTGTAAAAGAAGAAAATTGAAAGTGAATATAGGAAAGAGTAAGGTGATGAGGATAACAAAGAATAGGTGACGAAAGATTGGATATCAGATTGGAGGGAGAGAGTATGGAGGAGGTGAATGTATTCAGATATTTGGGAGTGGACATGTCGGCGGATGGGTCTATGAAGGATGAGGTGAATCATAGAATTGATGAGGGAAAAGGGTGAGTGGAGCACTTCGAGTCTGTGGAGACAAAGAACCTTGTCCATGGAAGTAAAGAGGGAATGTATGAGAGTATAGTTATACCAACGCTCTTATATGGGTGTGAAGCATGGGTGATGAATGTTGCAACGAGGAGAAGGCTGGAGGCAGTGGAGATGTCATGTCTGAGGTCAATGTGTGGTGTGAATATAATGCAGAGAATTCGGAGTTTGGAAATTGGGAGGAGGTGCGGGATTACCAAAACGATTGTCCAGAGAGCTGAGGAGGGGTTGTTGAGGTGGTTTGGACATGTAGAGAGAATGGAACGAGACAGAGTGACTTCGAGAGTGTATAAATCTGTAGTGGAGGGAAGGCGGGGTAGGGGTCGGCCTAGGAAAGGTTGGAGGGAGGGGTAAAGGAAGTTTTGTGTGCGAGGGGCTTGGACTTCCAGCAAGCATGTGTGAGCGTATTTGATAGGAGTGAATGGAGACATATGGTTTTTAATACTTGACGTGCTGTTGGAGTGTGAGCAAAGTAACATTTATGAAGGGGTTCAGGAAACCGGCAGGCCGGACTTGAGTTCTGGAGATGGGAAGTACAGTGCCGGCACTCTAAAGGAGGGTGTTAATGTTGCAGTTTTATAACTGTAGTGTAAAGCACCCTTCTGGCAAGACAGTGATGGAGTGAATGATGATGAAAGTTTTTCTTTTTCGGGCCACCCTGCCTTGGTGGGAATCGGCCGATGTGTTAATAAAAAAAAAAAAAAAAATATATATATATATATATATATATATATATATATATATATATATATATATATATATATATATATATATCTTACACGAGGCCACTCGAAGCTTTCAAAATAAAAGAAAGATAGTGAATTACATGGACTATATTGTATTTCAGGAAGTGCTAAACCCGTCTGGATCATTCAGTGAGTGACGGAGGCTCGAACCTCCGTCCGCTATTTGTGGCTAGGTCTGCCTCCTTCCCCAACTCATTCAGGTCGCTGGTGACCTCATCCAAATGTGTCAAAGGTGGTGTTAGGAAGACGTGAGTCTGGCCTAGGGTGGGACACGCTTCTCAAATACTTACAAATGTACCAATATATTATTCCCCATCCCCCTCACACTGCCTTCATATCTTGCATAAAACTGAAAACATATATTATTTCAAGTTCTATTATTTCACATTTTCTTGACCTCTTTCCTCAAAATAATAACAGTCATTTAATATATCATATGCATGAAACTTGCTCTTTCACAAGACGGCATTTTCTGTATAAATATATAACAAAGAGGTTATATATATATATATATATATATATATATATATATATATATATATATATATATATATATATATATATATAAATCTGATAATGGATAATGAAGAACTGCCTGTACCATGAAGCGAATATATTTTCTTTGTGTGAAAATACAAGAGAGTGTTTCTCCTCTCTGCTAATATACATAAGGCTGAAAAGAACGCGTTGGCTGCAAACCTCTTCAAGAGAAGACTTCAGGGCGCTGCGGCGTCCAAGAGTTTGTCCAAGATATTCGATCTGTACCCACGCCCACACCCCCAAACTCTTCATCCCAGCCCACGCCCTCCATGGGTCAAACTGACAATGGATCGGGTTGAACCTGTACTAACCGGGGGTTATGACCTAATGTGTAGGGTATCTTTTCTGTCTGTTGTGTGTGTGTGTGTGGACTAGAACTCAGGGTTGAGCTGTAGTTCTTGGGCACCCACCTTGCACCTGATTCACTGGCGTGGTTTACTCCACCGCGTATCTGAGGTGGGTTATAGCTACGCTTGTCATACGTCCCGTTTTGACCGGGGACAGTCCTGGTATAAAAGTCCTGTCCCGAAGTCCCAGTCAGTTTGTTATTTTGTCGCGGACAGAAACATCGCTGATGAACAATGTATGATCTCAGGAAAGAGGTAGAATGACTGAACCTACAGTAAAAGGGATAATGTACTGCCAAATGAACATTGTTTTAAGTTGCAGCCAGGTTTATGAGAACATAAAAAAAACATTACTAAGGATGGTTCATTCTAGTGAAAAATAAGAATGGTTCTTCAAAGAGTGGTTTTATGCTTTATTCTTTTTTGTTATTTTTCATTCTGTAGTCCTTAATTGAGAAATGGGTACATTTTAGCCCTCATTTGTTCGTATTAAAAAAATTAACCTACTTTATCTTTCAAGTATGTGCATTTTTTTCATATCCTTAAAAAATGTCCCTGTTTCAGTCAAAGAAATTATGGCAAGCCTAGTTATATCTATATTTACATTCACGTAATTATTTACTCTCCATCAGGACGCTTATATATTCCACTTGTTCTCGGCCTTCCCACTGAGGGAAATTGGATCAGTTGAAAATAGACAAAGCTGATAGGTTTAATTGAACTTCTGGTTAGCATCTGTATTCTAAGTTCTCTTTTCTTACCATCTAAAAAAAAAATCTGTCCTTAGCTAGTGTCTCTGGATATCCTATAAGCAGTGACCATGTCTCCTCTGGGTCTCCGAACGGTAATGAAGTAAGAGGAAGTACACTACTGAAAGGAAGTCCAGCAGTCAGTGCTTACTGAGAGCATTAACATTCAGCCAACTATATAACATTTGTACTCATAACTCAGACAAAACTAAACGGAGTAAAATCTGAAGACTGTATCTCCGTGCACTTAGCCTGTACATCACTCAGCCTGTACTGTGAAGAACAGTCCGTGCACTTAGCCTGTACATCACTCAGCCTGTACTGTGAAGAACAGTCCGTGCACTTAGCCTGTACATCACTCAGCCTGTACTGTGAAGAACAGTCCGTGCACTCAACCTGTGCTGTCTACAACATTCACTGCACTCATCCTGTACTGTTTGCAACAATGTGCACTCAAACTGTCTACAACGCCTGCAACTGCAAAAGAGTAACATTACTGCATAAATTTAATAATTTGGCTATGCAGAATAGTGTATACATAAAGGTTAAGAAACCTCAATGCTAGTTCCCTAGGCAGTAACAATAAAAATAAGCAATATTGCCGTAATGGAGAGCCAATTCTTAATTCCTAACAAGATAAACAAGTGCTGGAACATGATTTTTCATCCCAGGACAACAAAATTGTTATCCAATTATCCCAACAATGATTGTGTATCCCTGGGTACAAAAACAAATTACTTCTGATGTACCAGATTTACCAGGCTTCTTCAGTCGAATACAGGGGAAAAATAAGGCTAGAGATTGTAAAAGAATTATTAGTGAGGTTTCGAGTCCTTCAGCCTAGACAGGTGATCAGTCCTTTAGCCTAAAGCAGGGGAACGCGGCCAGGCCTCACAAAATATGCGATATTCGATCATAAATGAGATATTGTATAAAATCAATATGTCTTATGTCGGAAAAAAAATTAGGAGCAAACATGTACATTAGAAACGAATTATCCCAAGTTAATTCAGCAGTTTAGCAAATTTTTAAAATTTATAGCCACAATATAAGTTAGGAAGATGACCCCTCAAGTATAAGTATAAAAATTGCATGCACAAGCACAAAATCGTCGAGACGGCTATGATTACATTACAACCTAATTTTAACGTCTGACAAGACCCGTGGAGACCTGACTCAATTACTGCACTCTCCCTTAGGTCACTTGTTCACTACCCACCTTTTTAGCTCCTGCTGATGATGGCCCAAGAATGAAATACACTGCATTAATCTCTATGATTTAATAATTTTGTTTTCTTATTTTTGAAGTCATATTCTGCATATTAGTGCGCATATAATTTATATATATATATATATATATATATATATATATATATATATATATATATATATATATTACCATTTTGTCCTAGGCACATGTCGATTAGACACTAGGCCTGTTGTATGTATGTGTGTGTGTGTGTAACGAAACACTTCGAAATGTTTCGGCCCCGCCGGGAATTGAACCCGGGCCCTCCGTGCGTGAAGCAAGAGCGCTAGCCACCATGCCATCGGGGCGTGTGTGTGTGTGTGTGTGTGTGTGTGTGTGTTAGTTACCATTTTGTTACCATTTTGTCCTAGGCACATGCCGATTAGACACTAGGCCTGTTGTATGTGTGTGCGCATGTGTGTTATGTGTGTGCATATGTGTGTGTACTCACCTAGTTGTGGTTGCAAGGGTCGAGTCACAGCTCCTGTGTGTGTGTGTGTGTGTGTGTAGTTAGAAACACTGAGTGACCATGTACCATGCATGCTCTGTGCAATGATTGATGTTTCTCCAGACTTTGATGATTTACGCTGCTGGAAAAACGGTAGGAAATCTGTAAAGACACAACAGGTTTGTCGACAAATTACAACAAACACAAGTGTATTTTTTTGTATAACAACATAAAACAGTGTCAATATAATTGTATTGTTTTAAATTGCTGGTTTCAGAGTTGCCAGTCAAACATTATTCAGTAACAAAATTGCGCGCCCGGTTTACTTTGATGAAAATATATACAAAGCCAAAAAAATATATACAACAATTACTATTATATTTTTGACCAAATTTCAGACACTCAGACATTATATCACTGACGCACTGGCTTCATACGAGTGTGAGGGGGAGGAGGTGGGGTTGAGACGAGAGGTCACAAGCAGCCTTAGGTCACTTCTGCAAGGTCATCACCACCCATGGGGTTAAATGTTAAGAATCTACAAGTTAAGTCAAATTAAGATAAATTACAAGAAAATACTATCATTAAATTCGAAAAACTAAACATTGTGACCGGAGCTGTATATATCTAAATACAGACTCGATAAATTAGTGCAAACATTAGTTGCAAGATAGCCAGGGGCCGAGCATGACTGGTGGTATCTTCTTACACAATGAGAAGATCCAAGATATCAATTCACTACAACTAAGCAAAATTTTATCCTATATACTGGAGTCTCAATTCATAGTATATATTCACCTCTATGTAGAAATGTGTGACATATTAAATGATGAAGAAATATACATCTTAAACGTCAAGCAATATAAATAAATATAAATTAGTTGAATTGTTTTTGTTGATTGGAACTTGGCGCTGAGTGAAACATTTTCCTAAAAATAAGTAAATAAGAGGATATATACATACACTACTGCTGAACTCACACCAGGACGCTGAAGCTCAGCACAGAAGCATACATAGTCTGCGTCAAATATGTCCCCCCAAGAAAGCCTACGAGGAGATAAAAAAATGTACAGAAGCAAAAAAGGGTCGCTGAAATGCTAAAAGCGAGCACATGTCACAACAAAGGTAAGATAATATACACCGACACATTACCGATATTGGACAGAAACTAAAATATTAATGTTAGATGAAAGGGGCACAAATAGGAACAAAAAAGTTATTAAGGATAAAAAAAAAAAAAAAAAAAAATCTACACATATTCAATACCCAAATAAAAAAAACTCTAGAACTGGCTCACTATACACTGGAGGGCAGCGGGAGTTGCAACGATGACAAAAAAAGAAATAATCGAAATTCTGAAAGACCAGCAGGCGTCAGTGTCCAGTAATCCACTAAACGACAGGAGAATCAATGATCCGGATACCTGTTGCGCTATCTCTAACCCCCCCCCCCTTCAAATAGTATAGCTTTCGTAAACACAGTTTACTTGTGTATTGTGTATAATATACCTTGGAGAACAAGCGTGGCTCAAAGTAATATATCAGAGGATTTAAAAAGTGTAGACACTGCCTCTCTGTACAAATAATGCAAAAGAGCTCTGGTGAGACGCCAAATTACAAATTTTATGGAAAGGTCTGATCAACGTAACCTAAGTCAACATAGATTTAGAGCTCAAAGATAATGTTTGTCACAACTGATAGAACATGATGATAAAATTATGGAGGCAATGGAAGAAAACAACAACGCAGATATTGTCTGTATGGAGTCCACTAAGGCCTACAAAATAAGGCCAATAGGCACAGTATTTGAAAAGTACGAAAATTGATATTCAATGTTCTAACGAATTAAACACAATATAAACTTAAGAAAATCTGGCCAAAGTACAAAAAAAAAAAGACAATATTCCAAAGTACGGTCCCAGCGCCATTACTGCTTCTCATCTGCATAGCAGACATTCATAAAAATTACTAGCCATAGCTTCACATTATTTTTTGCGGATGATACCAGAACAAACGGTAGAAGACGAGGAAAAACCACAAGCATACGTAAGCAAAATCTTACAGCAAACAATGTGAATTAACACGACATTTAATGAATAAGGAAGAACTCAAAAGAAGCACTGAATGTAAAACACAGGAGGGCCAGCTTATGGAATGAATAAATGTGTAAAATATATGGGCATAATAATGTCAGAAGACTTGTTATTTAGAAAACACAATAAAGCAAATGCAGGGAAGACCAAAAAAAAAAACGACAGGGTGGATAATGATAACTTTCAGCAAAAGAGAAATAACACTACTGGTGAAACTATTCAGATTTCTTGTGCTCTCTCGTTTAGAGTATTGTTAGGTGTTGACGACTCCTTTCAAGGCAGGAGAGATATCAGAGCTTGCAAAGTAGAGAAATAGTTTTCCGCTTACATAGAGCTAACAATTCATTTAAACTACTGGATACGCCTTGAGCGAAAAAGAGAGAGAGATATGGTAATATATACTGTTCTTGAAAGATACCTGAGGGTCTGGTCCCAAAGCAACATATAACAACATACTGTACTAGAGTGAGAGATATGGGAGGAAGTATAACATAGGTCCAGTGAAAAGCAGGGGTGCCATGGACACAATATGAAAACACAGTATATCAGCATCTGTGGTCGAAGGTTATTCAACCTGCTATCTGCTGGTATCAGAAATATTGCAAGAACAAGAGCAGAAGTCTTCAAGAGAAAACTTCACCACCACGTCTGAAGTGCAGAATCAATCGGTCTGTAACTGGTCAAAGGTACATCCCGGGTATAGCATGCCTCAGCTCCTGTAACCACGCACACTGACAACTGGACACCAACAGTTACTTAGCTCCTGTGTACAAACAGGTTATCATCCAAACACACAGCTCAGCTTTAGTTAGCTCAGTTCTCTTGAGCTTCATCGTTTGTGATTAGAAAATGCTATATTATATTCGAAATTAATTTCATTAAGAAAAAGAACAAAAAAGCCACAATACCATGAGTGGAACAATACGCAAAAAACACGAACATAGGAGATGAAGAATTACACACATGTGCAACATCTTGGTATCTTTAGACTTCCGTAAATTAACTAGTCGCACTGTGTCACTAGTTAATGATCCGAGTCGGACCGAAACGTCGACACAAGTTTCAGTCTCCTATGTGAGGGTTATTAGTGCATTTCATTAAGAAAAACAAAGGGTATTTTTTCCATCATTACTATTAGATTAGTTTTTTTTTCCTTTTATCTTCTACACTTAAAATGCAGGAAAAAAATCGACATAAATATCTAAGATGCATCAGATCAACATTTATGTTTATGAGGCATCTAAATATGAACAGGGTGAAAAACTCTTAATAAATTAATATAACAAGTTTATAGCTCGGGTTGAAATCTCGTTCCTCCACTTAATTGTTACATTCGTTTCTCAAAAATTTTCAGCACGGAGAAAAATAGTATAAAATACCTAAACAATGGAAAGAGAGACACAAATGCAGGAACTTGAAAACAAACGTATGACTTGAAAAAAGACTATGGTGTGGGCGAAACGTTGTCTATAAAGGGTCTCGTCATACTGCATTTGTATATCTGTTTAGATCGAATTTTGAGCATATTTATTATTGACGGAGATGAGACAAGAGCTAGATTTGCTACTGCCTGCTGTTGAGGGTGCCTGCGTTTCTCCGTGAAAACCGGTGTAAGAGTCGCACTTGTTGGCTATCACCAATCTTTCCAAGTAAAATAATTTCCTGATTAAAGTATCACCCATAACCCTGTGTGCAGCAGCAACAATAATATTGAAGAGTTCGTCCAGCCAGCTGAGGACTGCTAGATCATGGGTTCCAAACTCCACACTCCAATAAATCAACATCATTGCTTAAAATACTTCTAAACATCAGCCTCAGTGTTTAAGATGAAAACGTCAACATTGGTGTTGAAGATGCATCAAGGCATTAACATCAATGCTTAAGAGTCATCAAGGAGGCACTTTAAATGGTCGTATAATGATGGTTCCGCTATGGCTTCTTGAGTCACCGGTATTTATTATTTAAGTCTTGAGTAGATTTAATCAAAACGAATGAGAGTAAAAGGAGCGAGGAAGCACCACAAGGAAAAAGAGGGAGGGGAAGGAAGAGAGGGAGGGATAGTTCCTGGGAAAAGAGTAGAAGGGAGGGAGGGATATCTCTTATCACCATAACTAACAAGAAATTTATGAGGGACTGGAGAGAGAGAGAGAGAGAGAGAGAGAGAGAGAGAGAGAGAGAGAGAGAGAGAGAGAGAGAGAGAACCCTCCTCAGTGCCACCTCAACAATGCTGGTATATATGGCTCACGCTGGCATTGGTCGTGCATATCTATAACGAGTTATTTTTCCCTGGCCTTCCCCGCATGACCCGCCCTCTCCCCCACCACCACATTGACTATGTATACAATACCCTAGATTAGCCACACTCTTTATACCACACTTTATTCTGCATAATAATATGATAATGTGGTCAAGAGGTCGGTAGGGGCTTGAGGGAGGGTGGTCTTAGGGTTACTATCAGTGAAGCCTGGGCATGGTGGTGGCTGGGTAGGGGTACATGGGTTCTAAGCCAGTGCCCACCTCATATCCTCTTATGGGTGGATATCCTTATTTCAACCCACTTTTTCTCCAATCCGACTTTGTATGTATATATGTGTCATGCCGAATAGGTAAAACTTGCGATTTTAGCTTAAATAGCAACGCTCTTCTTGCCGAATAAGGCAAGCGAAAATTTGTGTATGCAATAATTTCGCAAAAATCATTCTGAACAAGCGACACAAGATGCAAAACAACCACAGGGGGAGTTGAATAATAGATCTAGGCTTTGCGTGTTGCAATCAACTCATTATCAGGAGCTTGCAAAGTTGCAAGTATGAGTAAGAAATCTCAGCAGATTCGTTCCAAGGGACGCTTGGAACGAACATATATATATGTCGTGTCGAATAGGTAAAACTGGTCAGTTAGCAAGAACTCATTTAAAGTTAAGTCCTTTCTAAAATTTTCTCTTATACGTTTAAAGATATATTTTTTCCATTTATGTTAATGTAAAAAATAATAATTTTGTACCAAAAGAACATTAGAAAACTTACCTAACCTTATTACAACAAGCGCAAATTAATTTAGCCTAATCCAACTACGTCAATATATTTTAGATAAGTTTACAATAATTTCATAAACAAACACAATGAAATATAATTTTTTTCATTAGGTTCATAATGATTTTTGCGAAATTATTGCATACATAAATTTTCGCTTGCCTTATTCGGCAAGAAGAGTGTTGTAATTTAAGCCAAAATCTCAAGTTTTACTTATTCGGTTAGGGATCGTCCCCGAAAAGGTTGGAGGGAGGGGGTAAAGGAGGTTTTGTGGGCGAGGGGCTTGGACTTCCAGCAAGCGTCCGTGAGCTTGTTAAATAGGAGTGAATGGAGACGAATGGATTTTGGGACCTGACGAGCTGTCGGATTGTGAGCTGGGTAATATTTTGTGAAGGAATTCAGGGAAACCGGTTAGCCGGACTTGAGTCCTGGAAATGGGAAGTACAATGCCTGCACTTTAAAGGAGGGGTTTAGGATATTGGCAGTTTGGAGGGACGTCTAAGCTGTCGTATCTGAGCGCCTCTGACAAGACAGTGATTATGTATGAGTGATGGTGAAAGTGTTGAATGATGATGAAAGTGTTGAATGATGATGAAAGTTTTTTCTTTTTGGGTTTTTCTTTCTTTTTTTGGGTCACCCTGCCTCGGTAGTAAACGACCGATGTGGCTTAAATAGCAACGCTCATGTTGTCGAATAAGGCAGAATTTGGCAGAGCGAAAATTTGTGTATGCAATAATTTCGCAAAAGTCATTTTGGACCTAACGAAAAAAAATATATTTCATTGTGTTTGTTTATTATTAAATAATTGTAAGCGTATCTAAAATATATTTAGTTGGATTAGACTAAATTAAATTTCGCTTGTTATAAAAAGGTCAGGTAAGTTTCTGAGGTTCTTTCTGGTGAAAAATTATTATTTTTTACATTAACATCAATGAAAAAAATATATCTTTAAACGTATAAGAGAAAATTTAAGAAAGGACTTAATTTTAAATGAGTTTTTGCTAATTGACCAGTTTTACCTAATCGACACGATATATATATATATATATATATATATATATATATATATATATATATATATATATATATATATATATATATATATATATAATGCTTATCGTACGTATCACTAACGACTGATGTATGGTATCCACTATGTTATATTACTATGTGTGTATGATTTACAGCAGGAACAAAATTGGATGGGGAGGAGAGATGGGGAGTGTTAAGGTATAAGCAGGCCACCTCATCGCTTGCTGGCCATGTATGGGGTGGCGGTGGGGCGAGGCCTGGCAGTATGGTAGTCGACCACAGACTATCATACCTGTACATCAGCTATGGTGCCATCATGACTTAGGAATTTCCCTTTGATGTTGTTGTTACGTTATGGTGTACCTATCCATTTTTTTAAATGTGATAAATCAAAATATTAATAAAATTCACTAAAAAATAATGCATAAGTGCAATAGTGCATGAGTGCCATGCAACATTTGATGCTTTATTACGAGACACGATAATAAAAGCGAAATAAATTGTCATGGAAAAACAGCTGCGCGATAGAGCCTTCGCTTCTCAACCGAAGGACCCAGGTTCGATCCCGAGGCTGTTGGAGAACCTGAGTATGTTTCCTAACACCTGTTACCACATGTCACCCAACAGTAAATAGGTACCCGAGTGTTAGGAAACTATTGTATCACTATGGAGGGATGGCAGTGCACCATAGATAGGGATAGGCTTTAATATAAACGTATAAACTCAATGGTACAAAAATGAGTACTTAAATAATTAAAACAAAAAAAGTTACTCATTGTTATATAAATTCAAGTGACTCGAGAACACACGCTCGGTAGGTTGTTACTACACATGTTTTTGTTTACATAATTACTAGAACATATTCACATGGACAACATTTGATTACAAATAACTTCGTTAAAGTTAGTTACTTTCTTAAGTTTAGTTCTTAGGTTTCAAGTTTATCTACAACAGTTATTAAGGCTGCAGTTCACCTGTTCACTAACTTTAGAGATACAATGATCTAATCCCTTAAAAAGAGATTAAAGTGATTTACCAATGGATGTGCAATGAGAATATACCTCTCATTATATGTATACTGATATACAGATATCTCTTAGAGAATGTAGACTGAGAGATACACATCTCAGTTTATATATCCAGAGATAAACACCTCTCTGAATATATACTCTGATCGTTGAAGTTAGGTTTGCATTACTTACCAATGAATAAGAGCAAGTTTGTCATAAATGATTTCGACCGAAAAACAGATTTACAGCTGTTTGTTCTGCCGGGTCACCAAGTGGACCAGACCCGGGACACCCGGACTGGGAGACCCGGGCTGGGAGACCCGGACTCGGACAGTGCCGGCAAACCACAATACTATTACAGCTGCCATAGAAAACAAGGCAGCTGTTATTTGGATTTAGTTTGCCTCTGGAAAAGATTCCTCACAACCGGGTACTTGAGACATAAATCATCACTGCTGTGACTACGCTGACAACAAATCCTCGTGTAGCTTCCAGTTATTTGTCTGGCTAATTCCTTAACGATGGTTATGTCGTGCCGAATAGGTAAAATTTGCTATTTTGGCTTAAATAGCAACGCTATTCTTGCAGAGAAAATTTGTGTATGCAGTAATTTCGCAAAAATCATTCTGAACCTGAAGAAAAAAATATACTTTATTGTGTTTGTTTATTATTAAATTATTGTAAACTTATCTAAAATATATTTGGTTAGATTAGGCAAAATTAAATTGCGCTTATTATAATAACGTTAGGCAAGTTTTCTAAGGTTCTTTTGGTACAAAATTATTAATTTTTACAGTAACATAAATGAAAAAATATATCTTTAAACGTATAAGAGAAATTTTAGAAAAGACTTAATTTTAATTGAGTTCTTGCTAATTGACCAGTTTTACCTATTTGGCACGACAGTTACATAGTCAGGGACAGAACAACCTCAGAAATTTCCCGTAGATTTACAGGGCCAGCAGCATCCCAGACGCAGCTGACCTTGGCCTTTGGATAAAATCTAAAAATGTTAGAGAAAGCCCCAGGGGACCTGTTGGAATATAGCAGAATTGTTAGCCTGATTGTTGTGAATTAAAGACACGTATTTAACATATGTATAGTGTGTTGTGTAAGTACCAGAAATCAATACCGACAAATTGTGATATAAAAACACTTGCATATTTAAGAAACGCTCGCCCACTAGGGGGCTTTAACAGTTCAATACATTGCATGAGAAAACAAATATATATTGAACAAGGTCAGGTGAGGTTATGTTGGGTCAAATTCGGTGAGGTTAGACAGCGGTAGGCGCCACTGAATGCGTCTGTTGGTCGCTGTGTTCTGGTGGGGTAGTGTCAGTTAGAGAGTACTCCTGATATACTGAATTCCCTATTATTCTGGGCCGACCTATCAGATACCGTGACCAAGTCTACTTTTAGACAACGCCACTTCTGCAAATAAATTTTCTTGATTCCATTTCATAAGAAAAAGATAACATGAGATGTAATTTCAAGTTGCAGTGTTACAAACATGAGTTGCTCAGAGCTTTATCAAGTAATGACTTGAAAATAAGCTCTATATTAATCTAAACGTCATCCCAGTAAAAGCTTGTTCTCTTACTTGTGCCTTTGTCTTTGGGCTTCAGTTCACAACTCACATCCTTCATTAGGGGTTTCAAATGCTGCCCATAAATTCAAGACGATATTTATATTACGACTCGCGGCTGACTTGAGTTAATATCTCCTTCATATGTTTAGAGCCCGACCTCTGTTTCTCCGATCTATTGGGGTCAGCGTATGTTGTCGGGTCTTGTCCTGTAGAGGCTTGTCCTGTCGGGGAAGGTGGGGGGAGGGAGGAGGGACGCGAGAGTAATGATAAGGGTAATGAGGAAATATGGGCGTAAGTGTTAATTGTGTCTGACTCCAAAACTCTCTGTTCAAGGGCCTCAGTGAGGTTTTGCAACTCGTAAGATCAATATGTGCTTCACTTCTACACGTTTTCTCAACTTTTAACGTTTACGAATGATATATCTCTTAGGGATAAAGCCAAAAAAAAAAAAAGCATGGATTTCTGGACGGGTGGCAGAACGATGATGTTCTGATAGGCAAATTTGGAACACTCATTGGACCAATTACGCAAGAGTTGTTTGGGCGTGTTGTGTTGTGGGTGAGTAGTGGCTGGAGGGTAAGACCAGAGAGTGATAGTGGAGGCTGGAGGGTGATGATGGAGGCTGGTGGGTTAGACTGGAGAATGACAGTGGAGGCTGGAGGGTGATGGTGGTGGCTTTAGGGTGAGACTGGAGAGCGAAGTGGAGGATGGAGGGTGATGGTGGAAGCTACAGTGATGGAGACTCTAGGGTGATGGTGGTGGCTGGAGGGTGATGGTGGAGGATGGAGGGTGAGACTGGATTGATAGTAGAGGCTGGAGGATGATGGTGGAGGCTGGAGGGTGATGGTGCTAGCTGGAAGGTGAGACTGGAGAGTGATAGTGGAGGCTAGAGGGTGATGGTGGAGGCTGGAGGGTGATGGTGCCGGCTGGAGGGGGAGACTGGAGTGATAGTAGAGGCTGGAGGATGATGGTGGAGGCTGGAGGGTGATGGTGCTAGCTGGAAGGTGAGACTGGAGAGTGATAGTGGAGGCTGGAGGGTGATGGTGGAGGCTGGAGGGTGATGGTGCCGGCTGGAGGGTGAGACTGGATTGATAGTAGAGGCTGGAGGATGATGGTGGAGGCTGGAGGGTGATGGTGCTAGCTGGAAGGTGAGACTGGAGAGTGATAGTGGAGGCTGGAGGGTGATGGTGGAGGCTATAGGGTGATGGTGCCGGCTGGAGGGTGAGACTGGAGTGATAGTAGAGGCTGGAGGATGATGGTGGAGGCTGGAGGGTGATGGTGCTAGCTGGAAGGTGAGACTGGAGAGTGATAGTGGAGGCTGGAGGGTGATGGTGGAGGCTGGAGGGTGATGGTGGAGGATGGAGGGTGATGGTGCTAGCTGGAAGGTGAGACTGGAGAGTGATAGTTTAGGCTGGAGGGTGATGGTGGAGGCTGGAGGGTGATGGTGCCGGCTGGAGGGTGAGACTGGAGTGATAGTAGAGGCTGGAGGATGATGTTGGATGCTAAAGGGTGAGATTGGAGAGCGATAGTGGAAAATGGAGGGTGATGGTGGAGGCTGGAGGACAAGAATGGAAACTGAGGGGTGAGGCTAGAGGCTGGAGGGTGAGAGTGGAAACTGAAGGGTGAGGCTGGAGGGCAAGAGTGGAGACTGAAGGGTGAGGCTGGAGGCTGGAGGGTGAGGGTGGAGGTCAATGGAGGAGTGGGCAGAGGTGTAGCCTCAAGCAACGAGACGATCTACACCGAGATATTGCTCAAGACATATTATTACCGCCAGATGGCCGTCGACAGAGAAGGGAGTAGTCCACTTAGAGGGAGGACCCTTGCTCCCGCTGCCCTTAAGGGAAGACCCTTGCTCCTACTGCCCTTAAGGAAGGACCCTTGCTCCCTCTGCCCTTGGAGGAGTTACCGGGGCGGTCGGGTCAGCCAGTGCGGTGGTGTCTATGATTTGCGATATGCTAAGTATGTCGGCGGTGCCTTAGAGATCATCCTTGGGCCTCGACATTGACTCGAAGTCCAAGAATTGTGTGACAAACAGTTCCATCTGGGAAGCCAACCATTATTTACCTTACGACAGTTCTGGAGATCATCTCCCTTACGACACGGTCGCATATATTATTATTATTATTATTATTAATTTCCACATTAAAAGAGTGTTATAATTTTGTTTTCAAAACTGTCAATGAATTTCTTTACGTTTAGAACAGAATTAGGTTCAATATTCAGGCAGCTACGCTGCTAATGTTATAAGCTTATAAACTATAATTCTTCTGTTCTAAATTCAAAATGTAATCTGTCTAATAAACTAATAGCCTTGTTAGGTGTAAAGCATGCAAACAACGCATGGGCCAGTAAGGGTGAAATTCCCCTCTACACCAGCATAAAAATGACCTTAATCATTAAAATCTGGATTGGTGTTAATTTTCGGTGCTACAGACAGACATGAAAGTTTTTTAGTCTAGGTTATCAAGGCTCTATTTTATCCTGTACTAACTGAAGGAAGTAACTACTTTATGAAAGAAGGAATTACTACTACATAAAGGAAGTAACTAATTCATGAAAGAGGGAACTACTACACGAATGCAGAAACTAATTCATGAAAGAGGGAACTACTACACGAATGCAGAAACTAATTCATGAAAGAGGGAACTACGATTGCATGAAAGAAAGAAGTACTACATAAAAGTAACACTGTACGAGAAAAAACTCAATACTGAAATTGAAATTGTGAATGAAATTTCCAAGAAAGCCGAAAATGGTTGCAAAAGTAAGCAGATATACACCCCCCGTCCCCGTAACCCTCTCCAGGTATACTCTAGGTATACACACCTAAAGCTGTATATCTCTCAATGTATATACGCTTAAAAGTTTGCTTCAGTCCCTAAAATAGGGACTGAAGCAAACTTTCAAGTGAATCCCTATTTCAGGACTTAGGAGAATCCCTAAAATAGGGATTTGAAGAATTCTTAACTGGCAGAGAACAGGTTAATGCAGCCTTTGCAGTCGATAGGCCTTAAACCCCATCGACTTAGTGATGAGACGCATTCCACGCAGACTAGGCTCAATTTTTTAAATTAAAAATCGAGACCGATTGAAATTTGATAGATGAGGTTCAGACTGTTTAACTGCTAAGATTAACATGACATTTTATGTCATATTAGACTTTGGATTTAATGCTAAATTACCTGAGCAGCGAAGGAAAAAAAAAGATGGTTGCAGAACTTGCGATATTGCAGGACATTTCGCACACAGTGGGCGAAACGTTTTCTGGTAAATGTTGCATAAGTGTTTCAGAGTTCATGGGAATTATATGCCTTATACTTCAAATATTATATGAATTATGCTTTCGATAATGTTTTAATTAATTTTAATTTTAGTATGATATGCCTTATACAATTATTATATGTTCTATACTTTTATTATATGTCCTATACTTTTATTACATGCCTTATGCTTTCAATATTTACAGGAATTATACTTTCTATATTGTATGAATTGCAGTTTTAATATTAGTCTGTGAAATTTTCTAATTTTTCATAGGTGATAATAATAATAATAATAATAATAATAATAATAATAATAATAATAATAATAATAATAACAACAACAACAACAACGATTTCCACTTTTAATTTTTTTTCTTAAATAGAGATATTAACTTCGGTGGGCCTCTAAAAATATTAAAAAAAATTTGGGCAATAATTGCTGTTAATATCTGTATGAGTGAGACGTAATTTAACTCGTTTCTTACTCGGAAATACACACACACACACACACACACACACACACACACACACACACATATTCAATCGGACGAGGACCAGGCAGAACTACAAAGGGATCTTGAACAGGCTGCAAGCCTGGTCCAGAAACTGGATCCTGGAGTTCAACCCCACCAAGTACAAAGTCATGAAGATTGGGGAAGGGCAAAGAAGATCGCAGACGGAGTACAGTCTAGCGGGCCGGAAACTACAAACCTCACTCAAGGAAAAGGATCTTGGGGTGAGTATAACACCGGGCACATATCCTGAAGTGCACATCAACCAAATAACTGCTGTAGCATATGGGCGCCTAGCAAACCTAAGAATAGCTTTCGGACATCTCAATAAAGAATCGTTCAGGACCCTGTACACCGTGTATGTCAGGCCTACATTGGAACCCACACTTAGCCAAGCTTGTAAGGAAATTAGAGAAAGTGCAAAGGTTTACAACAAAACTAGTCCAGGAGCTAAGGGGCATGTCCCACGAGGAGAGGTTAAGGGGAATCGACCTGACGACACTGGAGGACAGGAGAGATAGGGGAAATATGATAATGACATATAAAAATACTGAGAGGAATTGACAAGGTGGACAGAGACAGGATGTTACAGATGTGGGACACAGCAACAAGGGGACACAGTTGGAAGTTGAAGACTCGGATGAATCACAGGGATGTTAGGAAGCATTTCTTCAGTCACAGAATTGTCAGGAAGTGGAATAGTCTGGGAAGTGATGTAGTGGAGGCAGGATCCGTACATAACTTTAAGAAGAGGTATGATAAAGTTCATGGCGCAGGAAGAGTGACCTAGTAGCGACCAGTGAAGAGGCGGGGCCAGGAGCTGTGAATCGACTCCTGCAACTAGGTGAGGACACACATACACACACACACAAATATAAACACGCATGTGATTTTAAAGGTAAGTTTCAAAGTTGGATATAAATGTAAATGCAAACAGGACATAGTTGCAGAAACTCTTAGTTTGAGAATGTTTGGTTGAGTGTAGAGCTTGATGAAGTGACGAGCTGATGAAGTGTAGAACTTGATGAAGTGACGAGCTGATGAAGTGTAGAGCTTGATGAAGTGACGAGCTGATGAAGTGTAGAACTTGATGAAGTGACGAGCTGATGAAGTGTAGAACTTGATGAAGTGACGAGCTGATGAAGTGTAGAGCTTGATGAAGTGACGAGCTGATGAAGTGTAGAGCTTGATGAAGTGACGAGCTGATGAAGTGTAGAACTTGATGAAGTGACGAGCTGATGAAGTGTAGAACTTGATGAAGTGACGAGCTGATGAAGTGTAGAGCTTGATGAAGTGACGAGCTGATGAAGTGTTGAACTTGATGAAGTGACGAGCTGATGAAGTGTAGAACTTGATGAAGTGACGAGCTGATGAAGTGTAGAGCTTGATGAAGTGACGAGCTGATGAAGTGTAGAGCTTGATGAAGTGACGAGCTGATGAAGTGTAGAGCTTGATGAAGTGACGAGCTGATGAAGTGTAGAGCTTGATGAAGTGACGAGCTGATGAAGTGTAGAACTTGATGAAGTGACGAGCTGATGAAGTGTAGAACTTGATGAAGTGACGAGCTGATGAAGTGTAGAACTTGATGAAGTGACGAGCTGATGAAGTGTAGAACTTGATGAAGTGACGAGCTGATGAAGTGACGAGCTGATTAAGTGACGAGCTGATGAAGTGACGAGCTGATGAAGTGACGAGCTGATGAAGTGACGAGCTGATGAAGTGACGAGCTGATGAAGTGACGAGCTGATGAAGTGACGAGCTGATGAAGCTCTAAACTGAAACAAAAGTTGTCCCAAGAAAAGTTTGTCCCGCAGTGTGTATTAACAGGTCAAACTGACACCGAGAACATAAAGCAAAATTTGTTTGCAGATAGATGGGATGGATTAGAGGATTCCTGTGAGGTGATTTAGGAGAAAAATACGATATTAACCATAATGAGGAAACTCTGATGAGAGCAGTTCATCTCCACCAAGGCCAGACCCTGCCAGCACCAACTTTCTCCACCAAGGCCAGACCCTGCCAGCACCAACTTTTCCCACACAGGCCAGACCCTGCCAGCACCAACTTTTCCCACCAAGGCCAGACCCTGCCAGCACCACCTTTTCCCACACAGGCCAGACCCTGCGAGCACCACCTTACCACATACCCCCAGCAGAGCGCATTGCCTCAGGGAAGAAGTACTGGACACAGCAAGTTACTGTAGCCTACAGCAGGACTGGACAACTTTGGTCGGCCGGCTGTTCCAGCAGAAGCTTGAAACCTTTTAAGATGATCCCTGGCATGTGAAGGTCACTGAGACCTATTATTATTATTATTATTATTATTATTATTATTATTATTTTCATGTGGAAGAAATTAAGTTTGATCTGAGGAAGAAGAAGGCAGCTCCAGTTTTCTTGGACCAAGAGCTCTTCATCCACATCATGGTCAGGGGGAGTAATAACTGGTCAGGGAACAAGGAAGAATGGATGGCCAGGGAATAGGTAAGAATGGCTTTGCCAGGGGATAAGCAAGAATAACTGGCCAGAGGATACGTAAGAATGACTGGCCAGGGATAGGTAATAATAGGTGGCCAGGGATAGGTAATAATAGGTCGAGAGGGATAGGTAATAATAGGTGGCCAGTGATAGGTAATAATAGGTGGACAAGGATAGGTAATAATAGGTGGCCAGGGATAGGTAATAATAGGTGGCCAGGGATAGGTAATAATAGGTGGCCAGGGATAGGTAATAATAGGTGGCCAGGGATAGGTAATAATAGGTGGCCAGGGATAGGTAATAATAGCTGGCCAGGGATAGGTAATAATAGGTGGCCAGGGATAGGTAATAATAGGTGGCCAGGGATAGGTAATAATAGGTGGCCAGGGATAAGTAATAATAGGTGGCCAGGGATAGGTAATAATAGGTGGCCAGGGATAGGTAATAATAGCTGGCCAGGGATAAGTAATAATAGGTGGCCAGGGATAGGTAATAAGAGGTGGCTTGAAGGGAAGCAGGTTTACACCTCTTAAACTAATACAGCATCCCGTCTCACATAAGTAACTTGTGCCTATATAAAACTTGAACACGGCAGACGTAAGAAATCAACATTCTGACTGATCACAGACTGCGCCATGACTAGCGGACAGAGGATCGAGCCTCCACTGTTACAATGCGGTGTATGACACACACAGGTTTAGCGTATTTCCTGTATTCTTGGGATCTATTTATGTGGAACCATCACGTGTGCACACGAATGCGTGTACACGCACACGCGTGAGCCTGTACGCAAAATGAACACGTATATATGGATCTTGGGGTGAACATTGTACCAAGCATATCACATGAGGCGCACATCAACCGAATAACTGCTGCAGCAAACGTGCATCTTGTAAATCCAAGACTAACTTTCAGGACCTTAAGCCAGGAGTCATTCACGACACCACATGAGGCATATATCAGGCTCATATTGGAGTATGCAGAGCCAGCATGGAACCCTCACCTGGTCAAGTATATCAAGAAACTGCAAAGTTTGCAACGAGACTAGTTCCATACGTAAGGGGTATGAGCTATGCAGACTGGTTTAAGAAAGTTAAACCTAATGACAGAGGACCGAAGGACTAGGGGAGATATGATAACAACGTACAAAATACTGGGAGTGTTCGAGAGAGGGAAAAGAGGAACACAAGTGCACAGGTGGAAGCTGAAACACACATGAATCAAAAGGATGTTAGGGAGTATTTCTTCAGGTTTAGGATGATCAGGAAGTGGAACGACCTGGAAACTAGAGTGGTATGAACTATTCATGCATTTCATTACGAAGGCAGGAGACCGCCCAGTAGCGGCCAGCGAAAAGGCGGGAACAAGAGCTGAGACTCGACCCCTGCAACCAATTACAGCTGAGTACATGAACAATTTCATTCGTGAATACGTGAACTCATGAACACGTTTACTATGATCACGAGTACTTGTCAACGCGTGAACAAGAATACATACATATATACATGAAAGGGTATATACTTGAGCAGATATCCACGTGAACGCGCACATACAAGAACAAGTACACACTTGAACACGTACGGTCATGAGCACTTGTACACGTGAGCATGTGCATACATGTGCATACATGTGCACAAGTACATCGGTAACAGGACTGAACCTCAAGTGATAATTAAAGTAATTGCACCTTATTTTTGCAAAGAAAAAATCATTCTGCACTTGCCTTGATAGCAACAAGCTGGTGTACCACAAATTACTGGGTATCTGAGGGTTATTTTATTTTTTTGGTTCAACAAGGCGTCCTGCTCCATCAAGAAAGGAGGCTGGGGAGTAGGTCCTTGATTCTGGTGAAGGGCTTTTGATTCAAGGAGTCTGGGCTACCCATCCTCTGCTTTGGGCTTTGGATCTGTGTTCCCCGCAGGGGACCCAGGAGATGTATATCAACAACGGGTCTTAGAATTGTGCCCCAACTGGATCGCATAACAGGGGCCCAGGAGCTTTACCTCCGCATGATATTTAGGGTGTCTCACTAATTTCATAAATTTGCATACATATACAATTAAATCTAGTTTTCTTCAGATGGATTCTGATGAAAAAATCTACAATTTCTTCAACATAATCTTTGGTAAAGCAGAGTTAATATAGTAACTGCTAACTATCTTTCTTCGCATTTTGAGGAAGTTCAGTTTATCGACGAATTTCTGGCTGTTAACTATTCGTAATTTGGAAATGTTGTTAATCAGTCAGAAATAGATGATTAGCTACTCATGTAAAACTGGAACTTATCACACTAAGTTCGACCTTTCACATGTCCAAATAAAGATATAATTTCAACAAGTTGATCTGAACGATAGTCAGAGGAACATTTGAAATCAAGGTCAGATTACACCTCACGGTCTGCTGCACACCAGCGGTGAGGAGAGACAAGTGCTCTAACACACACACACAATAAATCTTCGGTCTTGAGTCAAGGGTACTAATACTACCACCACTACTACTATGTAAGCACCGACACAGTTTTAAAGATGTTCTTAATGAGTCATTCATCAGGTCATGATGTCTTTAAAACCGACGCCGCTTGATTTATTCTGAGAAATAAATTAACAACGGCGTCTAAAGGTGCGACGTTCCTCCACCCTCTGAAGCCCAACAGATGTCTCTGGATGAAAGGTAACAAGACTGGTCAATGCCAGCTGCAACTGTATTTATTTCGCAAGTAAAATCTCATAATGACATACTCAATGCCTAGAGAAACTGTTTCTAGCGTGACACGAAGTCAGGCACCCAACAGTTAGGTATCAATGACCCTCATCCACAAACCCAGTGTCAGAATTTTAACCAGTGTCTGATATGACATCAGTCGATTACCTTACAGTTAGGTATTAGAGATCATAAATCTTGTAGCTATAAACCCAGTGCCAGAATTTGAACCTTTTTTTATTCCATGGCACTAAGTCGAGTTCCATAACATTATTTGATTTACAATGAACAAATCATTTGAGTGTTAATGTAATATTATAATCTCTGCACTTTTTTTTCCCCTCTTTATCTCCAACCTATCCTCTCCTCGTATCCACATCTTTATAGCCATATTTCCTCCTCGTCTCTATCCCTCTTCGTTTTCCATCCCTCTACTATCTTTTTTCCTCCTGACTGTTATCTCCTCGTCTCCTCCTCCTCTCCATTCTTAGTCTCCTCTCCATCCTCGCACCGCTCCTCTCCACTTTTCCAGCTCTCGATTCCTCTTCTCTCCTCCCATTCACCCACAACCCTGCTATTTCCATTATTCACGCTAATTTTCACGTTCATATTTCACACTAGTACAGTCTCTTCTCTCCAAAATGCCATTTCACATAACACGAGATTTTAAAGGAAATTTTTCCTTCTCATGTTTTCTATTTTACTTTACTTCTTAATTTTCTCTCAGATTAAGAACGAAGGTTCTTAAAATGTGTTTTACAAGCCTCAAGATTTAGTCTACTTCAGTTCATTTCAAATTATTGATATTATATTTATTGGAAAGCATTAAACACACAGTGGTCATAGAGGTTTGGTCAGAGGAAATGCAAGGTTGTTCCAGTTCTTTAGGTGAAAGTCCCAGTTCATTTCAAAGCACTGCTAGAGCAATAGCTTTATTTTTAGTTAATTTATAGAGGTATACTTTAGCTGTTATATTACTTAGTAAAATGAGACCTCTTACTGCTATACGTGTATTTTTCCACGGCTATTAATACTATACATAAAAGATAAAAGGCGAGATTGGAGACATCTGCGAGGCAGAACTCTCATAGACTGTTAACATGATTTCTCGAATACTTGTTGCGTAAATTTATTTCAGACTTGGTATTAGTCGGGCACTGGAAGATTAAAATAGCTGATGGTTATTCGTCTTCGGGTACAGTAACCTCCTCCTCTTAGAAAGTGTTCTGGGGTGTTCCATGAGAACACTGACCTTGTACCTAAAAGTAAAGCTACCTACACCCATGTATACTTTATATAATAGATTAAGTAAAATCTACTTAAGTCCTTGGTGTTAAGAGTCCTTCTCTAGTTTTTCCCATTATCTATTTTAGAACATCAACTGTTTCTTCTGCAAAGTTCAGGTTTGATCTTGTTAGCATTATTATGTTATCTGTACTGACCCTACTGTTTATTTTCATTTCTGACTTGCTAATTTCTGATTTATTCTCGCCCGTACCTCCGTTCCTGTGTCTGGCTGTATCTCTTTCAGGGTATTGATGTCCCTGCCTATTTTCACTTCTATATCTACCTAAATCCAGCTTGTCAGTTTCTTTGAATTTAATCCCTTCTGTCTGATTTTCTCTCACTGTTTTTATCTATATCTCCTTCTTCCTTATCTTCCTATAATCTTCGCACATCTAAAATTGCAAAGTTCGCAGATGACTCGAAATTAGGGAGATATTCAATATCCGTAACCAACTACTAAATTATGCAAAGTCCTGAACAGGTTGTTAAAGTGGTCAGAGAAGTGGAGAATTAGTTTTAATGCGAGCAAAAGCATAGGTAATTCAATTTTGGATATAATTTCATAAAATAGGAGAATAATTTATGTGGAAACCCACTCAAGGAAAAAAATGAGAAAATCATAGAATAGCCATGAGCAATGACCTAAAATATACTACAACGTACAGCTGCGTGTAATGAAGGTACCAGGATGCTTGGCTTCATAGCAAAAAAAAAAATGAACAAAAAGCAGAAAGAATGTTAAGACTACAATGCTCTCGTCACACCCCGTCTTGAATAGGCTTTCCTTAATTATTTTAAATTATAAACTAGAGAGGGTACAGAGATGAGTAACAAAACTCACGTCATCAGTAAACAGCATAGAGCGTGGGCAGAAGATTAAACCACTCAGTCTGTTCTCACTCAGAAACCAAGGATGTTCGAATCTTGGAGATATTAAACTTAACACATACTGAACAGTTAAGATGGTTTTGAAGTGCAGAGTGATGCAATTACAGCAGAAAGGTACGAGAATCAGCGTCCAGCGTCACGTTAATAAAGGTAAGGTTCAGTTTTCAGAGGTAAGGATCACTGGAATGACCTCCCTACTGAGGGTGTTATCAACAAGTCAGTTCAGTCTTTGTAGAACAGGTTGTCGAAATACACATAGCAAGTACAGGAAGGTGCCAATCACAGTTCACTGTTGGCATTGGTTACCGGCATCGTGATGTATTTAATGTAGTTTATTGCTTAATGAAAAAGTTTTAGAGTGTAACAAAGTGTATTTGAATATTGCAGTTATTCTTATTCTTCTTCTTCATTATTATTATTATTATTATTATTATTATTATATTTACAAGAAAGCGGTAAAAGCGATGGGGTCGAACGAACAGAGCTATTTAAAGTGAAATATAACTTTATTAAAGAGAGCAATATTAAGTGTAATTAAGGATGCAATAATGAGGGTATTGGCATTATAGGGAGATAATTAAAAAATATATTTTAATGAGGGAAGGAAGAAAAAAGTGTAAATGATTGTACTCTTAAGTGTACTGACAAATATGCTAGCCAGTCCCCCTGATGGATGCATTTACGTATTAGTGGATGTACTCACAAATATATTTAATGATGTACTCACAATTGTGGTAACCGTTGTACTCACAAATATAGTAACAGATGCACCCACAAATGCAGCAACGGTTGTGGTCACAAAATGTACTCTCAAATATAGTAACGAACTGAACCAACAAATGTACTATCGCATGTATAACAGGAGGTACGATGGTCATTACAATCATAATGATTATTATATATATATATATATATATATATATATATATATATATATATATATATATATATATATATATATACGTATTTTTTTTTAAAAGATAGGCCGTTTCCCACAAGGCAGGGTGGCCCGACAAAGAAAAACTTTCATCATCACTCACTCGCTCCATCACTGTCTTGCCAGAGGCGTGCTCACACTACAGCTACAAAACTGTATATATATATATATATATATATATATATATATATATATATATATATATATAATATATATATATGCTACAATTTATTATGCTCTGGAGCTGCCCCCAACTACGTAATTTACAAATAATCCACAATATATCAGGAGATAATCCTTTACCATATATATATTACCAACTTCTTTTTAATATTGAATTTGTTTTAAATGTACTCAGGATAAGTACCAGATTCAAGTCTCTTAGCAGCGCTTGTGTTGGAGGGCGGAAAAGAAAGAGAAATGGAGTAATGGGAAGAGGGAATAAAGTAGGGATTGGAAGAGAGAGAGGTGATAGATAACAGACTGAGGGAAAAATTATAGAGGGAAGGAAGGGAGATGATAAGGAGGAAAGAGAAGATCCTTCACAACTCTAGCGCTTTTATTCCATAGAAGCGACATTGAGGCCCCTGACAGTGTCCTTCCTCATTCGTCTGGGTTTTAACATCACTTGTCGAGTTGAACCTTGCACAAGCATACGAGTATATATATATTAGTGTGGAGCGACGGGTGTTAACTCAGCTACCAACCCCGCCGTTCATCAAGGCTTGTTGCTAAGCTGTTAATCCGCCAGGAACCATGTCTTATTTAGCCATGATGGACAAGGACACACGGTCGGCACCGTTGGTGCGAATTCTGAATTCACAGAAGTTTCAGGTGCACGACTTCTGTAGCTGTTGGTGACGGAATACGTCCGTAGTGTTCCCCCGAACTGTTTTTGTAAGACAAGTTTAGCTGGGGTAGACAGGGCCCTGTTTGTTCTCATAAACTTAAGACCCCAAGGTAAATCTATAGGTAAATATCTGGATTATATATATAAAGTACGCGCCTTATTGGGATTATACATATCTAAAGAATGCAAATAATTATAGGTCTAGGTGTAGAAGCAGTTGTAGGTAGTTTAATAAATATATGGGAATTGAAGGTGCAACCTTGTCGACTTTGGAAAGTGGATATTGTGTCCACAGAGTTAACCGAAGGTTACATAGCATGACGAGGTGTAGCTAAGCCTGACGACCACTAGTGTCACGGTGTCCACAACTGCGTTCAAGGACGAAGATGGATGACTGAAGTGTGAGTTTCCTTGCCGTCAAGACCGGAAACTCTACAGTACGTACTCAGCAGGCGTTTGTCCGTTGAGGGGTGCGATGGGTGACCGGGTATACAGTGTGATGAAGTGTCTGCAGATACTGCTGCAAGCGGTGAGGAACTGGTGTTGAGAATTAGTGAGGGTAATTCTTGCCAGCAGGGAGGGTAAGGAAGGGAAGTGGAGCGAGGCGGCCTGCATGTATTGAAAGGTTGTGTGTCTTGTGACTCCCTGTATCATATTTATCTGCTGGTGTTCTGGCCAGTGGGCTAGTAATAATCGTTATCCACGTGTCCATTATTTACGAAGCATTCTCTGTTTATGTGGCCGACATGAGGAGGTGCTAACAGCCATGTTGCTTCGTCTTGACCTGACCAAAGCACAGGTGACTAACCTTACTGTAATGTCTTTCTATATTCAGATATGTCGTGAATTGTTTTGTAACTCTTATTCTAATAGTCGGATTCATGTATTTAGCATTAGTCCTTATATGTATGATTTTTTCATTTGTTAGTTGCAAGTGACCAAGTAATTTCTTGGTCTGACAATTAAGAACAGGTATTAGAATCCTTAAGAAAAGTATAAAAATGTGCTGATAAAACAGAAAAAGAGCAAGAAGTTGTAAGAGCATCAGAAATGCGCGACGGAACAGGCTTTTAGAGCTGTGCACTTGATAGGAAGCACTCCAGAGGCAGCAGAAAGGTGCTACAAATGTACTACGACGATAGCACAGCAGGGAAATATCAGCAGTATTGTACAGCAGCAAAGGTAGTAGTAGTACAGTCGCTACACACTAAAATAGTGAGACAGGACGACTCTCAGCACTGTAAAAGAGACTCACAGAACAGCGAAAGTAATATAGAATCAAAGCACAAGGCAGCAAAGCAGAAGCAGAGGAACAATATAAGAGTATCTCCTGGCAACAATGATCTGCAGGATTTATTGGCTCGGGCAGGACTTGTGAATGGGCTATCTACAGTCATTATGATGTACCTAATTAAATTATCATTGTTCCAGTTTTTATGTTGTTACGTCGTATGAGGCACCTGTACGTTTATTCTGAGAGATCCTACGTTATCTCATTTACTACACTAGTTGATCCTACCTCGTCAGAGTGTATGTAAACAAGACGCAAAATACCTTAACTCACATTTTGTGTCTTTTTACGTACTGTCAGAATAGACTGCCACTGTATCACCACTCAGTGACTACAATAGCTGATCCTACCTTCACTGAACGCCTATTCTAACTGATCCTACTTACATTGAGTGACAACATTAGCTGATCGTACCTACACTGAACGACTACTCCAGCTATCCTATCTACACTGAGTAACTAGACTAACTGAACCTACCTTCACTGACTGCAATAGTTGATCCTACATACTCTGAGTGTCTAGTTTAGCTGATTCTAATAACATTTGCTGATCCTAACTAATGCAGGAGAACACAAAGCAGATTCGTTCAGGAAAATGACTCTCCAGCGAGAGAGAGAGAGAGAGTCGTTTCCCAGAACAAATCAACCTGGATTTCCTATTCTATTTCTTCAACATGAAAGGCCTAGAACTATCACTTATCTCCCCTATGGTTATTTTGCATTTTTTATAGCTTCTCCGTATATATATATATATATATATATATATATATATATATATATATATATATATATATATATATATATATATATATGTGTGTGTGTGTGTGTGTGTGTACTCACCTAATTGTACTCACCTAATTGTGGTTGCAGGGGTCGAGACTCAGCTCCTGGCCCCGCCTCTGCACTGTCCGCTACTGGGTCTCTGCTCTCCCTGCTCCGTGAGCTCTATCATACCTTGTCTTAAAACTATGTATGGTTCCCGCCTCCACTATATCGTTCGCTAAACTATTCCACTTCCTAACTACTCTATGGCTGAAGAATTGCTTCCTAACATCCCTCTGACTCATCTGAGTCTTCAGCTTCCAGTTGTGTCCCCTTGTTTCTGCGTTTCCTCTCTGGAACATCCTGTCACTATCTACCTTGTCGATTCCCCGCAGTATTTTGTATGTCGTTATCATGTCTCCTCTAACCCTTCTGTCCTCCAGTGTTGTTAGTCCTATTTCCCTCAACCTTTCTTCATAAGGCAGTCCCCTGAGTTGTGGAACTAGCCTTGTCGCAAACCTTTGCACTTTCTCTAATGTGTGTGTGTGTGTGTGTGTGTGTTGTGTGTGTGTGTGTGTGTGTGTGTGTGTGTGTATGTGTGTGTTATTTTAAATCTAGTTTATATCTTCCCTTCTTTTTTTTTTTTTTTTTTGGGTTTCCAAAGATTCCATGAGACTTACGTTAATATGTAGACACGTTAATCATTGCTACTCTGTACTCTGCTCCGTCAAGTGGCTTGAAGTAACGTGCCAGCAAACACTGCCACATATTTAATAGAAAAAGTTACGGTCCTGTGACCTTGATGTGGGCCGAAACGTTTTCTAACATTTCCTAGTGTTTGCTCGTTTTTCTTTTCATTAAATCATTAAGGTCACTGTTACCTAATATCCCACCCACTTCACCTGAATATATTACGTGGCTACCCATGGTTAATAGAAAGTCAAAAATATTTTCACCAGGTGATGGAGTTGGGATAATCTAATGTGTATTTTGTCACGACAATTAACATATTATCTTCTTCATCTGATAGACTGATCCCCTTAGCTGTTGCTTCTATTAAATTACTACACTATTGTTTTCTTGTTGATATAAATCATTAACTTCAACTGAGCCATTCCATCCCGTCTTCCTAACATCAAATCTTATTACCTTCCATTTCACGGGCGTTGCATGACCCCTACGAGTTTAGCACGTCTTTTGAATATATTAATCATGTGATATAATGTTGCGTACTGTTATTTAGTGATGTTTGGGAGGTCAGTGTTTTGACCGTAATGTTTTTTTTTTGTATCGTCGTTGTTACAGTCAGTTGCCACGTTCACAGTTCTGCAATCTTCTGCATCTTACTTTGTTTTATTTCACGTAACTCTCTGTTAATGTATATTATTACACCATCACCTCTTCTATGATTTGCAATCTTTAGTAAAAACATCCTGTCCAGATATAAAATTTTGTGCGAGTGGACGTCAGCGTTCGCTAAATTTCCTCTCAGAATGATGGGGCCAGGGCGTCCCAAGAATGTATACACGGTTAATTCATGTTTTTTTTCCTGTAATAACTTCATGCATTTACATAAAACTCATTTACCTCAGCCACTGGTCGGCCGGGTGTACCTCCAACCGGTTTTTTTAGTTTAAAATTTTGGCAAGGTTTGTGAATATTTCTCTTTGAACTACTAGTGATTTGTGATGTAATAGGATCACATATACGCACACACACACACGCACACAAACACACATACACACACACACACACACACACACACACACCTCACATTCTCTCTCGCTTCAATCAAGAAACGATCATGTCCTCCTGATGGGTATCAACACAGAATGAGGCCTGGCAGGGGTCTAATAGTCACCCTGAGCAGCTGACGTATAAACTCCCTGTTAAACATAAATTATCGCGTCACCTGCAGGTCCAGCCATCACTACACGTGATGCCACGAGAGGAACTTTTCTCTTGATGCTTTTTGAAGGGCTCTTGATCCAAAATGGGTCCTTTAATGCTTCTGAAGAACTCTTGATCCAAAATGGGTCCTTTAATGCTTCTGAAGAACTCTTGACCCAAAATGGGTCCTTTAATGCTTCTGAAGGACTCTTGATCTTAAAATTTAATTTTAGGTTTCCCTTTCCTGATTACCTCTCATTCCCGAGGCCTTGTATGACATGTACGGGCTTAGAGTTTTCTCCTAATGATAATAATAACACTAATACTACTACTACTACTAATAAAACAATAATTATAAAACGAAAATATTAATAATAATAATAACAAAAACAATAATACTAAATAATAATAACCATAAAACAATAATACTAAATAATTATAAAGCGATATAATCAAAATAATAATAATGGTAAAATAATAATAATGAAATAATACTTATAAAATTATAACGACAATAATAATAATAATAATAATAATAATAATAATAAAAATAATAATAATACTTCACGGACGGTATCTTTGGATATCTTACATTAACGACAGCTAAGCTGCACGTATGAGCCTAAGAAGACTTGTTGAGCCTCCTTCAATACAGTTTAAACCAGTTTCGTGCCTGAACTTGAATACGTAATCCTCTGTTTACAATTTTTTTTTTTTTTTTTTTTATACTTAGGCTATAATAGGGATGGCAAGAAAGGGGATGGAAGGGGATGGGATAGGATAGAGCAGTGAGGAAAACATTGCGTGTAGAAAGGATGAGAGAGGTAGGAAACGTCAAGTGCTCTTAACACTTTGGGTAGTTTTTAAGAGGTTTATTTTTGTCACAGTGATGAATCTTGTGACCTGAGGGTAATCAGTCACTGTCTTTTGAAGTGTTTTAAAGCACAGGGTTAAGATTCGCTGTGAATTTTATGTTTTGGGAAGGGAAATGGGGTGTTGTTGTGTGTTGCGCACTCTGGTGAACGATGCGTAGGTGGGTGACCCGGGAGATATGCAGAGCGTGAATGATGGTTGAACGGAGAACGTAGAAAGATAGAGCAAGTAAATAAGGAGATATAGGAAAGAAGGAACAAAGTCTATCGATGGAAAATGAAGCAAAGACAAGGGACAGAATGTAAGCAACGAAAAAAGAACTCAGGGATGAAAGAAGAGGCAAGGGAAAATGGTGAATGAGAGGGGAAAGGGAAGAGTCTTCTGAAGGAAGAGGAAGAAATGAGGATGAAGGATGGGAAGGAAATGAAAGTATCCTAAATCAATAAAGATACCCAAGTGTTGCACATGTGTCTAATTTATCAACTTGTCAGTTCTCTGAACCATTTATCTACAAATCGGAAGAAGCAAGGATGGTAGGGAGAAGCCCTTGTAATAAAAAAAAGAAACAAGAATGATGAAGAAAAGAAAGGGAGAAAAAACTAAGGATAGAAGAGGAAAAATTTGACGGCAAAAATAGCCGTACAGATGTGAGGGTGTACGCGAAGGTACTAGCTAGTAGACCATGGGTAAGATTCTTGCAGACTGCAACATGTTACACTGAACTGATGACGGATGATTGCGTGACATAAAAAAAAAGTGTCATAAAATGAGATAAATGAGAGCAAATGGAAGGCAAATGAAAAATCTGTCAAAGTGAACAGTTCTGGCGTAGTTGTAAACGTCAGGACAAGATGAGTAATATGTCCTCACGCGCGTGTATTGATGTATCATGTAACTTGAGAACCTGTGAAGTCTTCAAGTGACTACTGCGAGGAGACGCATTATTTTTTAAATTTAGTGTCATATAAATTCTGAGAATGGTCATTCTTAAGGAATGAAGTTGTGTTGACATGAGCTGGAAAACCAGACAGAGCGTTAACTCAAGCTGGGAGATCAGACCAGAGGCTTGAAGGAGTGCTGACTCGTCCTTGGACAGACTGGAAAGCGTGGAAGAATGTTGCATCGATCTAGGTCCCTAGAAGATCAGATTGAAGGCATGAGTATAGGTGTTAACAGATATTAACACCATCACAACATAAGGGAAGGTTAAGAAGCTACTAAGAGAACTTGACATAATGAAAGCTATTGGGCAAGACAATGTATTACTATAGTTACCAAGAAATGTCACTGAAAATAAGGCAACTACCCAGACGTTGGTAAACAGTGATTATCTTTCTGATCAACAATCAGGTGAAAACAGAAGTAGAGTTGAAGTAAAGGATTGAATCATTGACTTGCACACTCTCTAAGGTACTGAAAAATGTAATTAAGAAAGTGACGGAACACCTGGAGAGATGCAGTTCCATAAACTACAACCATCATGTGTTTAGATACAAGTCGTGCCTCGGGAAACTACCTATCTGATCCTTCAGTTTGGTCAATCAGTCTTCAGTGTGGTACAGCTCACGAACAAGAGTCCCCCATCCAGTTTGTCATATATTAAGACAACACTGACTGTTTTCCATCCTCCTAGGGATTGCCATGTCTCCAGAGACATTGTCGACACCCACTGACTTTACCATATTTAGTTTGTGTAGAATATTTGTCCCTTTCCTCTGTTGTACTTTTGTTCGGTTTCCGCTAGATTGGGCTTTCTCTTCTCTCAAACACTGCATCTGCTTTTACACGGTGACCTCCTTGAGCTGTCTACTCAGAGTCTCACATACCTTTTTTGTCTTTTATAGTTAGCTCTAGTGTATTTTTCCGTGTCACTCTCATAGTGTCTCTCTGTTTCTCTTCTTATCCTCACGTTATTGGTTTCTGGCTCTTCTACTTGTTTCTGTTATCTGTAAACATTACCTTTTGTGAAATATATATTTTTTTCAACAATTCGGCCGTCTCCCACAGAGGCAGGGGACCCAAAAAGAAAGAAAATCCCCAAAAAGAAAATACTTTCATCATCATTCAACACTTTCACCTCACTCATACATAATCACTGTCTTTGCAGAGGCGCTCAGATACGACAGCTGAGAATAAGTCCCTCCCAGCTGTCACTATCTCAGACCCCTCCTTCAAAGTGCAGGCATTGTACTTCCCATTTCCAGGACTCAAGTCCAACTAAATCAATTAACTGATTTCCCTGAATCCCTTCACAAAATATTACCCTGCTCACGCTCCAACAGCTCGTCAGGGCCCAAAACCATTCGTCTCCATTAACTCCATTCTAACACGCTCACACATGCTTGCTGGAAGTCCAAGCCCCTCGCCCACAAAACCTCCTTTACCCCCTCCCTCCAACCTTTTCGAGGACGACCCCTACCCCGCCTTCCTTCTTCTACACATATCGCTCTCCAAGTCATTCTACTTTGATCCATTCTCTCTAAATGACCAAACCACCTCAACAACCCCTCTTCAGCCCTCTGACAAATACTTTTAGTAACTCTACACCTCCTCCTAATTTCCACACTCTGAATTTTCTGCATAATATTTACACCACACATTCCCCTTAGACAGGACATCTCCACTACCTCCAGCCGCCTCTTGGCTGCAGCATTTGCAACCCATGCTTCACACCCATATAAGAGTGTTGGTACCACTATACGTTCGTACATTCCCTTCTATGCCTCCATGGATAACTTTTTTGTCACAGATACCTCAACGCACCACTCACATTTTTTTCTTCATCAATTCTATGGTTAACCTCATCCTTCATAAACCCATCCGCTGACACGTCAACTCCCAAATATCTGAAAACATTTACTTCTTCCATAATCCCTCTTTCCAATGTGATATCCAATTTTTCTTTATTTAAATCGTTTGATACCCTCATCACCTTACTCTTATCTATGTTCACTTTCAACTTTCTTCCTATACACACCCTCCAAAACTCGTCCACTAACCTTTGCAACTTTTCTTTAGAATCTCCCTTAAGCACAGTATCATCAGCAAAAAGTAACTCCCATTTTGCATTTAATTCCCCATAATTTAATCCCACCCCTCTCCCCAACACCCTAGCATTCACTTATTTTACAACCCCATCTATAAATATATTAAACAACCATGGTGACATTACACAACCCTGTCTAAGACCTACTTTTACCGGGAAGTAATCTCCCTCTCTTCTACACACCCTAACCTGAGCCTCACTATCCTCATAAAAACTCTTTACAGCCTTCAGTAACTTACTACCTATTCCATACACTTGCAACACTTGCCACATTACTCCCCTATCTACTCTATCATATGCTTTGTCTAAATCCATAAATGCAATGAAAACTTCTCTACCTTTATCTAAATACTGTTCACATATATGCTTCACTGTAAACACTTGATCTACACATCCCCTACCCACTCTAAAGCCTCCTTGCTTATCTGCAATCCTACTCTCTGTCTTACCTCTAATTCTTTCAATAATAACCCTGCCATACACTTTACCTGGTATACTCAATAAACTTATTCCCCTATAATTCTTACAATCTCTTTTATCCCCCTTCCCTTTATATAAAGGAACTATACATGCTCTCTGCCACTCCCTAGGTACCTTCTCCTCTTTCATACATTTATTAAACAAAAATACCAACCACTCCAGCACTATATCTCCCCCTGCTTTTAACATTTCTGTCATTATCCCGTCAGTTCCAGCTGCTTTACCCCCTTTCATTCTACGTAATGCCTCACGCACCTCCCCCACACTCACATCCTGCTCTTCTTCACTAGTAAACGATGTTATACCTCCATGGCCAGTGCATGAAATTACCACCTCCCTTTTTTCATCGACATTTAAAAGTTCCTCAAAATATTCCTGCCATCTACCCAATACCTCCAGCTCCCCATCTACTAACTCCCCTACTCTGTTTTTAACTGACAAATCCATTCGTTCCCTAGGCTTTCTTACCTTGTTTATCTCACTCCAAAAATTTTTCTTGTTTTCAGCAAAATTTCTTGACAGAGCCTCTCCCATTCTTTCATCCGCTCTTCTTTTGCACTCTCTCACCACTCTCTTCACCTTTCTTTTACTCTCCATATACTCTGCTCTTCTATTAACACTTCTGTTTTGTAAAAACCTCATAAGCTACCTTTTTCTCTTTTATCACACCCTTTACTTCTTCATTCCACCACTCACTCCTCTTTCCTCCTGCACCCACCCTCCTATAGCCACAAACTTCTGCCCCACATTCTAATACTGCATTTTTAAAACTATCCCAACTCTCTTCAACCTCCCCACTACTCATACTTCCTCCTCCCTTAGTTTATACACTTTTACCTCTCTCTTACTTGCTGTTGCCATTTTCTTTTTGTCCCATCTACCTTTTACTCTAACTGTAGCTACAACTAAATAATGATCCGATATATCCGTTACCCATCTATAAACATGTACATCCTGAAGCCTACCCATCAACCTTTTATCCACCAATTCATAATCTAACAAACTACTTTCATTACGTGCTATATAATACCTTGTATACTTATTTATCCTCCTTTTTATAAGATATGTATTACTTATTACCAAACCTCTTTCTACACATAGCTCAATTAACGGTTCCCTATTTACATTTATCCCTGGCACCCCAAATTTACCTACTACTTCCTCCACGACATTTTTACCCACTTTAGCATTTAGATCCCCAACCACAAGTGCTCTCTCACTTGGTTCAAAACTCCCCACACACTCACTCAACATTTCCCAAAATCTCTCTCTCCAGTACACTTCTCTCTTCTCTAGGTGCATAAACACTTACTATAACCCACTTTTCACATCCAACCTTTATTTTACTCCACATAATCCTTGAATTTATACATTTATAATACCTCTTTACCTGCCATAACCTATTATTCAACATTATTGCCACTCCTTCTTTAAGTCTAACTCTATTTGAAACTCCTGACTTAATCCCATTCATTTCTCCCCACTGAAACTCTCCTACCCCCTTCATCTTTGTCTCACTTAAAGTCAGGACATCCAGCTTCTTTTCATTCATAACATCTACAATCATCTCTTTCTTATCATTCGCACAACATCCACGCACATTCAAACATCCCACTTTGATGGTTTTCTTATTTTTCTTTTTAGTAAATCTATACAGGAAAAGGGGTTACTAGCCCATTGTTCCCGGCATTTTAGTTGACTTTTACAACACGCATGGCTTACGGAGGAAAGATTCTTATTCCACTTCCCCATGGATATGAAAGGAAAAGAAATAAGAACAAGAACTATTAAGATAAAATCAAAGAAAACCCAGATGAGTGTGTATACATAAATGTGTATATGTATGTGTAGCGTGACCTAAGTGTAAGTATAAGTAGCAAGACGTACCTGAAATCTTTCATGTTTATGAGACAAAAAAAGACACCAGCAATCCTACCATCATGTAAAACAAATACAGGCTTTCGTTTTACACTCACTTGGCAGGACGGTAGTACCTCCCTGGGTGGTTGCTGTCTACCAACCTACTACCTACTAAATTATATATATATATATATATATATATATATATATATATATATATATATATATATATATATATATATATATATATATATATACCAAACTGCTGCCAGCCGAGATTAGATCTAGCGACACATTCTTCCGCCTCAAGACAGAACAACGTTCACATTGCCTTAACCACTTGACCAGCGATCCTTCAAATACCATGCACCCAGCAGAGCAAGGTGTTGTTCATGATCTGAAGACACTCGTGGTAGTGGTATTCAAACGAGAGTGGTAGTGGCATTCAACGGGTAATGATATTCAAACGGGAGGTGCTTGAAATTAGCCTTGAGCTTCCCACTACCACGAGTGTCTTCAGATCGTGAATAACACGTAGCTTGTTTATATATATATATATATATATATATATATATATATATATATATATATATATATATATATATATATATATATAGGTAAAACTTGCGATTTTAGCTTAATCAACAATGTTCTTCTTGCCGAATAAAGTAAGCGAAAATTTGTGTATGCAATAATTTCACAAAAATAATTCTGATCCTAACGAAAAAAAATATTTCATTGTGTTTGTTTATTATTTAATTATTCTAAACTTATGTAAAATATATTTAGTTGGATTATGCTAAATTAAATTGCACTTGTTATAATAAGGTTAGGTAAGTTTTCTAAGTCTCTTTTGGTTCAAAATTATTAATTTTTAGATTAACATAAACGAAAAAGAAATATATTTTTAAACGTATAAGAGAAAATTTTAAATGAGTACTTGCTAATTGATCAGTTATATATATATATATATATATATATATATATATATATATATATATATATATATGCAAAAAGATCACAGTAAACAGGTGATATCAAAATATGCAAGAAAACCACTATGCCTTCCTTTCTTAAGAATTTTAATATCAAAGTTGCATTTAAAAATCTTGATACAGTAAAAAGACTTTTGATAAAAAATTCCCCAAAATGCTGACGGATGTGTCTATAAGATTCCTGTAAAGTATGGATAAAGTTTATTATGGTCAAACTGGTAAAAGTCTTGAACTAAGATTAAAACAACATAAATATAGCATTAGAACTGGACAAGATTCTAATGCTCTATTTATTCATGTGAGAGATTTTAACCATCCAATTGATTTTCAAAATGCTGAGAAGGTTGTATCAAGCAAGTCCATGGTTGAGAGAAATATAATAGAATCATGTTTCATTAAAAGCAGTTTTGAAAATAATATGAATATTTCTTTTGGTTTATATAAATTGGATTCATTTATAATTAATAAAATTTGGGAAGAATTTAATAATAAATTGGACTAATCTTAATTCTTGGGAAGAGTTTCAGGTCCTTTCTTATGTTCCTCTTCACAGAGTCGTGAGATGTTACGCTACTGTGAGGTGTAGTCTTTGTTTAGTGTGATGTGACTGTGAGGTGTAGTCTCGCCCTTATATAAGCCCTTCTTGTCATGTTTCCTGTTATAGTTCCTTGATAATGGAGTAGTCACGAAAGCGCTTGGAATTCTTCTATTTTTCATAGTGGTTTTCTTGCATATATATATATATATATATATATATATATATATATATATATATATATATATATATATATATATATATATATATATATATATATATATATAGTGCGTCTTGTTGTGTGTGTCTGGGGGATGGAGTGAGTGACAGTGCGTGTAGGTAAACAGTCTTAAGGAAACTGGAAATTGAATGAAAATCGCATGGAAAGAAGCGAATAAATGACGCCGACTCATATAACTCAAGGGACCAAAACAACACTTTTCAGCACTTACTGCTGTTGCTAGAGTCATCACTCACGTTGTAAACAGTCTGAGACTACCACAACACAGCTTTCTAATACACCGCTTGTTTTTCAGTTTAATTTCGTTTGAGGGAAAAAATCCTTAACGGTAGAGGGAACTCTCCTAGTTTTTGTTTTGCTTTAAAACATTCAGCACAGAATGAAAATATTAAATATTTTGCGATCCAGATTCTCGAATCGTCTAGTGACAAGGTAACTTCCGTCTTGAATGTCTTGTTGCAATGTACCTTCCACCTTGAATGTCTTGTTACAATGTACCTTCCACCTTGAATGTCTTGTTACAATGTACCTTCCACCTTGAATGTCTTGTTACAATGTACCTTCCACCTTGAATACCTTGTTACAATGTACCTTCCACCTTGAATACCTTGTTACAATGTACCTTCCAATTTGAATATCTTGTTACAATGTACCTTCCACCTTGAATATATTGTTACAATGTACCTTCCACCTTGAATATATTGTTACAATGTACCTTCCATCTTGGATGTCTCGTTACACGGTAACTTCCATCTTGAATATTTCGTTGAAGGTACCTTCCATTATGACGGAATTGCTTCAAGGTAACCTGAATCTAATGTCTGCTCCGAATACCACGGAATTTATTATTTTCTGCACATTATTTCTCACTAATTCATCCAACATTTTAACGAAGCTCTCATAAAAATGTACAAAATGAAGACGAGGTATAAGTTTAACAGGTGCGTGCTAACACCCTCATCAGGATCCTGCTAGGAAACCGATTAGGCTAGTCTCAACTAGTTTCTAATCGCACATAATGGAAGCTGGGTGATAGGAGTCTCTTTATCTAGGTGAAAGATTTACATCCCCAGTCTTCTTACCGCTTTTTTTCCATCCTTTGGAACGCTTGCCAAATTAAAATAAAAAAGGGGAGATGCTTCAAACTGCGCGATAACATCTTGTCGCGGCACCTAAAGAAGAATCGAACTTGTAGATAAAAATCAGCCAACATTAATGGTTCGATATCTCATTGGCAATTTGTTAACAATGAAGTGCTTCCCGGCTCACAGGTCCTCACTACTTCAACAGTTTCGCTTCTACGTTCGTTTGTATTCCGAACCCCGGCCACCAGGGCCACTCTCCACTACTTATTTCACGACTATGTGCTTCGGTCTCTGTGGGTCCGACAAAGGTATTCCAGATGTCTAATAACCCTTAAGAAGCAGAGGAGCTGTAGGCCAATATTCGTAAGATACCTAGGAAGAATAGCTCGACCCATGTAATAGGCCCGGAAGCTCGACAAATTGAAGTCGTCTAACACTTGAAGGGTAACATCCTCAGAAGGCCTAGGAGCTGTAGATCAACTCTCTCTTACGAAGGCCAGGAGCTGGAACTCAACCCAGCCAAACACTGAAAATATTCAGCTGAAAGACACAATACCCTGTGTATGTATCAACGTTTCATGGACAAACACACCCTGAAAAACATCGTATACTAAAGACAAAAGTATGACTGGGGCCTCTGAGTTACGGCTCCCAACTGCAGTAGACAAATAAATTATGTGTAGCAAAAAGATTGCGTTATTTCATGGGTTATCTATTTTAACTTGTTAGATTATTAAAATGTCAGAAAATGGACTTTTTTTAGTTTTTCGGTTTTGTTTTATTCTGTTTTTAATTCTGTAGAGATGCGCAAGAGGGTTTTTAATTTATATTTTTAACTAGCATTGCAAGTCTGTCAGAGGGAACATGTTAGCAAGTGTCACAAACTGAAATGAAATTTAGTAAATAGGCACCTATACCGTCGAATAACAATTCACACCATCTTCAAGTTAAGAGTCATCAGCGTTGAAGGTTTGAAACCGATCAAAAAAGTCATTCGAAGGTTACTGCATAGAGACCAAACTACAGATTTTCCTCAATTCAATAAAAGTAAATCTTGCAGCAAAATACACCAGTTTTGAAAAATTGAACCCGATCAGAAGACACATTCTCCAGTTGTTGCGTGGAAAGCAATGTCACAATGTTTAATAAAATTGACAACTTAGAATTTATACAGCCCAAGGATTAGAAGAACTCAAGGACGAAGGAATACTGCAAGAGGCCTACTGGCTCATGCTAGGCAAGTCAAACTCACATCCACCCACTCACATATCTTTCTAACCTGTGTTTAAAACTACGCAAAATTCTTTCCTGAGTGACGTTGCCTGGTAGTCCGTTCCACTCATCCACAACTTTATTACTAAGTTAGTACTCCCCTTTATCCTTGTTAAATCTAAATTTCTACGACTTGAATCCATTGCTGCGAGTCCTGTCTTAGATATTTTCAACATGCTATTTAAATTCCCTTTATTTATTCCTGTTTTCCATTTGTACACTTCAGTCATATTTCCCTTAAGTCTGAACCTCTGAACCTCACCAGAGAGTGCAAGTTCAGTGCCTTCAGTCTATTTTCGTAGGAAAGGTTTCTGATACATGGAATGAACCTTGTCATCTTTCTCTGTATATTTTCCAATTAATTTATGTCCACGCTGTAATATGGAGACCCTAATTGAGCAGCATAATATATACGAGTCCTTACTCATATATATTAAGAACTCATTTATTATTTATACTTCTTGATATGAAGCCAAGAATTATATTAGCTTGATTGCGAATACCTATGCACAGTTATCATTTCTCAATATTTTTCTTAATTAGAACCCCTAAATCTTTATTTCGCATTCACTAAGATCAACATTAATTGAGTTTATATGTACCATAGTTATTTTCTTTTCCTAGGATTTGAACCTCACACTTGTCTGCCTTGAACTGCGTCTGTTATTACCCCGAGCACAACATCCACTTATCCAGGTCATCCTACAGCTTTCTAGTGTCCTCATCAGAAATTATATGACGGCCTATTTTAGTGTCATCGGCAGACTAAGGTGATTTTCCTTGAGAGAAAAAAAAAAGTGCTAAGAGTTTGAAGCCGATCACAAGAGAAATTCTTCTGTCATGTCAAGGAATCCATTAGTTCTAATTTTATTGAATACGTTAGTAAAATATAAAAAGATATAAGAAAATAATTCTTCTTTTAAGATGCGTCAACCTTTAAGGGAGAGGCTGTTAGAAAAAAGTATTCTCATGTTGATAAATGAGACGCTTGTGTAACTTTTGGGTATCTTTAATCTGGAAACGTTTCGCCCCGCAGTGGCTTCTTCAGTCCAATGCAGAGAAAGGTGGAAGATTAGTAGGAGTTTGAGGTAATCAGTCCCTCAGCCTGGAGTCCATGTGTTCAGTCCATCAATCTTGTCAAGACTGAAAACATCGACTCCAGACTGAGGGACTGATTAGCTCAAACTCCTCTTCATTTTCCACCTTTCTCTGCATTGGACTGAAGAAGCCACTGCCTTGCGAAACGTTTCCAAAATAAAGATACCGAAATGTTGTGTCTCATTCATCAATCTGTCGATTTTGTAAATCATTTATTCATATTCTCAAGTTATTTCACAAAAAAATATCATCACATTGTTTTAAAAATTAAATGGAGAAATTACTGCATAAACTCCAGTAACATTCACAACCTTCTTCTAAGATGGTCTACTTCTTTTAAGTTTGAAGCCGATCAGTAGAGCAATTCTCATTTTATGACAAAAAACAAAATTACTTTTTTTTTTAATGTATAAAATTAAGTAGAAAACACCTGCAGATGCCAATACTTGCATTAACTCTTTCCACATTACAGTATATTAAAGCTGAAAATTTGAAGCCGATCTGATAAGGCATTTTCATGTTATAAACGAAAGACTTGAAGGAAGAAAAAAGAAATTCAGCCAACCAGTCAAAGGCACCTCAGAAGGGGGATACCTAATTAACTCCACTTCTCTCTCCATAACTCCATTTCTTCCTATACTTCTTTTATTCATCTCTCTTCCATGTTTATTATCTACTCTGTTTTTCATTTCACTTCCTTTCACTTTTTTTCTTCTCTGCTTCCAATTTTCTCTCTTCTCCTCTCTCCCTCATCGCCAAATTCTCCTTTTTTTATTGTATTTTGTAAAAAATACTTGTATAGTCTTCCTTTTGTTTTATTTGTTTGAAAGTCTTGGCTCTTCTTACCAGTATTAGTAACAATCCTTCTGTAGCCACCCTGGCGTCGTCCGGAAACCCGTCAATAAGGTGTAATAGTAATAGTAGTAGTAGTAGTAGCAGTAGTAGTAGTAGTAGCAGCAGCAGTAGCAGCAGCAGCAGCACTAGTAACAGCAGCAGCAGTAGTTGTAGTAGTAATAGTAGTAGTAGTACTAGTACTAGTGGTAGTACTAGTAATAGTGGTAGTACTAGTAGTAGTAGTACTAGTAGTACTAGTAGTAGTTGTCGTTGTTAGCAACAATACCAACACCAATAATACCAACATCAATATTACCAACAACAACAACAACTTCCTCCATACCAGCAGAAACAATGACCCACAGTAAGAAACATGCGCCAGCACGGCTATAATGTCCATCCTTGCGATGCTAATAATATTCCTGACCCCGAGAAGGGTCAGTCAGCGCTTCACGACGAACAGGAAGGCACATAAGAATGGTAACGCAGGCATCTATCTGGCACCAAGCAGACGGTAAGGGGCTACAGCTGTAAACTGACAATAAGCTGGAGCTGAAGGGATACAGGGAAATTATTTTTCAAAGAGTAGAATGAATTAAATGAAGATGCAGTACGTGCAACAACCATTAAAAGTTAAAAAAAAAAATGTATGCACATTTTTTTTGGAGACAGAACAGCACAAGCATAGTTATGCTCCTGTAGCTACAAATAGGAATTACAAACAGGAAGTTTCATCAGAAGTGTTAAGGCGAAAGGTTCATCAGATGCCGCACAACAGAGAAGAAAGTACCTCAGAAGAATAACATTTTACTGCTTTCTCTAACCTGAAGAAAGCGGCACAATGCTCGTGAAGGGCCAAAGCCAGGCTACTAATCATGGAAGACTGCAGTCACAGAGAAACAAGTTATCACCACTGTGAGGTACACGAAGATCCAGAGGCACAGAGTGCTAGAGTAATAATAGTAATCAAGGGGAAAACCTAATGTACCATTATGTCAATGAACGAAAGGAGGAGATAAACCATCCACGCTGCATCCAGTATTCATCCTGAGTGAAACAGATATAGGAGAACTATAATATGAAGTATCTCTTCTTCTACTGGACTGAATGCAAGAGCGAAATTACGCGAGGAGGAAATAAAGCACATACTTGCATAGCTTCTGTTCTCAACACCATTTCTCTTTAATACAGCTTTACATAAAGCACAACGTTGTGTAAATATAGCTTGATCAGCATTTATGACCTTTACTCCAATATTGATGGTAGAGGGACCGGAGAATACTTGGTGCTTGAGGAACTGGGGAATACCAGGTTGAAGAGGAACTGGGGAATACCAGGTAGAAGAGGAACTGGAGAATACCAGGTGTAAGGGGAACTGGAGAATACCAGGTGGTAGGGGAACTGGAGAATACCAGGTGGTAGGGGAACTGGAGAATACCAGGTAAAAGATGAACTGGAGAATACCAGGTGGAAGAGGAACTGGAGAATACCAGGTGGAAGAGGAACTGGAGAATACCAGGTGGAAGAGGAACTGGAGAATACCAGGTGGAAGAGGAACTGGAGAATACCAGGTGGAAGAGGAACTGGAGAATACCAGGTGGAAGAGGAACTGGAGAATACAAGGTGGAAGAGGAACTGGAGAATACCAGGTGGAGAGAGGAACTGGAGAATACCAGGGTGGAAGAGGAACTGGAGAATACCAGGTGGAAGAGGAACTGGAGAATACCAGGTGGAAGAGGAACTGGAGAATACCAGGTGGAAGAGGAACTGGACAATACCAGGTGGAAGAGGAACCGGAGAATACCAGGTGGAAGAGGAACTGGGGAATACCAGGTGGAAGAGGAACTGGGGAATACCAGGTGGAAAAGGAACTGGGGAATACCAGGTGGAAGAGGAACTGGGGAATACCAGGTGGAAAAGGAACTGGGGAATACCAGGTGGAAGAGGAACTGGGGAATACCAGGTGGAAGAGGAACTGGGGAATACCAGGAGGAAGAGGAAGTGGGGAATATCAGGTTGAAGAGGAACTGGGGAATACCAGGGGGAAGAGGAACTGGGGAATACCAAGTGGTAGAGGAACCAGAGAATACCAGGTGGAAGAGGAACTGGAGAATACTAGGTGGAAGAGGAACTGGAGAATACCAGGTGGTAGAGGAACCGGAGAATACCAGGTGGAAGAGGAACTGGAGAATACTAGGTGGAAGAGGAACTGGAGAATACCAGGTGGAAGAGGAACTGGAGAATACCAGGTGGAAGAGGAACTGTAGAATACCAGGTGGAAGAGGAACCGAAGGATACCAGGTGGAAGAGGAACTGGGGAATACCAGGTGGAAAAGGAACTGGGGAATACCATTTGGAAGAGGAACTGGAGAATACCAGGTGGAAGAGGAACTGGAGAATACAAGGTGGAAGAGGAACTGGAGAATACCAGGTGGAAGAGGAACCGGAGAATACCAGGTGGAAGAGGAACTGGAGAATACTAGGTGGAAGAGGAACTGAAGAATACCAGGTGGTAGAGGAACCGGAGAATACCAGGTGGAAGAGGAACTGGAGAATATCAGGTGAAAGTGGAACTGGAGAATACCAGGTGGAAGAGGAACTGGAGAATACCAGGTGGAAGAGGAACTGGAGAATACCAGGTGGAAGAGGAACTGGAGAATACCATGTGGAAGAGGAACTGGAGAATACCAGGTGGAAGAGGAACTGGAGAATACCAGGTGGAAGAGGAACTGGAGAATACCAGGTGGTAGAGGAACAGGAGAATACCAGGTGGAAGAGGAACTGGAGAATACCAAGTGATAGAGGAACAGGAGAATACCAGGTGGAAGAGGAACTGGATAATACCAGGTGGAAGAGGAACTGGAGAATACCAGGTGGAAGAGGAACTGGAGAATACCAAGTGATAGAGGAACTGGAGAATACCAAGTGATAGAGTAACTGGAGAATACCAGGTGGAAGAGGAACAGAAGAATACCAGGTGGAAGAGGAACTGGAGAATACCAAGTGATAGAGGAACTGGAGAATACCAAGTGATAGAGTAACTGGAGAATACCAGGTGGAAGAGGAAGAGAAGAATACCAGGTGGAAGAGGAACTGGAGAATACCAGGTGGAAGAGGAACTGGAGAATACCAGGTGGAAGGGGAACTATAGAATACCAAGTGATAGAGGAACTGGAGAATACCAGGTGGAAGAGGAACAGAAGAATACCAAGTGATAGAGGAACTGGAGAATACCAGGTGGAAGATGAACTGGAGAATACCAAGTGATAGAGGAACTGGAGAATACCAGGTGGAAGATGAACTGGAGAAGAGCATGGCAATAGCTGCATCTGGGAAGCAGATTATAGAAAGGAAGAATACTGGAGATGTAAGAATATATATATTCTAATTCAGATAGAAAAAGGAAAATAAATGTCAAATCATACCAAGACATGTAGTGTGTTTCCAGTGTGAAGAAATAATAATAATAATAAAGGTGAACAATATATAGAGGATAAAAGATGTTGCAATAACATGCGATGCTGCAACAGTCACAGATGTTATGTTAACCACGTCCAGACGTGAAGCAAATTAACCAACATTTAGAAGCGAGGAAGGGATGAGGCGGAGCAGGGAGGGAGGGAGGGAGGGAGGGAGGGAAGGAGGGAGGGAGGGAGGTAGTGAGGGAGGGGAGGGGGCACGATTGGAGGAGATGGAGGGAGGAAGGGAGGGCACGAAGGCAGAACTAAGATAATTGCCCCACACTGTACACAACAGCTTCAGATACCTAGCCTCTTTCGACTGCCTCACTGATTGTATCTCTCTCCGCGGTGAGCAAGGACTCCTTACACAGGCGCTGGATGGTATTAAGAAACACATTATGTACAGGTCACGCACAAGCCTTCGTGCTGTGGCTCTCACGGCTCTCACACCAATTAGCTGCCACAGTGAGCCACATCCACCTGTCCTGGGTTATGCATGCTCATCTTAAGCAATCGAATAACCGTTGTCTCACTTGTTCTCCCTTTCCTATTGGAAACATTAAGCGTTTTGTATAATATATATATATATATATATATATATATATATATATATATATATATATATATATATATATATATATATATATATATATTTTCTCGTGCCGAATATGTAAAACTTGCGAATTTGGCTTATATAGCAACGCTCTTCTTACCGAATAAGGCAAGCGAAAATTTGTGTATGCAATAATTTCGCAAAAATCATTTTGAACCTAACGAAAAAAATATATTTCATTGTGTTTGTTTATTAATCAAATATTGTAAATTTATCTAAAATACATTTAGTTGGATTAAGCTAAATTAAACTGCGCTTGTTATAATAGGGTTAGGTAAGTTCAAAGGTTCTTTTGGTACAAAATTATTAAATTTTATAATAACATAAATAAAAAAAAAATATCTTTATACGTATAAAAGAAAATTTTAGAAAAGACTTAGTTTTAAATGAGTTGTTGCTAACTGACCAGTTTTACCTATTTGACATTAGTATATATATTATATATATACGTATATATATATATATATATATATATATATATATATATATATATATATATATATATATATATATATATATATATATATATATATATATGTATGGAGTGTGAGCAAGGTAACATTTATGAAGGGATTCAGGAAACCGGCAGGCCGGACTTGAGTCCTGGAGATGGGAAGTACAGTGTCTGCACTCTGAAGGAGGGGTGTTAATGTTGCAGTTTTATAACTGTAGTGTAAGCACGCCTCTGGCAAGACAGTGATGGAGTGAATGATGGTGAAAGTTTTTTTTTCGGGCCACCCTGCCTTGGTGGGAGACGTCCGATGTGTTAATAAATAAGTAGATTTAACTGCTAGGATCAATGCACAAATGAGAGCAGTTACCCATAGACAAGCCTGGTGAAGCCGTGCTGATGGCCTTTAAGCGAATTTGTTTTAACCCAGAGGAAAACTGAAATTGAATATAATGTACAAATGTTATACGTAGAAAACATCGTGTGTCACTTATGCAAACTTACATTTCTCTCATTTTTTTTAGCTGCTAAAGAGAATACACACACACACACACACACACACACACACACACACACATATATACATTAAAAATTATATTTGTGATTTGTATCGTCCGTTTAGTTCATAATTTCATCACAGTGAAAATGCCTTATGGATAAATTCGACACATTTATTCCAGCTTTTCCAGTTTGAAAATTATACATATCTCATTATTTTCTTTCTGCTGGTGAGGAAAAACATTCATTGTATATATAATGAATCACAATTACAGAGCGTGTAGGATAGTGCTAACGAATCAGAATATACAGAAAGTGAAGAATAAACATTACCCACCTTTCATTTTATAACAGGTTACGGTTTTTCAATAACATAATATCTGAAAAAAACAATTTCTGTATAATTGTTGTTTTATTTGGATTTTTTTTAAATGTATCTACAGAGAAAATCGAAAGATCTTATTTAAAAATCAGAAAGAATAAAATAAAACTATAACTGCAGCAACTGAAGTGAAACACATTACTAAGTGTTGCATCTCGGAACTGCATCATTTATATCATACATATCTAAATTCTCCTAACATATATCTTAAACAAGAAAACGTGCGCTCTGCGCTCATTTCTGTGGCAGGAAGTGCCAGGGCCACCTCAGGAGCTTCCCGATATCGTGGTGAGGATATGTGTGCCACCACTGAAATACAGAATGTTCAAGTGCCTGTTTTATTTCACTTCCTCATAAAGAAGATTTCTATTAGGTGACGGCAGCAGTAGACAGTATCTGAGCGATAATGTCTTCAGGCTTGACGCCATCAGCACTGTAATCACTAATATCTGTACTCATATATGATTAAATCCAGAACGAGTGCTACCTCTCGACGACTACTGTGAGAGGAGCGAGGACGAGAGAGGAATGGATCACACCACCGTCATCCCTGCTATCATTGAACTAGACAAGGTTAGCAACTTAGGACGGGAACCGATTATATCTATTGAAATCAAAGCTGTGCCGCGACAGCACACCACGTACACTATTGTAGCATCGTGTTTATACTTGGCTTCACAGTAATTTAAGAGGGTCGTTTCTTTTCTAATGGTCCAAGTCGGACCGAAGCGTCGTGGTAAGCTTCTCTCTCCTTTATGATGGTCATTTGTGCATTGTTCCAGTCATGGTATTGTGCCTTTTTTGATCTTTAATAATCATTTGTTTTCCATCCCTACATTTAGTACTGGGTATATCACCAGCTTTTACCAGGTTTGGCCTGGTGTCAAAACATGTCCTATCCTTAGAAATCTGGTGCCGAATTTCACTATGTAACTATGGATCGCTTTTTGGTATGGTATTGTATTTGTTTCTTCTAAACTTTAAAGTATTATACAGAACATTAAGGAAACCATCGCGGCGTAATTTCATACATTTTGCCAGCCTCGTTCCCAGAACAAGTCGTAATAAGCGAATGTCAGTAAATAGAAGAATGGGTTCAAATCTCCTACAATCCTATGTTAATATATATATATATATATATATATATATATATATATATATATATATATATATATTACAGTGGATCCCCGAATTTCGAACTTAAAACCGTTCCAGAAGGTCGTTCTAAATCTGAAAAGTACAAAAACCGATGTAATATTTCCCATAAGAAATAATGTAAATACAATTAATCCGTTCCAGACACCCAAAAATATTAACGAAACAATACATTTTTTAAAGAATAACTATAGTTTTAGATACAGAAAACAATGAGAAATAAATATAAAGAACTAATTTTGATGATAAATGAACATTACATACCTTTATTGAAGACTCTTGTTGGAGTATTGAAGAAGGCGAGGAGGGAAGAGGGAGTTGAGATTATTGTTTGGAAGGGATATCCCCCTCCATAAGGACTTCAGGTATCAAAGCCCTCTCTTGGGTTACTTCCCTTCTTTGTCTTTTACTGGCACTGGACCCCTGTCACACTAAAAATCTGTCCAGAGAGTTCTGTTTCTGACATCTCTTTAAGATTTGACTAAAATGGGACAAGGTATTGTCAGTGAACATTTTGCAGATACGGCTTGTATCAACTTGGTCAGGGTAATATTTTTCAACAAAAGTTTGCAACTCATTCCACTTTGCACACATGTCCTTAATCACTGAAAAAGACACCTTCTCCCCTCTCTCTTCCTCCTCCTCTGAAACAATTTCTTCAGCTGTGGTCTGTTGCTGTTCCAGATGATGGTCCTGCAGCTCTTCAGTGGTTAGCTCTTTCCTGTGTTCATCCACCAACTCTTCCACATCCTGGCCACTCACATCTAACCCCATGGACTTCCCCAATACTTCCCATACATCCTGGCAAGCTCAGCTAAACGTACGCCACTTTCGTATTTTTCTACAATTTCTTTCTTGAATTCTATCGTGTTTCTCACCTTCTTTACCAAAGGAATTTTCTTTGGGCCCATGGTGGCTTATTTCAGTCGAAATCAATAAACAAGCACAAAAATTGAGAAATGTTTCGGATGAATGCTCACTCAACCAGTGACAGATCCAGACTGAGACACGAGTGGGTTAGAGCGTCGTGAATATTCGCTCAAGAACACGGGTTCGATCCTCCGGGTAGTCGTAGTGTTATTATATATATATATACGTTTACAGTAATTTAATAATAATCAAACACAATGAAATATATTTTTTTTCGTTAGGTTCAGAATGACTTTTGAGAAATTATTTCATACACAAATTTTCGCTTGTCTTATATGGCAAGATGAGCGTTGCTATTTAAGCCAAAATCGCAAGTTTTACCTAATCGGACCAAATCGCAAGTTTTACCTAATCGGTATAGGGGTGCGCAAAGCAACACAGGTAGCTTTATCTGCATTTCGTCATCATGTTTGGCCTCCTGTGGATTAGTCAAGAAGCTTGTCCCTGAACGTTTGAGAGGTGTGGTGGGAGCTCAAGACACCAGGTTCATTGAAGCATCCGTGCGGTGGGACATCCTGGCAGACTCCTCCAGTAGACCAGCTCCTCCCAAAGAGCACAAACAGTCTCACTGGGACAAACCGATCATGGAAAAAATTGCCAACACAATGCTCACCAACGCTTCAGGAAAGGACAAAGCTCGTCTCCTAGCGGTGAAGGCACCACACTCAGGAGATTTCCTTCTAGCTGTTCCCAATTTCTCTCTGGGGACTCGACTCGACCCACAGGCCATTCGGATTGGTGTTGCGCTTCGCCTAGCCGCCCCCATACTCACCGAACATAGGTGTATTTGCGGCCGGGCGACGGCTGATTAATTCAGACTTCATGGTCTCGTGTGTCACACATCAGAAGGGAAGTATGCTAGACATGAGGAGGTCAATGACATCATAAAGAGAAGCCTCGCCAAAGCCCGTTGCCCCAAGTGCAGAGGTCTGATGGAAGTCAAAAGCGTCCTGATGGAGCCACTATGCTACCCTGGAAGGATGGTAAGCAGATTGCTTGGGATTACACCTGTGCTGCCACAAGGGCAGACACCTACTTGCCATAATCCGTAGCTGAAGGGGGTGGAGCTGCCAGCCACAGGGAGACCCAGAAGACTCTCAAATATGAAGACCTTCCCCCTTGCTATAACTTCATCCCAATAGGGTCGGAGACCCTTGGAGCATGGGGCAAGTGTGCTCTAAAGTTTCTCAAAGAGCTGGGTGAAAAACTCATCATAGAAACCAAGGACCACAGGGCGACCAGCTTCCTCTTTCAGAGATTCAGTGTTGCAATCCAGAGGGGAAATGCCTGCAGCATTCTGGGCACGCGGCCCACTGCCGGGGAGCTGGACGAAGTATTTGACATGTAGCTCTGAGTTAGATTAAAAAACGAAAAAAGCAAGGATGTTTTCTGCCGAATAAAGAGAGTGACAAAAATATTTATTCCCTAAATCTACGAAAATCAGTGTGAACAAAACTAAAAAAAAAAACATGTATTTTAATTTATTTTAAGAAATACTTAATAAATTTAAAATTATCTTTGATATATTTAGTAGAACTTGGCTTAACAAAATTACATAAGGTTAGGTTAGGTTTCCAAATTAGGTTTAGTGCAAATAAATATTTTTTTTAAATACAGCATTTTTTGGCATATAAGACGAGCTTTTTTCCCCACAAAAGGTCTTGGTAAATCAGCCTGCTCCCTATATGCTCAAGCTCAGGGTCAAGGGCAGGCTTTGGGTAAGGCTTTAACGTAAAGTATCAGGGTAATTAACCTTGTATATGATTATTGATTAACCGTTATGTTAGTTCTGTCATGCGTCTTATATTCCGGAAAATACGGTAATTGTCAATGGAGAAAATGAATGTATCAATCTATAAAATTTTGTTTGGAAAAGTTAAATTTTTAGGGGGTTCGGCCTATTCGGCAAGTTCGAGAAACAGAGAGAGAGAGAGAGAGAGAGAGAGAGAGAGAGAGAGAGAGAGGGGAGAGAGAGAGAGAGGATTAAATAATGACACTGATGAAAAGAGAAGTTAAATGTATTTCTTATCAAGATTAGCCTTAAGGGAGGACGGTAATACATTTACATTGATGACACCTCAATGTAACATTCATTGATTTATTCGTTTAGTTTTTTGAAGCGAAGTGTTTGCTAGATGAGCCGCTGAACTATCATGGCAATTAAATAATGGAGTAACTTAAGGGAGGCGTCGAGATAAATACGTGTGAGTCACGTCTGTAATGGACTAGAGGAAGGTACACTAGAGGAGGAGGAAGAGGAGGAGGAGGTGGATGAGGAGGAGGAGGAGGAAGAGGAGAAGGAGGAGGAAGAGGAGGTGGAGGAAGAGGAGGAGAGGAGTAGGTTTGAGGATGGAGGAGAAAGAGAAGGTTGGTGAAAAGGAGGAAGAGGAAAAGAGAAGGATGGAGAAGAAGAAGAGGAAGATGGAGAGGTGGACGGACAGAAGAAGGGTGGAGAAGAGAAGGAGGAGGGTGGAGAGGTGGACGGAGAGGAGGAAGAGGAGGAGGTGGATGAGGAGGAGGAGGAGGAGGAGGAAGAGGCAGGAGTGAGACATACTCACCAAGTAATGGGTCCCTCAATATTCTAATAAGAAAATACATGTTAATTTGGTAAACAGAGAGGGCATCACCAGGCACAGCTTGTGATACCCTGCTGTACAAATGCCAAGGGAGAGGCAAGGCGTCACAGTAATCATTAAAGTCTCTGGAAGATCACCATCAAAACATTGCTACAATAACTCTCTATCGACTACATACTGACGGAAAGTTGCACTGGTCTGAATTCTGGGTGAATGAGCCAGGGTACAATACTTTGATTCGTACCCACACACCTGGCCTGGTAAAAATGCTATATTATGTGAACCCATGTGTACCTACGTAAAGAACAAAAAGACAATATCGTGACTGAAACAATACACAAATAACTCGTACATGGGAGAGAGAAGCATATGACAACGTTTCTGTTCGACTTGGATCATCTACGACACTAAAACACGAAGGTGAGGGAGCCTGTAGTCACCAGTCTTATTATTTTTACATATATCTAGGGAAACGCTGAGCATGCAGGGGTCATACAACACCTGGAGAATGAGAGGCAATCAGGGTTGATTCGGGGAAGAGGGTCTTAATTCCTTCTAAGTGAGCTCACTTCGAGACACCAGGCTCCTAAACTTCTCAATTTATGGAGCGTTGATAGCGGTGGATTTGTTTTCGTGGTATTCCGATCGAACATGTCTCCATGGCTCAGTAGAGAAGGAGCAGATCTGTGCAACCCACTGACATGTATACTGTCAAGAGTTCTGGAAACGATAATCAAGAAGAGGTGGTAGATGACCTCGATAAAAATAGCGTCACTGCTTAAACCGGTACTGGACTTAGAAATGGTAAGTAACTCCTGTCTCGGGACCTTCTAGGGTTCTACGACAGTCATGAAAATGAAAATATTTAACCAGTTTCAAGGATAATAGTATTTTCATAATTACCATGAAGTGAATCTAACATCCGGCAACTAGAAAATGTATTGTATTGTCCATCCCATGTGTTCGAAGCTACATACAACAGCTCATTATACAACGCTGGCAAAGTATAATCATTCACAACGTCTCGCCTCAATGCCCCTACAATAAACTAGATCAGGAAACTGAACTTTATATAATTGGAAGAATATGCTTGGCATGAGAGAGACCGTTATTATTATTATTATTATTATTATTATTATTATTATTTTTTTTTTTATTAACACATCAGCCGATTCCCACCAAGGCAGGGTGGCCCGAAAAAGAAAAACTTTCATCATCATTCACTCCATCACTGTCTTGCCAGAAGGGTGCTTTACACTACAGTTATAAAACTGCAACATTATTATTATTATTATTATTATTATAATAATAATAATAATTATTAATAATAATAATAATAATAATTATTATTATTATTATTATTATTATTATTATTATTATTTTTTTTTTATTAACACATCAGCCGAAAAGAAAAACTTTCATCATCATTCACTCCATCACTGTCTTGCCAGAAGGGTGCTTTACACTACAGTTATAAAACTGCAACATTATTATTATTATTATTATTATTATTATAGATGTATTTAAGGAAGAGCTAAACCTTCATTAGGTTTAGCTCTTCCTGAAGGCTGTTGGTGATCATTTGAGCAAGTCCAAAGCAAGAGGACAAAGATAAAAGATAAGCACTCACAGGAGCGACAGGAAAGTTAACAAGTGCTTGAGTAATATAAGTGTTATGGATATATGGAAGGAGCTAGGTGAGGAGGTTGTGCAAGTAAACGCTATACGTGTATTTAAAAGCATATGTAAAGAATAAGAGATTAAGAACGAACTAGACCAGTCGACTGAAGATTAAGATGCGGGACCCAGAGCTTGAGTAGTAAACGCCGTAGTGACGGCCATTGGGACGGCCTAGGGACGGCCGTAGGGACAGCCGTAGGGATTGCCGAAGGGACAGCTCTACCATGGTGAAGAGGAATAGAAGACTTGACTACAGTTTCAAAACCTTATGAGTAATAGTTAGGCCAGATAAGAATAGATCGTTTTAATTGGGAGGACCCGAAGCGAGGGGGCAGGTGGAAGGTGAAGACACAGGTGAGCCAGAAGTATGTCAATAAGTATTTCTTTAGTTTTAGGAGAATGTGTTTTATGAGGAAGCAGTAGAGACAAACTGAATACATAGCTTCAAGACAACTCTATGACTGAAGAAATACTTCCTAACATCTCTTTGACTCATAGGAGTCTTCAACTTCCAATTGTGACCCCTTGTTTCTGTGTCCCCTCTCTGGAACATCTTGTTTCTGTCCACCTTATCTATTCCTCGCAGTATTTTATATGTCATTATCATGTCTCCCCTAACCCTCCTGTCCTCTAGTGTCGTCAGGCCGATTTCCCTTAACCTTTCTTCGTAGGACAATCCCCTTAGCTATGGGACTAGTCTTGTTGTTTGCAACAAGAGGGTTAGGGGAGACATGATAACGACATATAAAATACTGCGAGGAATAGATAAGGTGGACAGAGACAAGATGTTCCAGAGAGGGGACACAGAAACAAGGGGTCACAATTGGAAGTTGAAGACTCCTATGAGTCAAAGGGATGTTAGGAAGTATTTCTTCAGTCATAGAGTTGTCAGGAAGTGGAATAGCCTAGAAAGCGACGTAGTGGAGGCAGGAACCATACATAGCTTTAAGACGAGGTTTGATAAACCTCATGGAGCAGGGAGAGAGAGGACCTAGTAGCAATCAGTGAAGAGGCGGGGCCAGGAGCTATGAATCGACCCCTGTAACCACAAATAGGTGAGTACAAATAGGTGAGTACACACACACACACACAAGAACTTCCTGAACGGGGTTCAGTGGGACAGAGAACTGGCAGGAAGTCAGTTAACGAGATGATGGAATATGTGACAACAATATGCAAGGAAGATGAGGAGAGGTTTGTACCCAAGGGTAACAGGAGTAATGAAAAAGCCAGGATGAGCCCATGGTTCACCCGAAGGTGCAGGGAGGCCAAAACCAAGTGTGCCAGGGAATGGAAGAAGTATAAAAGGCAAAGGACCCAGGAGAATAAGGAGAGCAGTCGTAGAGCCAGAAATGAATATGCACAGGTAAGAAGGGAGGCCCAACAACAATTTGAAAAGGGCATAGCAGCGAAAGCCAAATCTGACCCAAAGCTGTTGTACAGCCACATCAGGAGGAAAACAACAGTCAAGGACCAGGTGATCAGGCTAAGGAAGGAAGGAGGAGAGATCACAAGAAACGACCGTGAAGTATGTGAGGAACTCAACATGAGATTCAAAGAAGTCTTCACAGAGGAGACAGAAGGGACTCCAGAAAGACGGAGAGGTGGGGTACACCACCAAGTGTTGGACACAATACATGCAACCGAGGAAGAAGTAAAGAGGCTGCTGAGTGAGCTAGATACCTCAAAGGCGATGGGGCCGGACATCTCTCCATGGGTCCTGAGAGAGGGAGCAGAGGCGCTATGTGTACCCCTAACAACAATATTCAACACATCTATCGAAACAGGGAGATTACCTGAGGTATGGAAGACAGTAAATGTAGTCCCAATCTTTAAAAAAGGAGACAGACATGAAGCACTAAACTACAGACCAGTGTCACTGACATGTATAGTATGCAAAATCAAGGAAAGATTGTCAGGAGAAGAGTGGTGGAACACCTAGAAAGGAATGAGATTATCAACGACGGCCAACACGGTTTCAGGGACGGGAAATCCTGTGTCACAAACCTACTGAGTTCTATGACAGGGTGACAGCAGTAAAACAAGAGAGAGAGAGAGAGAGAGAGGGGTGGGTAGATTGCATTTTCTTGGACTGTAAGAAAGCGTTTGACACAGATCCACACAAGAGATTAGTGCAAAAGCTGGAGGACAGGCAGGGATAACAGGGAAGGCACTCCAATGGATCAGGGAATACTTGTCAGGAAGACAGCAGCGAGTCATGGTACGTGGTGAGGTGTCAGAGTGGGCGCCTGTGACGAGTGGGGTTTCACAGGGGTCAGTCCCAGGACCGGTGCTGTTTCTGGTATTTGTGAACGACATGACGGAAGGAATAAATTCCGAAGTGTCATTGTTTGCAGATGATGTAAAGTTGATGAGAAGAATTCAATCGGACGAGGACCAGGCAGAACTACAAAGGAATCTGGACAGGCTGCAAGCCTGGTCCAGCAATTGGCTCCTGGAGTTCAACTCCACCAAGTGCAAAGTCATGAAGATTGGGGAAGGGCAAAGAAGACGCAGACGTAGTACAGTCTAGGGGGCCAGAGACTACAAACCTCACTCAAGGAAAAAGATCTTGGGGTGAGTATAACACCAGGCACATCACCTGAGGCGCACATCAACCAAATCACTGCTGCAGCATACGGGCGCCTAGCAAACCTAAGAACAGCATTCCGACATCTTAATAAGGAATCGTTCAGGACCCTGTACACTGTGTACTTTAGGCCCATATTGGAGTATGAAGCACCAGTTTGGAACCCACACCTAGCCAAGCACGTAAAGAAACTAGAGAAAGTGCAAAAGTTTGCAACAAGATTGGTCCCAGAGCTAAGGGAATGTCCTACGAGGAGAGGTTAAGGGAAATCGACCTGACGACACTGGAGGACAGGAGGGATAGGGGAGACATGATAACGACATATAAAATACTGAGAGGAATTGACAAGGTGGACAGAGACAGAATGTTCCAGAGATGGGACACAGCAACAAGGGGACACAGTTAGAAGTTGACAACTCAGATGAATTACAGGGATGTTAGGAAGTATTTCTTCAGTCACAGGGTGATCAGGAAGTAGAATAGTTTGGGAAGCGATGTAGTGGAGGCAGGATCCAATCATAGCTTTAAGAAGAGGTATGATAAAGCTCATGGCTCAGGGAGAGTGACCAAGTAGTGGCCAGTGAAGAAGCGGGGCCAGGAGCTATGTCTCGACCCCTGCAACCACAACTAGGTGAGTACACACACACGTACAGTTGGGTCTCATTTGGAAGTTGAAGACTCAGATGAATCACAGGGACGTTAGGAAGTATTTCTTCAGTCACAGAGTTGTCAGGAAGTGGCATAGTCTGGGAAGTGATATATATATATATATATATATATATATATATATATATATATATATATATATATATATATATATATATATATATATATATATATATTATTGAATAAACATAAGAATGGATGAGGACTCGATCTATGGTTCCAACAGGTAGGACTTCCAGTGCTGTTCCACTGAGTTTCGTGGCTTACAATAGGAAGATTTCACAGCCAGCATTTTTGAGAAATATTTGCATCAGAGGTCACCAGCTGTGACAGAAATGTCCCTTCCCACGGCACCAGATTTCATAGTACGTTAATTCTTATACTCTCCTAAGCCATATAGTCTATAAACTCAAGATATATCGTACACATATATAAGGTGTATATTCAGTGTGAATTAGGGCAGCAAGGCGGAGAGCCAGCAACTGCAATACAGAGAGTCTATTGGTCGAGACTTAAACGCATTACCGAAATAGGAACTGTTAGAGATGTCTCCAGAACGATGTGTGCTCACAGCTATGATATGGGTGTTCTCCCTGTCGAACTTTGCAACAGCGAGCAAGTTTTCAAAGACCTTTTCCGCAATAGGGCTGTTCCAGCTGAACTGCTTTTAGGCTAGTATCGCAGCTGGCTTTTATGCTGGAGTAGTGCGTCTCTCTCAGTCAGTAATAGCCCTGACGCAGGTGGTGTCATGTATCTCTGCTACACCACTCAGGTCATCAGAATAATTGGCTTTATTAGCTCGTCTGATGCCACGGAGGACAAGAAAGTTGACAGAGCAATTTGGGAGGTTGTATGAATTCCTAATCCACTAAGACTGACTAGAAGCGAGGCTTGCATTTATTGTCTGTACATAAATGGTGATGAAATTGACACAAACAATGATGATAATGGCATAAACAACGATGGTATTGACACAAGGATGGTATTGACTCAACGATGCAACTGACATCACCAACTATTCTACTGATACAACTCATGTTAACACTAACGAGGATGGATTGGTATGGATATAAACAAGGATGGTACTTACAAACGACTGCGGGATGACAGTTACCGTACCTTTCAACTATCACAATATATCGTAAATAATAGACTATAAAACATTAACGACATCAATGGTGAACAGACATCAGCACCAGCATCAATGCAACTTTGAGTTTATGACCAAACACAAAAAAAAATTGGTGCGAATATCTTGGCTAACATATCTTCTAGGAAACCCTTACAAAACCCAGCAAACACAAATATCTAGAAGGAACAAAATAAACAGAAACGCAAGAATCCTCAGAGATTACAAAACAACAACTTTTCTTCGACGACAAAGACAACAAACATGGCCGCGAAGGTTTTCAAAACACACACACACACACACACACACACACACACACACACACAACACACACACACACACACACACACACAACACACAACACGGATGGAAATGTTGATCATCTTTACAACCAAGGAAATATTGTTTGGTGGGAGTCACTATCACACCGGCGTCAACATCGCTCGAGAAGGAGACGTAAGTGTGTGGGGAAGGGAAGCAGAGGAGGGTAGAGAATTGCTGGGGTTGGATGGAGGAATAGTTGGTGAGGGAAGAGAGAAGGGATGGCAGGAGACAAAGATGGTGGACTCGTTTTTTTTCCGGCATAGGTGTTGGACATGGGCGTGGAGTATGGAGAAAGACTCCGGGAGAATTTTGTAGAAAGGAAGATAAGTATAGACAGCAGGGAGATGTTGGACATGGGTATAGTGTATTAAAGACACAGTGTTGTGTAGGAAAAAGTGGCAGAGGAGGCACACGAGACTATGAAATGGACTTTAGAGGTGTCGATGTGGGCCTTCAACAGAGTTTTAGTGATCAGTATAGGGGGTAAAGGAAGAAAAAAGACAGGCAAGGAATGCCTATAGAGTAATGTCAAATATTTATGATATCGAATTATCGCTAAGTCTAGAGAAATACCTTCATTCGTAACGTAGATGATTCCAATCATTACTCTGCTGCAGCCCCAACAGTTAATGAACTCTCTGCCAGAGGCACTGACAAAACAAACACTTTCACTTCTAACAAAGTGCTTAGATAAGCCAGTGCACAACCATTACCTTTAACTTCTTTCTGCCTTAATAAGTGCTCCACCATTCTTTGGGTCAAGTGGCTACTATCAATCAAGAATATTTGTATCCCTGAAATAGACACTAAATCAACGTCTGATCTTATAAACAATGACAAATAGTAATCTTTGGCTGCAAGGACGTCTGGGAGAGCGTAGCAGCAGCTTTCCAGCTCTAGCTTCTATGTCAGGAAATGCAGCAGAACGCACATCCCTCTGATACACCTACAACCAACACTTGCAGCAGACACAACACTTAAAATGGGCACTTACAGCAGACATCAGGCAACATTTACTGTACACATACTATAGGCCTTTCAAAGTTGCTCGTAACGAGTATGTATCCAGGTCATCATGATGAGTATGTATCCAAGTGATCATGTATCCAGGTGATCATGTATCCAGGTGATCATGTATCCAGGTGATCATGTATCCAGGTCATCATTATGAGCATGTATCCAAATGATCGTGTATCCTAGTGGTCGTGTATCCAAGTGATCATGTATCCAGGTGATCATGTATTCAGGTGATCATGATGAGCATGTATTTGATGCAGTACACTGTATTAGTAGTGAAGCTCTAAAGCCGCAGGGGGGTCCCCCAGTCCCTGATGAATGGGAGGTAGTGAAGTTTGATCCGAGGACTGGAAAGGCAACTCCAATTCCTCGGATCAAGAACCCTTCACAACCACCGCTCTCCCCTTGATGAGTTCCCGTGTTAATAAATGTTTTATGGACTGGTTTATTTTATCGAATAATGGATAGTTTTCTAAGGGTTAAGGGTTGAATTAATTGTTTAGTTTATCTAAAGGTTAAGAGGTAAATGAAATGGACTATTTATGTAAGGGCTAAATGGGTAAATTTGATGGAGTATTTATGAAAGGTTAAGTGGCACCATCCTTGTGGGCACCAGGTACCAGTGCCAGCACACCGAGAACAACAGTGCCACCTGACCTCCTGGACAAAATAACAAATAAGTAGATTCAACGAAAATAATGCTGAGAAGCCCGGTAGTGTGTTACTTGTGACGCCCAAGTGGCTAGTTTGTTGTACACCCATAGCTCATCCTGTGAGCCCTAGCGCAAAAAAAAAAAAAAAAAGGTTAGAGAGGTCACGATGGATCTTTGTCAGACACTACTGAGCATTGTTTCAATGCTAGAAAGAAATGCTAGTCATTTTATATTTTACAATTACTTCGTATAGTTGATGTACACAACAATCTCAAAAAAAAAAAAATAAAACTACTACCAAAAATATTGGTCCTAACTGGGTTTCAGTCTGCATAAAACCAGTTCGTTGAACTACTCGATGCAAAATGTGGACACATCCTTAAGAATTCATAGATCCTATCATTAACATGGAATTGTTTGGCCATATCCTGTAAGATATAATGCTCCAATGTATGACCCTGTCTCAGTCCACACTTTGCATTTTATGTCATTGACATCTCTATACAAATCGTATTGCTAGAGATACTTATAGCCTAGCCTTCCTCTAGCAGTAACAACATCTTGCACTATACTGACCTTGTTCCTTTCCCCGTGGATATGATTAACTTGACACATTTTATTATGATGGATAATGGATCTGCTAGTTCCTATCTGTACTGTTCCACTTTCTTCAAGGCCCTTCCCTAGTTCCTTTCTATCAATGTTTCATAAACTTCTTTTTAAAAACCAAAATTAGACTCGACATTCTCTTTTTTAATGTGTGTTGAGCTTATTAATCAACTTTGTCATTCTGCTGGAGGCATATGTGGGAGGGAATTCCCAGAAGCTTAACTGTGAAACATTTCTTAATAATTTGTGGATATGTGTCTAGCTTCATACACAAGCACATTACATTCACGTCTCAGGCTACTCAGAGTAAGTAATGAGGAAGGAGAGTCAGTTACAATTAAACTGTGTGAGGTAGCAGTTTCCACAAACTTGAGAGCAACAAGTATAGCAAAGAGCTCAGTTTGTATTGCGGAAGCCCAGTAATTAATTCTAATATACCTCTATATTTCAGTACCATCAAGCCGGTTTACAATAACAGTACTTCCCTCCGTGCTACTGTCAGGGTTAATGCACGACAAGATAGTCTTTCAACATGACACTAATATCAACTCTATGGCTTATTTATCTAGTACAATTCATCTAATATGACATAATAAACAATATTAAAGGAGCCATCAGCATAGATACTTCATACAATATGACTTTTCTATTTGTAACATCGAAAGCATTTTTTAATATTGAAAAGTCGTGTATTTGTTATTTTTGTCCTCATATACTGTTAAAAATGCTGCGACATAATTATTTGCTATATGTGAATCCATTAATAATGAGCAACATGTATTCTTTAATTCTGTATAGTAATCGGTTAAATACCATCCTTTCATATTTTTCACACAGACAAGTTAGTCAGCGAGATGAGACGAAACACATGTTGATTAGGTTGAACAGTTGGTTCTAACAGTGAGTTAATAATCAAATGATGTCATAGGTGATAAGGTCCTTCCCAGGGGCAGTGGTTTTGCCCATGGGGAGGGTAGCATCTAGTTCATATTCGTTATATAGGATATCACAAACATCATGCTGTTTGTGTAGGATAAATTGGAAAAGATTACATTTATCGTTGGACTTTCTAAGTTCTCCCTGATATGTAGTGGTAATATGTTATGACAAGTAACTTGTGATCAATGAATAATTAACTCATTTGCCTTGTGTATTTGATTTGGATGAGCAACTTGCCTACTCCTTTTCCCAATTATTCTTCTTATACCCTTCCATGCTTTGCTTAGGGAAGTGTCTAGGTTGAATCCACTAACATATTTTTCAAAGTCAATTTGCTAAGGCTCAGTTATTTTTTTCCTTACAGCACCAAGAAAGGCCTGAAATAATTTGAGCATCTGGGAAGTCCTGATGCGTTTATAACCTTTCCTAGTTTAGCTATTGACCTAAGTTCTCTCATTTTAAGGTCATCATAATATATATGCTGACTTTCCCATATGCTGACTTTCTCTAAGCACGGTAGTGTGTGTGTGTATGTATACCAGCTGATATACACTGCAGACGCACCCTGCCTATGCACCCTACCTACGCACCCTGTGCAGTATCCAAGCTTCATGGAAAAAAGTTTGATTATTATTATTATGTTTATGCGAAACTCTAAATAAGTGTGGATCATTCAGCACAGGGACCGCTGGAGGCTCGATCCTCCCTCCACTAAATGAGACACACACCCAACTAAGTTGCACTACCTAGTCTAAAAGGAGATAGAGAGCGAGTGAGGGCTAGACCAGTTAAAAAAAAGAGAAGCCAAACCGGGTATCCCTGTACCCAGGTCAATACGCCACAAGCGCGATCAAAGATCTAATCTGCGTTAAATATAGGCACACTCTCGCTAATGTCGGCCAAGAAACGGCCAAACATCTTACACTGTTGGCGTGAAGGGATACGCAGGTGACAGGTTCGGCAGGTTCGGCGCCTTTGAGTCTCGTATCGAACACGGGACACAACTCCTCGTGGAGGAATCTCAGTTTCCTTTGAATATGTTTTGGTAAACATCCCGGCAGTTCCTTCCCTCCTTCACGAGGCCCAGGACTTAGTAAGGGCTCCTGCGACATAAGCCGTCGTAGTCCTTATAAAACCAACAACAGGGCGTACTGTAGACTAAACAAGATTTTATTAAAACTACGATTTACTCAGCGAAATGTTTATCATGTTACAGCCAGTCCCCGGGGTTCAAAATCAGGATCAGGGGTCCAAGATGAGGACCAGATGGTCACGATCAGTGGTTCACGACAGGATCAGAGGTTGACCGCGATCACTACTACAATTGCTGCTGCTGCTATTACTGCACAGTAGAAGAAAAATAAGAAGAAAAGGAGACAGAGAAGAAGAGTGGAAGACAGGGAGTGAGTATACAACAGATAGACAGGCTTCCCAAGATAAAGACGACATGCAGGCTGAGATAGTTACTGTCTGAGAAAGATTATAATAGCTTACTGGCAGTGACTAGTGCTGACCAGCAGTGTTTAGTACTGACCAGTGGTGTCTAGTGCTGAACAACAGTTTCTAGTGCTGATCAGAAGTTACCAACAACAAACAGCGTTGCACAGCAGCATAAAAAACAGTGCTTAGAGGCCAGAGCGACCAATTTCAAGGAGCACAATCTTTTGCCAGTCTCTGTGGCCCTTCCAATATTATTTTCAGTTGAATAATATAGACTACAGTTGCTTACGAGTTGAAGATTTCCTCGGTGGAAATGTTTGTTTAGGGTTTTATAAACGTTAATGTTTTTTTTAATTGTTTACGTTCTATTATTAGTTGTTTATGGCTCTATAATTGGTGGTTTCCTGGAGATAACGCTCGTGCGGGCTCCATTTATTGACCATACACTTAGAGAAGTGTTGATTTATTCATGAGATATAGTGGTGCGACGAGTTCGAGAGTACTTTGAAGTGTAGGAGTGTGTACTGATGAGTAGAAGAGTGTACTGATGAGTAGAAGAGTGTACTGATGAGTAGAAGAGTGTACTGATGAGTAGAAGAGTGTACTGATGAGTAGAAGAGTGTACTGATGAGTAGAAGAGTGTACTGATGAGTAGAAGTGTGTACTGATGAGTAGAAGAGTGTACTGATGAGTAGAAGTGTGTACTGATGAGTAGAAGAGTGTACTGATGAGTAGAAGAGTGTACTGATGAGTAGAAGTGTGTACTGATGAGTAGAAGAGTGTACTGATGAGTAGAAGTGTGTACTGATGAGTAGAAGAGTATACTGATGAGTAGAAGTGTGTACTGATGAGTAGAAGAGTGTACTGACGAGTAGAAGAGTGTACTGATGAGTAGAAGTGTGTACTGATGAGTAGAAGAGTGTACTGATGAGTAGAAGAGTGTACTGATTAGTAGAAGTGTGTACTGATGAGTAGAAGAGTGTACTGATGAGTAGAAGTGTGTACTGATGAGTATAAGAGTGTACTGATGAGTAGAAGAGTGTACTGATGAGTAGAAGAGTGTACTGATGAGTAGAAGAGTGTACTGATGAGTAGAAGAGTGTACTGATGAGTAGAAGAGTGTACTGATGAGTAGAAGAGTGTACTGATTAGTAGAAGTGTGTACTGATGAGTAGAAGAGTGTACTGATGAGTAGAAGTGTGTACTGATGAGTAGAAGAGTGTACTGATGAGTAGAAGAGTGTACTGATGAGTAGAAGAGTGTACTGATGAGTATAAGAGTGTACTGATGAGTAGAAGAGTGTACTGATGAGTATAAGAGTGTACTGATGAGTAGAAGAGTGTACTGATGAGTAGAAGAGTGTTGTGACGTGTTTTAAAATGTTCTGACAAGTTAGAAGGCATTCTGACGTGCTGGAGAGTATGCCGACGTGTAAAAAAGTGTTCTGAGTGTAGGAGAGTGTTTGTACGTCTTATGAATTGTTCTGACGTTTAGAGTGCGTGTTGACGTGTTGACGTGTTGCGTGGCTGCTCCACACGTCATCGAATGATTTCATTCGAAATCATTCTCTCGTAGGAAAGACTGTTATATTTCTTGTGAAAGTGACACACTATTGTACGTCTTGTAGGAGAGATGTGGTTTCTAAATGTTCAGAGTTACGAGTAATGTTTGTGTGTTTAAACTATATTCTTCGAAGGGGCAAACGCAATTTTCGTAGAATAACAGATTATTTATGGAAAAAAAAAAAAGACGGAGGGGAAGAAGAAGAAGAAAAAAAAGCAGCAACACTGGTGCAGTGTAACTAGGAAAAGATTCAATCAGCTATTCAAGTTAGCCTTGATTTTTAAAGGGGTGGATCGGTAAGCCAGCGGAAGGCTTTGGTCTGATAACCAAAAGCTCCAACTGCGGGTTGAAGTTTTTGAATAAGACCCGCACCAAAAAAACATTTGTCCTATTCTCTGACAAAACTTACATAACCTAACTTACAGCTATTAGCATGTACAAATCCCCTTTAGTCAATTTTATATAGCCCATTCCAAATTTTGGTTTCGGTGAGATTTTCTCTTCTCAGCAGCTTCAAATTTTCAACCATGGAGTATCCTACTTAGTAGAAAATTAGTATTTTATTGGAGTGTGTAGGTAATAATGTGAGAATTTTATTTTCAAAACGGCTTGAATTTTTTTTACCTTGAAATGGCTTAGATATGTCTCACCTGAGGGGTTTCATTCTTAAATGACTAATTCATTTTAGGGACAGGATGGTACCCAATAAATTTAGGCTTTGTAGACGCAAATTTTTCAATTTAATAACAGGCTTAATAATTTTAATATTGGAATGTATGAATTCCAAGAAATAATTGTAGAATATTTCTCCTGATCGACTTCAAACTTTCAGCAATGATGAGAAAAGTTAACACTGATGCTGTGTACATTTAAAATTTCCAATTGTATTAAACAAACTGGATTTCATACAAGAACTGAAAAATTTCTCTTTCGATCGGTTTCCAACCTTAGACACAGGTGTATCTTAATCAGTTTAATTTTGGGATTGATTTTAGTCCATACAGGTGCCAATTTGCCAATTTTATCGAAGAATTTGAGAAAATTCAAATACTGATTCTCAAACAGTAATTTGTGAACGCGTTTAATAAAATTTGTCAATTTTATTAAACAAATTAATTTCTGTATGACTGGAGGATGCCGCCTCTGTTCAACTTCAACCCTTAAATGCTGGGAAATGTTACTTAAAGGTTTGAATCAGTTCTGTGCAGTGTAAACGCCGGTAATTTACTTGTTACATTGAAGAAATTTAGAAAGCTGACATACCTATTTTCGTGTGGTATTTTCTGAATGCCTCATCTGATCGGCCTCAAAACTTCCACACTGATAACTTTAGAATGTACTTTCTGATCTGTTTCAAACTTTAGATTGCTCGTATGTTTTCGCATAGTGGTCTCTGGGTAATAGCAAAAGAATGCATCATCTGATCTACTTTAAACTTTCAAAGCTGGTGTATTTTTACACGGTGAAAGACTTGATTTCTTATTTTGGGTTGTGTAGATACCAATTTATAATATTTATTGAAGAAATTGTGGTATTAGCTTCTATGTGATAACTTATGCTTGCCTCTTTTCTGATTTGCTTCCAATCTTAAATACTATTTAACTGCATTAAAAATTTATGCGACACTCTGTACTATTCCTTTTGCGTGCACTGGGGTAGAGGGGGGGGGGGCTAGTTAGGCTTATAGGACACGGAGTGATTTTTCTCGGACCGTCCAGTGACAGTAACACACACAACTGGAAAACAGATTATATATAGAGTAAGGTAGCAGCACGCTGTTAATGTACCATATTTTAACATGAAAAAGGAATGGGCAGAGGGCAGTTAATCTTTGCCGTTCACCAGTACGAAGGTTGGGCAGAGGGCAGTCCCCCCCTCCCCCTGCCTTCCTTCACCCGGGGTTCAGTACTGTTCAACTATCAAGTCGATTTGTCGGTGTTCCTCTGGCAGCGCCTCGTCGCTATGTCTCTGTCCCATTAAGGTCCTAATTGACCCTCGCATACAAGCAGCATATGTCTACATTTGTTGTTTTAGCGAACACTTTATTACCCTGGAAGCCCGCTGCGTGGAGGTCCGTCGTGCGCTCGCTTCCAACCACTCCAAGGGCTTTAGTCACTTCCAGGGTTACAACCACTCCAAGGGCTTCAGTCACTTCCAGGGTTACATCCACTCCCAGGGCTTTAGTCACTTCCAGGGTTACATCCACTCCCAGGGCTTCAGTCACTTCCAGGGTTACAACCACTCCCAGGGCTTCAGTCACGTCCAGGGTTGCAACCACTCCCAGGGCTTCAGTCACTTCCAAGGTTCCAGGCACTCCCAGGGTTTAAGTCACTTCCAGGGTTACAACCACTCCCAGGGCTTCAGTCACTTCCAGGGTTGCATCCACTCCCAGGGCTTCAGTCACTTTCAGGGTTACATCCACTCCCAGGGCTTCAGTCACTTCCAGGGTTACAACCACTCCCAGGGCTTCAGTCACTTCCAGGGTTATAACCACTCCCAGGGCTTCAGTCACTTCCAGGGTTACAACCACTCCCAGGGCTTCAGTCACTTCCAGGGTTACAACCACTCCCAGGGCTTCAGTCACTTCCAGGGTTACAACCACTCCCAGGGCTTCAGTCACTTCCAAGGCTCCAGGCACTCCCAGGGCTTAAGTCACTTCCAGGGTTACAACCACTCCCAGGGCTTCAGTCACTTCCAAGGCTCCAGGCACTCCCAGGGCTTAAGTCACTTCCAGGGTTACAACCACTCCCAAAGCTTCAGTCACTTCCAGGGTTCCAGCTACTCCAAGGTCTTAAGTCACTTCCAGGGTTCCAGCCACTCCCAGGGCTTCAGTCACTTCCAGGGTTCCAGCCACTCACAGTCTTGGGTCACTCACGAACTTCAGTTACGTCCAATACACACATAAGACAAAAATATAATACAAATACAGTGACCGGATCAAATTAAACAATAGAAACAATAAACATATTTATTGCGAAGAAAACAGCGTACGAAATTATTAACAGTTTGAGTACAGGTAGACCTGAGTATACCTGTGCCTCCCTCCGTCTCCCTGTAGAGAGTGAGCAGCATAACAATGGTCTGGAAAATTATGGATTTGCATTTGGCATTGTATTCGTATAGCAGTAAATTAAGCTGAATGAGGAAGAAGAGGGTTAGAAGGGTTTAGGAAGGCAGAAGAGAGAGGTGAAAAGAAATGAGGGGAAGAGGGAGACGTGGATTGATAAGTAAACAGCTAAACGTTATGGTAAGAAAAAAAAATTATGCCTTTTACCACGTCTACTTCATCATTGTACTTTTTAGTTGTTGTTGCTGTTGCTGCTATGCTTTTTTGTGCTGTTTTTGGTGTCGCTGTTGTCGTTTTCACTGTTCTTGTTTCCTTTGTTTTTATTTAATGTACTCTCATATTTCATTTTTATTATCTTACACGGCAAAATGTTTTTCTTTACTGACCTTCAGATACAATGTGAAGGGAAGTGACAACACTATTGTCTAGCGTTCCTGACCAGCCAGGTTGTGAGTGCCTACATCAGGTTGCCAACAACAGACACTGGACTGCGGTCACTGCACTCACCAGCTGCTAGACAACAGGTGTGGGTCACTTTAACTGAAGACTGTTTCTAAATAGTTGGTGAATATGACACATGTACAACACTTGTGTATCTTTGTGAATAAGACATATGTACAACACTTGTGTATCTTTGTGAATAAGACACATGTACAACACTTGTGTATCTTTGTGAATAAGACACATGTACAACACTTGTGTATCTTTGTGAATAAGACACATGTACAACACTTGTGTATCTTTGTGAATAAGACACATGTGCAACACTTGTGTATCTTTGTGAATAAGACACATGTGCAACACTTGTGTATCTTTGTGAATAAGACACATGTACAACACTTGGGTGTCGTTATTTGCACACTTGAGCGAAACGTTGTGTGATAGTCTTGCTCTGCTATATGATTTAACATTATCGAGTTTGTCGTCATTTTTGCATCCAGCTGCTGTATTTTGACTTCCATCCATTGTATTTGGGCTTCCATCCATGTATTTGGACTTCCATCCATGTATTTGGACTTCCATCCATGTATTTGGACTTCCATCCATTGTATTTTAACTTCCATCCACTGTATTTTGAATTTTGACTTCCATCCACTGTATTTTGACTTCCATCCACTGTATTTTGACTTCCATCCATTGTATTTTGACTTCCATCCACTGTATTTTGACTTCCATCCACTGTATTTTGAATTTTGACTTCCATCCACTGTATTTTGACTTCCATCCACTGTATTTTGACTTCCATCCACTGTATTTTGACTTCCATCCATTGTATTTTGACTTCCATCCACTGTATTTTGACTTCCATCCACTGTATTTTGACTTCCATCCACTGTATTTTGACTTCCATCTACTGTATTTTGACTTCCATCCACTGTATTTTGACTTCCATCCACTGTATTTTGACTTCCATCCACTGTATTTTGACTTCCATCCACTGTATTTTGACTTCCATCCACTGTATTTTGACTTCCATCCACTGTATTTTGACTTCCATCCACTGTATTCTGACTTCCATCCATTATATCTTGCCTTCCATCCACTGTATTTTGCAGTCCTTCCATTGTATTTTGCCTTCCATAAATTATATTTTGCCTTCCATAAATTATATTTTGCCTTCCCTCTATTGTATTTTCCCTTCCATCCATTGTATTTTGCTGTTAGACGAGACAATTCAGCATGAAATTCTTGAAAGTAAAGAAGGCAGGTATTTGCATTTTGCACTTTAATTTTGGCAAACAAAATATAAAATATAGTAATGAAACAAATGCATTATGACTAGGCAATTAGGGTATATACACTGAAAAATGTATTTCTCTAAGTGTATGCTTATATATATATATATATATATATATATATATATATATATATATATATATATATATTAAACACGCTGGCTGTCTCCCATCGAGGCAGGGTGACCCAAAGAAAAGAAACACTTTCATCATTATTCACACTATCACTGTCTTTGCGGAGGCGCACAGATACGACAGTTTAGATAGCCGAAGGAGACTCGAACCGAACCTACGAACCTTGCAACAAGGTACGCAGCGCTTTACCGACCGTACCACACTGGACCAATACCTGGCGCCCAGCTCACGCTAGACGTTTTGATCCAAGGCAGCCAGCTTTCAGGCAGGTGGCTTACAGCCACCAGCGTACCTTGTTGCAAGGTTCGTAGGTTCGAGTCTCCTTCGGCCAGAGATCAGTGTTTGTGAATATTTCGCTTCGCCTGTTCTTGCGAATTTTAAGCATATATATATATATATATATATATATATATATATATATATATATATATATATATGTCGTGCCGATTAGGTAAAACTTGCTATTTTGGCTTAAATAGCAACGCTCACCTTGCCATATAAGACAAGTGAAAATTTGTGTATGCAATAATTTCGCCAAAATCATTCTGAACATAACGAAAAAAATATATTTCATTGTGTTTGTTTATTGTTAAATTAATGTTAACGTATCTAAAATATATTTAGTTGGGTTAGGCTAAATTAAATTGCGCTTGTTGTAATAAGGTTAGGTAGGTTTTCAAAGTTTCTCTTGGTACAAAATTATAAATTCTTACATTAACATAAATTAAAAAAATATATCTTTAAACGTATAAGAGAAAATTTTTGAATGGACTTAATTTTAGATGAGTTCTTGCTAATTGACCAGTTTTACCTAATCGGCACGACATATATATATATATATATATATATATATATATATATATATATATATATATATATATATATATATTCAATATAAAAGGTACCACCTCCAAGCGCTTTCGTGATTTCTCACATTATCAAGGAGCAGTAAAAACAATGCGACAAAAGAAAACATATAGCTGAGGTAAAATATAACCTCACAAATAGTGCTACTCTTTAAGCGTGAGAATGTTGTGAATGTTTTGAGTAGGATCATTTGTGAGGTCATATCGCAGCTTTACTAGTCTTTTGTTGTTCTATTATTTTTTTTTCTGAGCTTGGAATTTCACTATTTTTTCACTGTGGTTGTTTTACATGTTAGGTTATCACTCTCCTGGCAGGGCCAGGAGAGAGGACTCGACCCCTGCAACCACAAATAGGTGAGCACACATACATTTTATATATGTATGTGTGTGTGTGTTGTGTCTGCTCGTGATGTGACCCTGGGGTCCCCGATGTTTGAAGTATGGTGGTGCAGTTAAAATATTACGGGTCCCCCGATCCCCTACCAGTCTAGTACTGCATTTTTTGTTTCATATAAAATCCATTTTTTATTTATATTTATATATATTATATATTTTATATATTTTATATCATTGATGATGTAATGAAGATATATTATTTATATATATATATATATATATATTATATATATATATATATATATATATATATATATATTAAATAATGGACTTGCTGTAGTTTATTTTTGGTAATTTTTGACTGATTATGTACAGGTGCTATGCAGCCTCAAATGACTCGTCATTCTGTAATCAATAAACTTAATTAACCAGCTCATGAACAGGTAATATCTAAGTAAATTAGATAACTCTACAATAAATACATTAACGAAAAAGACATTTCCACACGAAAGTGTATGCATGTACGAAGCCGGATACAAGTCCACGGAGATACATTTACTGTATGTGAATAAAAATAGCATGCACGTGCGAATATGCATTCTACATGGCTCTGAAGAGGTGTAGACTGTTTACCTAATGAATGAACACACACAGACACATATGCTTCCCGGCAAACCCAAATTAGTCACACGTGTTGAGGCCAACGTAGGTGGTCTGTAGCCTTGCCTTGCTATAATCGACCCCAGAAGACACCCAAATCCTCACTAAAACAGTAAAAAAAAACACAATACAAGACACAACTAGTTCTTTACCTATCTGGGGAAATTATCTGCTGACCCCGGAGTTATCGCACAGGTAAATCAGCCGACAATTTACCTATCGCCTCATTAAATCAGCTCTCACTTTGCTCTCGCTTTGACCTATCTCCTGCCTATCTTCCTCGCCCCTCTCCAACTTGTACCTAAGCTGGTTAATGCCTCGACTTACTCCGGGTGATTTTGTTATCTGGGTTCATTTCTCAGCGAGATAATGGCGGTTCCTTTCTCGCATTCGTTCTTGTTTTCTTTATCAATCGTCTTTCTGTCTGTCTGTCTGTCTGTCTCTCTCTCTCTCTCTGTCTCTCTCTCTCTCTCTCTCTCTCTCTCTCTCTCTCCTTCTCCCTCTCTCTCCTTCTCCCTCTCTCTCCTTCTCACTCTCTCTTAATACAGACAAATGAATATAAACAGAAGAGAACTGGCAAATTCATCTATCATGCCGTAGGACTCATTATAATGAAGGAAAGGAGATCATTATTATCACCATAAACATTAATTTTACCAGTGTCATTATTATTAATAATGCACCAAAATCATTATAAAAGATTTAGATATTTCGTCAGCATTGCAAAGAGCAAAACTAGGGAATTAGAGATGAAAATGTAGGAACTTTATCAAAGACAATGTCTTGAAGGGTCATCATTGAATCATTACTGACTTGGGACACCATGGACTTATGACACCACGGACTTATGACACCACGGACTTATGACACCACGGACTTATGACACCATGGACTTGTGAGTGACACTACGGACTTATGACACCACGGACTTATGACACCACGGACTTATGACACCACGGACTTATGACACCACGGACTTATGACACCACGGACTTATGACACCATGGACTTGTGAGTGACACTACGAACTTATGACACCACGGACTTATGACACCAAGGACTTATGACACCACGGACTTATGACACCACGGACTTATGACACCACGGACTTGTGAGTGACACTACGGACTTGCGAGTAGCGAACACCACGGAATTGGAGTCAGTTCCATTTGTCAGAAAGATAAAGCTAATACAGTAATCATGCAGCCACATAATGCGCTTATATCAATAAATATTTACCGTTTACGCTGTCATCGTGTGCTGGTGTGTCCGTGAGCATGTGTCTGTTCTCTCTCTCCTTCCTCTCCTCTTTCTGTCTCTCTCTTCTCTCTCTCTCTCTCTCTCCCTCCCCCTCTCCCTCACAGGAAGGGAGTGTCGGGGGTCAGGGGTGATTGGGTCAGAGCCCTGGGGAGGGAAGATATTTGAATCAAGATGGCCGCTATGGATCGGAGAGGCCGCTTATTTTAAAACATTACGCTGTTAGGGATGGCTATTAAGTGCCTGATGACCCAGCAATATATTCCCCCCTGGGTGGAGGGTGCCCGGGTAGGGCATGGTGGGCTGGGAATGGAGGTGGGGGAAGGAGAGAAAGTGGGTATTGAGGGAAGGGAGGAGGGGGGTGGTGGAAGCAGAGGCAGAAAGAAGGAAAAAAATATGATGGAGGAAGTGCGCAGAAAGAAGACGTGAAATGAACACAAGGAGAACAAGAAGATTATTCATCACATAAGCTCAGTGTTAACATGGAGCAGTTCGGGATTCGAGCACCGAGACATGTATACACTAAAAGATATACACCTCTCAGTGTATGTATCCAGAACTGCATTGTGTCAGCACTGCACTTCAGTGGAAAAAGAGAGAAATGCAGTATAATGCTATGCTTTATATATTTATTGGCAACGTTTCTCCCACATAGCGGGCTGTATCAAGTCACAAAAAGATTTACCCAGAGAAAGAAAATGTTGAAGATAACTTTGGTGTGTCTGTGTGTAACATTAAGAATAATATTAGTAAAGAAGTAAATAATAAAACAGAAAGTTATAAGAATGCAGTTAGAAGCCTGAGTAGAACTATAACCCACTATGATAACATGAACGTAGATAAGTTTATGGAGCAACTTGAAATGTGAACAGACTGACTGATGTCGATGTAATCAGGCTTATGCTTGATTACAAACAATTCTGGCAGTTTGGCAGACACGCAGATGATGAACAAACTAAATGCAATGTGTCCAGCCCTATGGTCACTATCTTGAGCACTGCTTTATTGTCCCCTTATTGGTTGTTGTTGTAGGTTCGCCGGTATGTCCGGCCCGGGTCTTCTCCAAATGGTGACCTTATTGGGAATATAAAGATAGACGGTAGTATAGTAACCTATATGATATATTAAGATTTGTTATTAATAAAAATAAGATGCCAGACATATTAAATAAATTTCCTAAATCTCCTTTCAACAGATAAGTGAACTGTAGATATAAATCCAGGTGTACTTCTGTAAATCCTTTTGTGGCCTAGTTCCTACGCCTTTTGTGTACCCATATGCTCTTGCGCTACGCTACAGGATAGATATGGGTGCACAATAAACCAGTGCGTAGCTTAAAAACAGGTTGGACAGATATATTGCTGAGATATGTTAAATGTGAGAAGAACTTGCCTGGCACGGGCCAGAAGGTCTGCTGTAGTGATCTGTTTGTGACCTCCGAGTAGATCTGTTTGTGACATGATAGAACCCACTGTGTAAGCGAAAGGTTGCCACAAAGAATCTCATTATATTGCAATTGTATATCTTTTCCCACTTAAGTTCAGTGTTGACGTAATGCAGTTCTGAATATATACAATGAGAGGCGTATTTTTCAGTGTATATATACCTCTCAGTGTGTGTACCCCGAACTGTACTGTGTCAACAATGAGCTTAAGTGATTCATTTAAGCTCATATTTCTTGTTATTGGTGAGCTTATTTTTTGGTATTTACTGGAATAGAGCTACGCACGTCACCTCCCATCTTAAATGAATTACTTATAAAATAATATTTTAACAGGCTACTTATTAAACCATTCTCTCTCGAAATGATGACGGCAATCATTAGCCAGAGTGGCTTCCAATGCTTTCTTTGCTTATTATGAAGCAGAATGGTTTGAGTTTACCTGGAGAGAGTTCTGGGGGTCAACGCCCCCGCGGCCCGGTCTGTGACCAGGCTCACTGTTACATCGTCGATACGCTAACATCGACATCAACACATAATAAATAACCTTATCCAACAAGAGTTTATTTTCTAAGTATACTCCTTGTAGTATTTTGTATTTCCCACTAAGGCATGATTTCCGTGCCTTTGGGTTTGCGACCCAAGTTGCCCTGAGCTCAGGACTCATACATACCCCTGGTCTCATTCCTCGGCTGACCCCTCGCACCGTTTACATTTCCCTCTCCTGGTCCTTGGCACTGGCTTCCCTCTCCTGGTCCTTGGCACTGGCTACATCTACACTCTCAGCCTGGTGTACCTCATAGCTAATAAACTGCTTGCAGCAAGCCGTGCCTTTCCTGTTCTCGGTCAGCTACCCAACACCTCAGCTACCAAGCTAATCATTTCTCCAGCTAGGACAAGGTGGATTATTTAATCAAGCGCTACTACAACTAAGCCCAACAATTTTAGCCCTTGAAGAAACAGAAAGATAAGAGACGATACCTCTGACAACATAACCAAACTTTTCACACAAGAAACTATAAAGTACAAATCTTATGTGAATGTTGTTATGCGACTACGAGGATATGAATACACCGGAACAGCATGAAACAGCAAACACAGACATCCCCCAGTTGTTGGTAATGAACCATGAAGAATACAAAATTAGCACTTCAGAAGTGATTAATAATAGCGCCATCTATAAATGTGCAAAACTAAACTCTTGACAACCCTTGACCTAGCGCTGCAGGGATGGTTGCATTCACAGGTTTAACCTCTATTAATCACATGATTGTCAATACGACTGAAAGGACACTTGGGACATCTTTATTGGTTATGCTATGGTACTGGAACACTGGTCGCTCTAAAAGATGAAAGATAATGAGAGAACACAGTATATATAATGGAGAATACAAGTCATAGGTGATGGTCAGGTAAAGATGTCAAGTATCATACTGCTGGCTAACTTGGCAGCCGAGAAACAGCCTGGAGCAATATCATATTTATTCCATGGTGTTGGAATTAGAAATTAAAGATGATTCAATACACTAGCTTAGGATCCCTGTCGGATTCTCCGTAGATAAGTTCTGCACTTCCAGTGAATGAGATGGTTCCCCTCACACCAGTGTATGATAAGTGTTGCTGCTATCGTCCCGGTTACAAGCATAGTTGTATTCTTGAGCTTGTGTGGAGAGATTCATCCATGTTTCGCCAATTTAGACCTTGTTGTATCCTCAGCATAGTAGGGTGTACGTTCGTGCTTCACTGTTGGGTGTGTCACAGACAGTTACACCACGACACTCGCACCAAAAGAGATGTGATCATTGAGTTCCGAATTCCAAAAAGAATTCCAATACATTACCCATGTCTTCACACTCTTACACTTCCCTCTGTTCTTTAAACAAGATAACAAAACTCTACAATCAACGCAACTACCGAGAAACCCAGATTAATTATTCAACCTGGAGGACAACCTGTCAGCATCACAACGCTGGCTCTACATAGAAGCAACAACCACGTAAAATATGTCTTCTATGAGAGACTTTACCAGGAAGAAAGATTTGTGACATACACAACTGTGAAGCAGCGTGAACATCATACCATGCTGGGGACGCGACAAAATTTTCGAAGGAGAAACAAGGAAGACTCTCCCCCACACGTGCTTAACAACACAAGTGTGTGTGTGTAACCTGAGAAGGCACCAGCAAAGTTTATATCGTGCACTTATCTAGAGAGGGCCATCTGATGCACTGGAATAACGCTGAAATGATCTTTAGGCACTGACAGGGATAGCGCCAATATACTGAAGCATCCTTAATTGTTACTTCTAATTGATAATATTTACACGGGTTCTCGGCTGCCAAGTGACCTGATGCGTTCATCTGATCACCAGTGACTTGCATTTTCTATTACTTGTGCCGTATTTTCTCATTCTCTTGTATCATTTGCGATGTCCAGGGTCCCAGGACCGAAACTTATCCAGAAAAGAAATCCTACGTGTATAAACTGGTGTCCATTCATCCATATTGCCAATATCAATATACTTTCCACCTTCGAGGGGTAATAAGTCTGCACTGAGCCTTCCCACCAGCAATCTAGATTAATTCCTAAAATAGAGATTAAAGAAAGCATTCACTATATACATACTGAAATACAAACCCCTCCGTGTATTTATACTGTTACTCTCACTCAGTGCATTTACATAGAGAAAAATTCACCGTTGAGAATATATCCATTTTTTGAGAGGGAAATTGATTAAGATACAGACATACTAAGACAGACACAAACGCATGTGATCAAACATACACACATGCACAAAATATCCGAATAATCAACGTACGTTAGTTTTATCCATGCCAGACAAAACAATGAAATGAAAATCATACTCTGGTGATGAGATCTTCACATATTCATATACAACCTGATTTATTTGTATTTCCTAATGTTGTTTCATACAAAATATTCTTATTATGAAAGCAAAATATTGCCAAATTCACATGTCAATGCACAATGCAGCTCCATAAAATCCTGGAATGTAAAATACGAGCCTGACCTATAAAGACGGAAGTTATGTTCAGGTGAAGTAAACACTAGCAGACTGACAGTTATGTTCTTGAGGTAAATCTTGACTCAAAGTTATGTTCATGTGAGGGGAATACTAACAGTCAAAAAGCTATATTCTTTGTGAGGCGAGTACAAACAAGTCTGAAAGTTATGTTCTCGTCAGCTGAATGTTAACAAGTCTGAATGTTAACAAGTCTGACAGCTGTGCACTTAAGTAAACAATAACAAATCAGAACTCATTGTTATTTTGCTAACAGTTCGATGACCACCAAAAAAATACTGTATTGAAAATTATCACGATCATTTGAAAATAAAAATAATCGAAGTGACAGACCTCTTAAGGTTTTACTTGAGAAACAGATAAACAAATGAACCGAATGACTGACAAGTTTATGTACAGGGAAGAAACAAAAAAAATTATGCTGAATGTAAACACACTAAGCTGGGTCTGGCCACACTAAGATGTTTTAAAACAAACTAAGCTGGGTCTGGCCACACTAAGATGTTTTATAACAAACTAAGCTGGGTCTGGTCACTAAGATGTTTTAAAACAAACTAAGCTGGGTCTGGTCACTAAGATGTTTTAAAACAAACTAAGCTGGGTCTGGCCACACTAAGATGTTTTAAAACAAACTAAGCTGGGTCTGGTCACTAAGATGTTTTAAAACAAACTAAGCTGGGTCTGGCCACACTAAGATGTTTTTAAACACACTAAGCTGGGTCTGGCCACACTAAAATGTTTTAAAACAAACTAAGCTGGGTCTGGTCACTAAGATGTTTTAAAACAAACTAAGCTGGGTCTGGCCACACTAAGATGTTTTTAAACAAACTAAGCTGGGTCTGGTCACTAATATGTTTTAAAACAAACTAAGCTAGGTCTGGTCACTAAGATGTTTTAAACAAACTAAGCTGGGTCTGGCCACACTAAGATGTTTTAAAACACACTAAGCTGGGTCTGGTCACTAAGATATTTTAAAACAAACTAAGCTGGGTCTAGTCACACTAAGATGTTTTAAAACAAACTAAGCTGGGTCTGGCCACACTAAGATGTTTTAAAACACACTAAGCTGGGTCTGGCCACACTAAGATGTTTTAAAACAAACTAAGCTGGGTCTGGTCACTAAGATGTTTTAAAACAAACTAAGCTGTGTCTGGCCACACTAAGATGTTTTAAAACAAACTAAGCTGGGTCTGGCCACACTAAGATGTTTTAAAACAAACTAAGCTGGGTCTGGTCACTAAGATGTTTTAAAACAAACTAAGCTGGGTCTGGCCACACTAAGATGTTTTAAAACAAACTAAGCTGGGTCTGGCCACACTAAGATGTTTTAAAACACACTAAGCTGGGTCTGGTCACTAAGATGTTTTAAAACAAACTAAGCTGAGTCTGGCCACACTAAGATGTTTTAAAACAATCTAAGCTGGGTCTGGCCACACTAAGATGTTTTAAAACACACTAAGCTGGGTCTGGCCACACTAAGATGTTTTAAAACAAACTAAGCTGGGTCTGGCCACACTAAGATGTTTTAAAACACACTAAGCTGGGTCTGGCCACACTAAGATGCATCGACAGTATTTAAGATGCAACATACTGAGCTCTGTCTGAATATAGTAAGATGTTTTACGCTATGTGAAGGACATGCTAGACTGAGTGTGGTAACGCAAGGCTGGGTCTGAGTGTGGTAACACAAGACTGGGTCTGAGTGTGGTAACGCAAAGCTGGGTCTGAATGTGGTAACGCAAAGCTGGGTCTGAGTGTGGTAACGCAAATCTGGGTCTGAGTGTGGTAACACAAGGCTGGGTCTGAGTGTGGTAACGCAAAGCTGGGTCTGAGTGTGGTAACGCAAGGCTGGGTCTGAGTGTGGTAACGCAAGGCTGGGTCTGAGTGTGGTAACGCAAGGCTGGGTCTGGAAGACAAGTTTTCAGAAGTCAGTGGAGTCGTGAGACCACAAATAAACCCTTAGACAAAATTATATTATTTTGAAGGAAATAATAAGTAAAATGCAGATATTATGCTATGACGGTAACACGCAAGGGGGTGAAGCAGAGGAAGAGGCAGGCCGAGAGGCAGGGAAGACGCAGGGGCATGAAACAGGCAGAGAGAGAAACAAGGGAAGGAGGAGGAGTAAAGACAGGAAAAGAGGCAAGCAAAGACACAGTTATGGAAAGAGAGGAAGGAGAGAAACAAAGAGAGAGAGAGAGAGAGAGAGAGAGAGAGAGAGAGAGAGAGAGAGAGAGAGCTGCTCTAAGCTACATCAATCACCAGCTAAGAGCTATATCAGCTTGGGGAAACCGATAGCAGGTAACATTTGCACCAGAGAAAACACAAATGTTGATGGTCTATAGGCACCATGATGGTAATGCTGGAGCAGTAGTAAATATGAATGGGAGAGTGTTGGTATCTGCGGAAGAAGTTGATATCCTTGGGGTGAAATTTGACTCCAAACTGACCATGAAGAACCACGTTGTAAATCTCGCAAACAAGGCAGCCAGGAAGCTTACAGCACTTCGACGTATCTCGCATCTGCTTGACAGTAGGGGTTGCAAGATTCTGTATGAGGCACAAGTACGCTCACACCTTGAGTATGCTCCACTTTCTTGATTTGCCTGCCCCCCCCTCTCTCATCTGCGACTCCTTGACAGAGTAGAGAACAGAGCAAGACGTCTCATCTCTCGCCTGGACCATCCTGGATAGATCTGTCATTTCAGCAGAGTCTTCAACACAGGAGGGATGTGGGCGACCTTACTGTTATGTACAAGACAACATTTTCAAAGTACCACACTTGGCTCCACTTCGAGGAGAGCAAGAAGCAAGCTTCTATACCACAAGACGGACAGAAAGCAGCAACTTCACTCTGGCTGTACCCTTCCCCAGAACATCACTTCATCTGAGATCACTTATCCCCAGGATGACTCGAGTCTGGAACACATTCGTACAGCATAATGTCAACGAGATAAAGTCAGTTGATCAAATGAAAATGCTGGCCCACAGATGGCTCCAACTTCATCCTGCTCCCTACTTGTATGTTTCATAACAATAAAAGGCTTTCAAATGAGCTGATGTAGGTAACAGCTCTTAGCGTGTCAATAAAGTTAGGAATCCTTAACTTGTAAATAGCTTGTCAATAAAGTTAGGTATCCCCTTGCCAAACCCTATGTAAAAAAAAGAGAAAAGCAGAGAGAGAGAGAGAGAGAGAGAGAGAGAGAGAGAGAGAGAGAGAGAGAGAGAGAGAGAGAGAGAGAGAGAGAGAGACGAGAGAGACAGAGACAGAGACAGAGACAGAGACAGAGAGACAGAGAGACATGGTGGGAAAAAGGGGAACACAAAGGGGTGAGAGGTAGTGGGAGACATGGAGGGAGAAGCTTGGTGAGAGGCAGGGGGAGTCAGTGGGAGACAAGGGGAGGCAAGGAGGGAGAAGCAGGGGAAGGCAGGGGTTAGAGTAATCCAGGAAAAATATGCACGAAAAGAAGCCAAGAATGCTGCTTTATGCAGATGACAGCCATTGTGCCGGGACTCTGTTTTACAAACATGGGCAAAGGAATTGGAGTGAGAAATATAAAGGAGTCTGAAAGCTGTCACACACACACACACACACACACACACACATACACACACACCACTATCTTAGCTTTGCTCGTCTTCTTACAAATAGGAGACACAAACAAAATATAAAATTTTATGGGATATATGTACTAGAACGTACACATATCCCATAACTATTTTTAATGAATATGAAGCCGGTTCATCCACAAAAGATATAGCACATCATGGAACAAGAGGTACGACCTGTCTCTAAGTTAACTTTGTGGGGAGGTTCGAGGCGGTAAGATGTTTTGTGATGCCTATCAACGAGATGAAGAAATACATCTTGTCCAACACCACAAACAAATAAAGGTTTAATATCAATCCTGGTGAGAATCTGGAAGAAAGTGGATGCAAGACTGTTCTTGCTGATTTATTAAGAGTCGAAATAACGGTAAAATCTTATTCTACTTGGGCCTCAATTGTCATTGGAGAGAACACGGACCTATTGATGTTACTTTGCTTCATGCTGACTTAGGTTTCTTCGATTCGTTCCTTAGGCCAGACAAAAAAAATCCAGCAGCTTAGAAACTATCGAACGTTCATTGCTACAGAGTGATTTGGGAACAGAGGCGAGCAACTTGCTTTCTTATGTGTTTGTGGATGTTTAACAGCTTCACGCCTGTTTGCTACTGGGAAAACGTTTGCTTTGAGGAAGCTGAAGGACAATACTCATTTCAAGAAGCAAGTCGAGGTATTCTGTCGAGTATAAACCACATAAGAGGTCACCTCAGCTGAAAAGAAGGCGCTTGGCTGTCTGTACAATGGTACCCCAGGTGAAGGAATGGATGACCGGCCTTGCCAGAGATGTCGAGAGAAAGTTTTTTGAGCATGAACTTCTGTGCAGCTTCCCACACTGCAACCAACAGTTGCAGCAGCACGAAATCACAACCTCCATAATATTTCCAAGTTCAGTAGTAGATGAGCATACTTTAGGTTCAGGAAGATTATATATAATTATTAATGAATATCGACGTATAGTGGATTTGAATCACGAACAGGTTTAACACCAGCTCCAGAATTACCACTAAATGTGATCAGAAGCAGCTGCAACACGTACTGAGATATGACACGATGAACCTGCAAAAAACATGATCTGGAATGCTCAACAGCTGGTACTGAGTGTAAAGAAGCTAGTTGTGAAAACTCATCCTTACCTTGCATGGACATAGACGAACAACAGTGCAACGTCTAGTGTGCAATAAAAGATGGCAGTTTCTTTTTGGATATTAATATTATGTTCGAAATACACGGCACCATGCTGGTTATGGTCATAGATTACTATATTTACTGTATACCATTTGTTAATTGCCAAGCAAGAATGTTTTTCCACAATCATTAATCACGTTACTTTTGCTTACATTTTAAAAATACATAAAGTAATTAAATTTTATTTGAACTAATGCATTTTGGGGGTGGGGGGTTAAAGTTTTCGAATTTAACACTAAAATTCAAACTAAAACAAAAATAATAATTCAGGTACAAAAACAAATGCTATAAATATGCAGGTAAAGTATCTGCAGTTAAATCTGATTTTACTAAAGTTGCTTCAACTTCTTTTACCTTCGTGAATATAATGATTCTTAAGTATTCATCAAATGTAACTCGGTAAATATAAATTTCTTTACATTTAGTTCTAAGCTGACTCATATTCCATGCTAGATCGTCTAGGCTAAAGGGGCTTCGCTTTCTAAATCAAGCAATGCAAAATTAGCATCAGAATGATTAAACTATCCAATGATTTGTTTGTATGAGGGGGTTATATTAATTGCATTAATTGTGGCAGTGCTTCTCCAGTGTTAGAAATAGCTCTTTTCTAGAAAGATATCGTACTTTCACTAATTTGAATAAGAAGTGTTAATGGCAATATTAGTTTTTTCATGAATTAGATACTTATTTTCAACATGAATTGTAATAGTACAATATTTAATCGACGTAGACTGATGTAATGTACCAACAACAACAACCTGCAAGTCTTGACAGACTATTTTCTTTCATATCTTTAAGATTTTTAAACAGTGTCTACACTGCTAATTGTATACCGCATTTCCCGGCATATAAGACGCACGAGCATATAAGACAATGTTACCAAGCAGTTGTAACGTTAGTAAATAACCCAAAGCTTACCCTTGACCCTCTGCTCTTGAGCATATAAGACTCAGGCTGATTTTCCAAGACTTTTGTGGGGATACATGCCGGAAAATACGGTAATTCTATTTGTGCTCCACTGAAGATGTAAATCTACAATAGTGCTTAGGTACAGACACAGGAACCAACAGGGTGGACAGAACCAGACTGTTTCAGAGATGGGACACAGGAACAAGGGGACGCAACTGGAAGATGAAAAATCAGATGAACCGTAGGGATATTAGGAAGTATTTCTTCAGCCTTAGAGTTGTCAGGAAGTGGAATAATCTGGAGAGTGAAGTAGTGGAGCCAGGATCCATACATAGCTTTAAGAAGAGGTACGATAAAGCTGTTGGAGCAGGAAGGAAGTGGATCTAGTAGCGACAAGCGAAGAGGCAGGGACAAGATGTGACTCGACCCCTGCAACCATATATAGGTGAAAACATATAGGTGAATACTTCTGAAGACATGTCTGTAGGTGGTCACGTTATATCAGTAACACTTTGATACTGACTCCTGGCTCCATCTCATTGCAACTCATATTTTTCAGTAACCTGTATCACTAATTTCTGTAACGGCTACACATTTCAATCCGCTTTCTAATTCAAAGTACAAAATCAAACACCGGAGATTGAAACAAGACCATTTCCTGCTGATCCAAAGATAAGGCCTCAACGCAAACACTACTCAGAATCTAGTGAATAAGAACCTCTGGTCACGAGCGTCCTGCCAACCTTTATATACGAGATCTTAAAAAATTACCGAGATGCGAAAGGCGTTGGGATACAAAGGGTGTCACTCCATCCTCTCCAGTGTGCTTTTTATGCTGGCGAGATTCGAAGCCCAGTATAAGGCCGATATACATACACAGTGCATGCACACACGCACACACAATATATATATATATATATATATATATATATATATATGTGTGTGTGTGTGTGTGTGTGTGTGTGTGTGTGTGTGTGTTAGTTACCATTTTGTCCTAGGCACATGTCGATTAGACACTAGGCCTGTTGTATGTGTGTGTGTGTGTGTGTGTGTGTGTGTGTATGTGTGTGTGTGTGTGTGTGTGTGTATGTGTGTGTGTGTGTGTAACGAAACACTTCGAAATGTTTCGGCCCCGCCGGGATGAACCCGGGCCCTCCGTGCGTGAAGCAAGAGCGCTAGCCACCATGCCATCGGGGCGTGTGTGTGTGTGTGTGTGCGTGCGTGCGTGCGTGCGTGCATGCGTGCGTGCGTGTGTGTACTACATAAACCAAACTCCATAAAAATTAAACTTTTCCATTTGATATAGATTGATAGCTATTTTTTTCATTAACAATGATATAAGGATTTTTATTGTTGAACCGAAACTAACTTTGAAACCTCACTAAACCTCTTTAAAACTAACAATTTTTTTTTACCTAAATTCTCCTATATATATAATTGGTCAACTTAAATATATTTAATATTCGGCAAGTTAGGTTTATTTAGTACACACACACACACACACACACACACACACAATGGAATGAGACTAAGAGGGAAAGGGGGGAGGGAGAGGGGAGGAGGATGAGGGGAGAGGGGAGGCGGCTATTGTTTACGTAGGGCAGCAAGAGACCATTGTGTTTGTGGCTCACCTCAACGCGAGAAAGGTGATGACCTGGTCGCGTGCCGCTACACAGAGCTTCAGCTCTTGTGGCAGTGTTAACCTATTACCCGCTCGTGAACGTTGCCATTATGAGATTCTCAGCTGCGTTAAATTACTCGGTCTCTAAAGTATTAATTCAGCGCTCCTCACCGAGCCACTTCAAGCGTCGCCAAGGTACAGAATCAGGAGGGCACCCGCTAGCTGAGCTGCTCTTAAAGACGATTTCCATTGGGTGTTGGCCCCTTAGGCACCATCCAATCAGTGTTACGCTACCATAAACATTGTGGCGGCAGAACACCACACAGTCGCAGAGTAAACTTTTAATTTAGCCTATGTTGATCAGACATGTATATATGTAAATGCTTATAAATTATTGCCTGACTTCATCATTGTAACATAAATTATTTTATCCTTATGTACTCAATAAGCTGTGCTTGCGAGGTTTGAGTCTTAGCTTCTGGTCCCGCCTCTGCCTTCAATTGATTGGTGTTCATGGTTTCTAGCCTCATAAGCCCTATCATATTTAGCAGGATGAACATTGATTCGTGAAACTGAACATTAGTGTTATTCAGTCGTCTTTTTATGAAGTTAAGTCAACGTTTTCACTACACGTTAAGTAAAGAAGCATTTTCTAACACTCTTGTGGATCATCATCAACTATTACCTCATTCAACGTATCTCCCCAGGTTCTCTGTTCTCCCAGAGACGTGTGGTTCAGTTCCTTTCGTTTTCATTTTTTAGAGCCATTGACTTCTCAAGTTTTTGTACTTGATCAGGAGTGAACTTCGCAGTGTACTGCCTATGTTATGACTGACCTAGCAGGTGTTGTTTATTGTATAATGAATGACTAATTGCTTAAAGCCCTAATGATAGTTCATAGATCTGGCAGCCCTACGAAAGAGGTAGCTGTGTCTTTAGTCTTCTTTCCTTTTTTCCAGCTTTTATGGGGTCGGACTACAGGAGTCATTTGTTGGACTATACTGGCAATTTATCTAAATCTTCCCATACTTCATGCAAATCGTTTTCTTGACGAATTATTTGATCAGGTTTTTACCACCACTGGCAAATCATTTACGTATGTCAGTAAGAGTATATGTCCTAATACAGATCCAGAGGGGACTCAGCTCTTCTCTTTTTGCCCAGTCCGAATTCACATATACATTGAACTACTGCACTGCTCCTGTTTCCATTGTCTAACTTATGAATCAGTTTCTGATAGAACACCGTCCCAAGGCCTTCCTACACATCCCGTCCTCTTCACCACAGGCATTATGGCACTGTTGTAAAAAAGTCAAATGGGTGATGGTTGACCGAGTCCTGAACTGTTGAAATATGATTTTGTTATGAGCCGCGCAGTGGTTGTCCGCTTTCTGTTCGCTCGGCAGACTTTTTACCGTCTTTTATAACTTTTCCATTGTAAGCCAAGTTAACCCAACCTAACCTAATTCATCCTAACTTAGGAAATTGGCTGCAAACCCTATTTGGGAGATGGGTTGTCGTAAAACCTAAAATTTGGTCTGTCTCTAATATTGTATTTGATCTTTGCGAGTCTTAAAAATCTCCAGTAAATTTGTGCCCATTTTCTGTAACGAACTCGTTTCTCCTCAGGTGTTGAACTAGACTATGTTTAATATCACTTTAAAATATATGTTTGTCAGCGCCACTTACCTGTAAATCATTGTTACTTGTCAAATTATCTTTCGCATGTTAGCACATTTGCTCTTCTCAAGTTGCGTAGCAGTAAACTTGTTTCTACTGACACATTGTAGATCATCACTGGTGGTTTGTACAGGGCATCAACTTCATCTTTTAATACGCGTAACATTACGTTGGCTGACCACAAACTTTTTGTCACCTCCAAGTCGCTTAGTTGTCTCAGCATTTCTTACAGACTGTTTGGTTTGTCACATTCGCATAAATTCCAATACTGGTCGTTTTTCTTTTCAACTCTTCACATGTCACTTTCGTTATTTGTGAATCATCCCTCTTTCCTAATGTCCTTTATTTTTTTAGGGAAGTGCAGAAATATTTCAAGTTAGTCTTTTCGTTTGCTGTTGTTATTCTTGAATTGTTGCAGCTCTGCTTATCTCCTTACTTTTATATATTTATTTCTGAGTCAAATTAATTACTCAGAATTTTGTTGTCGAAGATGCCCTCTACTTTTTCAATGCCTTGTCTCTCTTCGCTTCATCTTTCCTACAAATCTGATTAAACCATGGGCTACTCTTTTGTTGCACACATCTAACCCTCTAGACAGATTTCACTCTACTAGATCAGCACTTCTTGTTTTGCTTTGATCGTCTAGTAAAATTTTCTATTATTTACTAGTTAAATAATTTCTCATTCTCTCATAGCCTCCTCTTCTGTAATCTGGGATCCATGTTGCCCTTCCTTCTTTGTTGGTCAGTCTCAACTCGGATATATTCGAAACCCAGTAACTCTTCATCCTAATTGGGCATCATTGCTAATTTCACCATTATCCAATTCATTCCGAGTTAAGACTAGGTTCTTCCTCACTTACTTATGCCTCATTTGTGAGTTTCTTGATATGCTGCCTCTGGAAATTTCCCACTGCTGTGCCAATAAGCTTTATTCTCTGTGTCTTTCTTTCAACAGGTATATTTATTTCTGAATGCAATCTTCCAGAATCAATAGCTTTGCCTTAACCTTGCTTGCATGCTATGCTGCTTTGTCTACAATGCTTATTTTATCATTTATGCTGCTCCGGTGTAACTGTTCGAGTCTTCTCTTGTGTCTTGAATCGTATATTATTGCTATGGATCATATATTACTGCTATGGGTCGTACATTATTGCTATGGATCGTGTATTATTGCTTCTTTTACTCACGGTCCCCTGGTCCATAGTTATCAATGTATACTGTCCTTAGTCTTCATAGTTCATATTCTCAATTTTCTCAAAATCTCATCTGCTCCTCATCCACATTCTCTCGCTCATTACAGAGGAAGCACTAAATGTGTAGGGGTCATATAGTGCCTGGGAAATGAGAGAGAATCAGATTCAATCCAAAGGGAGAGGATAGAATCATAAGCTCCTCACCGGCAATATTGCATTGTTTATTAATCCATACCTACTTATTCGCTTGCATAAATACATTGCTTATCTACCAACATATCTAGTTTTCTACAAATTTATTTACTTTAATTACCTAACTAGCTATCTGTATAACTAGTTACCTACCTACCTGCCTGCTACCTAAATAATTACTTAGTAACCTTGATTGCCTGCCTACCTTCCTAAATGCATAAAGGAACCTACTTAATTTCTTTCCTAGTTATGTACTTACCAAATTACCTGACCAGTTACCTACCTTCCTACATACTAAAACATATACATATTTACCTACATATATACCTATCTACTGACTAACCCAATTACCTATCCACCTCTCTGCTTACTTACCTATCTATTTACTGGATTAGTGGCAAATTTTCACAAATATTTAAAATTCGTAAATATTTTTTTTCTTATATATACTATCGTGTTAGAAATATATCTTAGTTCAGAGAGTCAGGTGGAGGTGGGAAGTACGGTGTCTGCACTCTCAGAGTTGAGTGGGGAGTGTTGCGGTTTGGTCACTGGACTGTGATATCTGAGCACCTCTGGACAAAGAGAGAACTAGACTGCGAAAAATGGCGAGTGTTTTTTTTTTTTTAATCTCCCTTCCTAGTTGCAGCACGGCCGATGCGTTAAAATTAACCCTTTTCATTAAAAATCTTCAACTGTCGACTATTGCACAAATGGTAGAGGCAATCTAGAATATCGAAGATCATACTGTTAAATGAGCTGTGTTGTGAATTTTTTTTGAGGGGGCAATTCCAGATTTTACCCAAATTTTTGCTCGAATTCTTCTCGTCCAGCTTATTCGTCTCTCGTAGTGTAGGTGGATGATAATGAGGTGAGAATTGGTACTATTTTTCTTTTAAATAAGCTGCAAAATGTTCTTTATCCAGTGTTTTTGTTCCGTACAGCTGAAGAAACATCAGTAGACTTACATCATCACAGAGAAAGAGGCACTCACACTGGCATTAACTCTAGAACACTTTTAAGTGTACCTGGGCGTTTTACCTTATCCATTTCTTATATTGCCAGTTATAACTCTTTTACTTTCATCCACAGCATGAAAAATAAAAATGCAAGAATAATGCGGTGGTCTCTGCTTTTTTAACCTGTTGTAATGTGATTATTTTCCAAATATAGGAAGATCAAAAATGGTCATAATAACCATTAATTTTTAAAGGGGTGGACCGGTAAGCCAGCGGAAGGCCTCGGTCAGATGACCAAAAGCTCCAACGGCGGGTCATCTGACTAAGATCCGCGTCAGAAAACACTTGTCCTGTTTCCTGACAAACCTTACCTAACTTAACATAGGAAGAACAGAATATTCTGGCTGACACATTATCCAGGTCGCTTCAATAACAGTAATAAGATATTGTAACCTGTGTAACACCTAGTATCAATTTGTTCCCTTAAAGAGAGGTGCTATGACACCTGTGAAATGCTCTTAATTCAAACATTTGGAACTATCCTCCATTTCCTTGGATCGCCGTTTGGCTCCTACGGAGTTGGTGAGCTGGCAGTTGAGGTAGGACTGTACGAGGACTAGAGGAGCTGGCCTTGATGTCAGCTCACCTGTGACCTCAGGTGAGTGGCTCACCACCCTGGTACAGTGATTGATAAAAATTTTTGTCTGCAAATAATGCTTTAGATCAGCATATTTTACAAGAGTTTTTTTTGTATTTGATATGTTGTTAGAGTTTAAAGGAATTCAAAGGAAAACCAGCTAGTCATCTATAGACACTTCACCTTCTGAAGTTGCAGAATGCAACGAGTGCACGAAGGAGGCAAAACATCATCACAATGTCAGTGTTGTTGAACACTTAGATAATGATGTAATGGTAGGGAATTCTGAGATATTTAAAAAAAAAAATCCAATAGAAATATGAACTATGTTTCATCTCTTTGGCAAGATGAATTATCAGTGGCTGAAACTCATCCCATCATCATCAACTGACTGCTTCCTATTAATAAAAAGTCACTGAGTAAGGTAGTCACTGAGTAAGGTAGTCACTGAGTAAGGTAGCCACTGAGTAAGGTAGTCACTGAGTAAGGTAGTCCCTGAGTAAGGTAGTCACTGAGTAAGGTAGTCACTGAGTAAGGTAGTCACTGAGTAAAGTAGTCACTGAGTAAGGTAATCAATGAGTAAGGTAGTCAATGAGTAAGGTAGTCAATGATTAAGGTAGTCAATGAGTAAGGTAGTCACTGAGTAAGGTAGTCACTGCGTAAGGTAGTCAATGAGTAAGGTAGCCACTGAGTAAGGTAGTCACTGAGTAAGGTAGTCACTGAGTAAGGTAGTCACTGAGTAAGGTAGTCACTGAGTAAGGTAGTCACTGAGTAAGGTAGTCACTGAGTAAGGTAGTCATTGAGTAAGGTAGCCACTGAGTAAGGTAGCCACTGAGTAAGGTAGTCACTGAGTAAGGTAGTCACTGAGTAAGGTAGTCACTGAGTAAGGTAGTCACTGAGTAAGGTAGTCAATGAGTAAGATAGTCACTGAGCAAGGTAGTCACTGAGTAAGGTAGCCACTGAGTAAGGTAGTCACTGAGTAAGGTAGTCACTGAGTAAGGTAGTCACTGAGTAAGGTAGTCACTGAGTAAGGTAGTCACTGAGTAAGGTAGTCAATGAGTAAGATAGTCACTGAGCAAGGTAGTCACTGAGTAAGGTAGCCACTGAGTAAGGTAGCCACTGAGTAAGGTAGTCAATGAGTAAGGTAGTCACTGAGTAAGGTAGTCACTGCGTAAGGTAGTCAATGAGTAAGGTAGCCACTGAGTAAGGTAGTCACTGAGTAAGGTAGTCAATGAGTAAGGTAGTCACTGAGTAAGGTAGTCACTGAGTAAGGTAGCCACTGAGTAAGGTAGCCACTGAGTAAGGTAGTCAATGAGTAAGGTAGTCACTGAGTAAGGTAGTCAATGAGTAAGGTAGTCACTGAGTAAGGTAGCCACTGAGTAAGCCCCTTCAGTCGGCGAAACAGCTCTTAAGGAATGACTAACTTGCTGTATACGTATCTTTATTCCACAGGAAAATTAGTAGTTAATGAGTGGAAGCTCACAAATACTTCCAATCTAATTAAAATTCATTGCTTCATCTGAACTATCGCAAGAAGTGATTCTGAAACATCACTGCGATTGTAGACTAATAAAACTATTGAGGAGGAGATACAGTCAAGAGAGGAAATGAGCGAGATCATTTTGTGCAAAGTTTAGGAACGTTTAATGGGCATCACTCTGTATTTAGCTAATCACAGCTGATTTGACATTGAACGAACATTTACTTGGGCTACATGAACACGACCTCTCGTTCATTATTCTGGAAACAATGTTCAAAATGAAATAATCAATTTACTGGGAAATAACGTTCAGGAAAATATATTAAAGCGCGTTAAAGCTGCCAGATATTTCAGCCTTATCTAAGACTACGTCAGATGTAATAATGTGGAACGCTTCTAATTTACAATATGATTTTTAGATGCAGAAAACATTTCATTAAAGAAACATTTTGTTAGGCATAAACTAGTTATAGATACTGTAGATAAAAGACGTGAAAGCATATTTGATTTTGTAGGAGACTAAGTTAAACTTGAAGAGGCCAGGGCAATGATAATGGTTCTAATTTGATGAGAAAGAATGAAAGCGTTCTAATGCTGATCATAAAAAAAGTCCAAGAGCGTTATATATACCATATGAACGTCTGACTTTTTTGGGTTATCCTGGGTTCTCTACACACATGCTGCTATGTATGATAATCTATGTAACTGTATTTGTGTATACCTGAATAAACTTACTTATTCCCTGAACTTAGCGGTTAGTGACAGTGCAACAAGTTGCCTGGGATCCACTTCATGTTTTGGTACAGGACAATTATTACATGTATTGTTTTCTTCTTCTCCAGGGCGATGAAATATATTAAAAAAATGTCTCGTTGCAAAATCTTCATGCGAGGCCAGTTAAGAGTGTCGACTAGAATGTGTTATTGTTATTCGATTTGAAATTATGGGTATTAGTGAGGCTCTATGTGAACCTTCAAAAACACTTGTGTCTGCTCCTGCATTATGACAAGAAGCAGATACTCGTGTATCACCTTATTATCTTTATTTAGGAGAGAATCGCTAAAAACATGGGGGTCACAACTCCTGGGGGGATGGAAGGCATTCAGGTTCGATCCTAGAAGAGAGCAGGTCCAATTCCTTGGATCAAAAGCTCCTCATTGGCTTCAAGAAATCTAGCTTGAGTGGGTCTGTACGGCAGATAGACAATTTTAGTTTATCTGGTGTGATGTCTTAAGCAGGGATAAATGTCAGCATTTCATATATCAGCTAAATAATAAACGACATAACTGTCGCTTATTATTTAGCTGATATATGAAAGACCGCCAACATTAACATTAACAAAAGAATTACCTACTGAAACTTACGTAGAGCCTAATTTTAATGAACAAGATAAAGGAGAAAAGGGGCAGTTTCAATACGAGTTCATTATAGAGGTTCTACATACTGATGACCCAGAAATAAAATGAAAATTTCATGTATTCCATGTAATACTCGACACAGCAATTACTTCTTAATGAGGCGTATCTGATCAGTTACAATGATTTAATAACACATGGGGACTTCTGAAGAGCATGCCAGCTTCTTCCAGCATGTCAAGGTTAGAAGAATACGCTAAGGCATTAAGATGATGATCATGTTAACAGAAGTGATCTTTAATATTTCCTGGAGATGTGCAGTAAAGTTTTCGACAGAAGCAGTTAGGTTTAACAATAGTAATAAGTTATAGAGAGTCATGCCAGATCTTTAGGTTACATTAAGAATAATGCTCACCCTAGCAGTAACTGGCTGCGGTAGTAAGAATTATGGGGAAAACGAATCTTATAAAACATATTTAGGGTCCATGACACAAAGATGATTAAATTCTTTGCAAAATTCGCATCAACGACAGATATGTAAATTGCTATGAAAAAAATTGCAGATTTACTATCTAGAAATAAAGTGGTTTAGTCAGGATAATATACGTTTTTAAGCATCTCTTATTTTATTCATATTCATTAATATATATTTACAATAAGATCACAGGAAACAGGGGATATAATATGCAAAACAACCACTATGAAAAATAGTAAACTTCCAAGCTCTTTCGTGATTTCTCACATTATCAAGGACCTGTAAAAATAATAGAACAGTAGAAGGCTTATGAAGCTGAGATATCACCTCACATACGACATTAATATATTTGTAGAAAATTCTTTACATCTCCATTTTTTAGCATCATGAAAATAAGTGAACATTGCATTCTTTTCACTTTCCTTTGATCTGTACAAATATGAATGTTTTGCTTTTCGTATTTTTAATTGTTATTCGCCTATTAAGCCTTTAATTAAATTTATTAGTTTTTCTTGGTTATACTTATTAGTTCTTAACAGAATTTTTTTATTTTTCTTCCCACGAAATATATCCAGTATGCCAGTTCGTGAACATTTTTTACCTGTCAATAATCAAATTGAGTTTCACTACTGATTTAAAAGTAATACATAATGTTAGTCATAAAACATATTGCAGTCTGTCTAAATATTCTTCAAAAAATATTATTAAATAAATAAATAAAAAAGTATATACTTTGATGCAGAGTGTGTAAGTTCGAATCCTTCTGTGGACTGAGAGATAATGTTTGTAAAAATTTCCCCCGTTTACTAATATATATATATATATATATATATATATATATATATATATATATATATATATATTAATGAATGGATCCGAAACACTGATGCTGTGCTTGAACTCCTTTCTTTAACAAGGGCATTATAATAATTTTGTTTATTTTTTACATTGGCACTGTTTCCTTATAGTGATCTTTTTTAAATTATATCTGAAACGGTGCCGAAGTTCAGTTCGCCAGGGGTACCAGCAACCAAAAGCTCATGAGCAGGAGGTCATGTGATACTGTGTGGAACGGGGGATGCAATAAGGTGTATGTAGGCGAGACAACCAGGAGCTTGGACCAGCATTTAAAGGAGCATGAACATGCGTGTGGCGAGGAGAACCTGAGTGACGCATGTGTGACGCACCGCAGCTCGCAAGGACACTTGAAGAACAAGAATGAGGACAAACTAATCGAGGAAAATCATTTGCAGAGGCGGAGTTGTCTTGACGCAATCTTGATCTTCCTATCCAACACAGTAACCCCAAATTGTTTGGGATTCATCCCACTGGGAAAACCCACTGAAATGATATTATCCCACTAGCATATAACGATCAGGTGACATACACTGGCACCGTTATCTGACCTCCCAAGACCTGATCCAACTTAATCTGTTTGATCTCTTTCTATATATTCCATGTTGTCTCATGATCTGTATCGAACTAAAAACCCCAGTTGGTCGAAACCTATCTGAAATAAAACATCTTAATACTCGCGCACGCACACACACACACACACACACACACACACACACACACACACACACACACAGCCCCGGTGGCCTAGTGGTAAAGCTCTCGCTTCACGCACAGAGGGCCCGGGTTCTATTCCCGGCGGGGCGGAAACATTTCGAAGTGTTTCCTTACACACACACACACACACACACATACATACAACAGGCCTAGTGTCTTATCGACATGTGCCTAGGACAAAATGGTAACTAACACACACACACTCACACACGCACAAGCACAACACACACACACACACACACACACACACACGTGTGAGGAGCTCAACATGAGATTCAAAGAGGTGTTCACAGAGGAGATAGAAGGGCCTCCAGAAAGGAGGAGAGGTAGGGTACACAATCAGGTGCTGGACACAATACACACAACTGAGGAGGAAGTGAAGAGGATACTAAACGAGCTAGATACCTCAAAGGCGATGGGGCCGGATAACATATCACTATGGGTCCTGAGAGAGGGAACAGAGGAGCTGTGTGTACCCTTAACAACAATCTTTAACACATCTATCAAAACAGGGCAACTACCTGAGGTATGGAAGACAGCAAATGTAGTTCCAATTTTTAAAAAAGGAGACAGGAACGTAGCACTAAACTACAGACCAGTGTCACTGACATGTATAGTATGCAAGGTCATGGAGAAGATAATCAGGAGAAGAGTGGTGGAGCACCTAGAAAGAAATGATCTTATCAACGACGGCCAACACGGTTTCAGGGACGGGAAATCCTGTATCACAAACCTACTGGAGTTCTACGACAGGGTGACAAAAGTATGACAAGAGAGAGAGGGGTGGGTAGATTGCATATTCTTGGACTGTAAGAAGGCGTTTGACACAGTTCCACACAAGAGATTAGTGCAAAAGCTGGAGGACCAGGCAGGGGTAACAGGGAAGGCACTATAATGGATCCGGGAATACCTGTCAGGAAGACAGCAGCGAGTCATGGTACGTGGCGAGGTGTCAGAGTGGGCGTCCGTGACGAGTGGGGTTCCACAGGGGTCAGTCCTAGGACCGGTGCTGTTTCTGGTATTTATGAATGACATGACGGAAGGAATAGACTCCGAAGTGTCCCTGTTTGCAGATGATGTGAAGTTGATGAGAAGAATTCAATCGGACGAGGATCAGGCAGAACTACAAAGGGATCTGGACAGGCAGCAAGCCTGGTCCAGCAATTGGCTTCTGGAGTTCAACCCCACCAAGTGCAAAGTCATGAAGATTGGGGAAGGACAAAGAAGACCGCAGACGGAGTACAGTCTAGGGGGCCAGAGACTACAAACCTCAATCAAGGAAAAAGATCTTGGGGTGAGTATAACACCAGGCACATCTCCTGAGGTGCACATCAACCAAATAACTGCTGCAGCATACAGGCGCCTAGCAAACCTAAGAACAGTATTCCGATATCTTAATAAGGAATCGTTCAGGACTCTGTACACTGTGTACGTTAGGCCCATACTGGAGTATGAAGCACCAGTTTGGAACCCACACTTTGCTAGAGAAAGTGCAAAGGTTTGCAACAAGACTAGTCCCAGAGCTAAGGGGTATGTCCTACGAGGAGAGGTTAAGGGAAATCGACCTGACGACACTGGAGGACAGGAGAGATAGGGGGGACATGATAACGACATATAAGATACTGAGAGGAATTGACAAGGTGGACAGAGACAGAATGTTCTAGAGATGGGCCACAGCAACAAGGGGACACAACTGAAAGCTGAAAACTCAAATGAATCACAGGGATGTAAGGAAGCATTTCTTCAGTCATAGAGTTGTCAGGAAGCGGAACAATCTGGAAAGTGATGTAGTGGAGGGAGGATCCATACATAGCTTTAAGATGAGATACGATAAAGCTCGTGGAGCAGGGAGAGAGTGGACCTAGTAGCGACCAGCGAAGAGGCAGGGCCAGGAGATATGAATCGACCCCTGCAACCACAACTAGGTGAGTACACACACACACACACACACACACACACACACACACACCTGCCTACATTGTACGTGTTTATTTCACCATGTTCCCATAAATTTAACGCAGCAATTGGTCGAGATTAATCGCCTCGGCTCTATAAGTTTGTCCCTAAATTATTATAATGCATCTCAAGTATTTATGATGATTGCTCACAGGGGTGGTTGGGTAATTAGATATAAATTGCACCTAAATCTTAAATTATACGCGCAGCGTTATGAGGGGGGGGGGTTGTGTGAAAAGTAAGAGAGAGAGAGAGAGAGAGAGAGAGAGAGAGAGAGAGAGAGAGAGAGAGAGAGAGAGAGAGAGAGAGAGAGGGAGAGAGAGAGAGCATAAAAGTACATGGAAAAAATTACAGATAACAAGAGACTTAAAAGTCCACACTGAGACTATTTGCTAAGAAGGATTATCTACTTATATGTTGGACCTTCATGTATTATCCTGATGTTTGAGGCAAGACTAGTAAAGCGGAAGGCTCTCTCATTACTTTACCCTCCCTCCAGTCACCTCCAGCATGTATCAGCAGGCCGGTCTCTTAATAATAAACAGCATCTTACTGTTGAAAAGACTGTTTAGTGGGTGACTAAACAGTGAAAACCTTACGTTGTTTATTTCTACTGTGTTCGGTGGTGGGTTCCCCTTTCAATGTTTATGATAGAATTTTGTATTCCTTTGTATTTCATTTATTCCATTGTAGTGTGTTATGTTTTATGAATAGACAACCAAACGTAACCCTTAACCTAAATTCTAAATAACAAAAAACAGAGAATTATCTTTTTTATGGATAATGGATAACTTAAGCGTAACCTTTAACCTAAATAAGGAAAATAGAGAAATTTGCTGGAAACCTTGAGTGAGAAATCCCTTTAACATTTGCGAGGATGGATTGGAAATTGGGGAAGAACTATATTATCCCATACTGAAACAATTGCATGGAATTTATAGGTGAGATAATGCTGTGGTTGGATGGCAGAGGCTTGAACCCCCACTCTTGTTACTCCACTGCTGCCCACACATCTGTCTGTACCAGCAGTTCTTAACAAGACTAGTATACAATATCGACAAAATGGGGAATTAAACATATACAATACATGGGTATCTCTATTGGAAGACGTTTCACCAACTGGTGTTTTATCAATTTATATAGAAGTACTGAGGCATTGTATATGTGTCTTATTCCTCAGCAGTGGTTCTCAGTTCTATCAGTTCTTCTAGATACTGAAGTGCAGGTGGACCTGTACCACTGTTATGACTACTACTACTGCTATGACTACTACCACTGCTATGACTACTACCACTGCTATGACTACTACCACTGCTATGACTACTTCTACTGCTGTGACTACCACAATCACCACCGCTAATTCTACTTATACCAGTATTATTAGCATTATCATTTTGGATAGTTCATTATTAACTGTTCGTCCTGACGTGGTTGCTGAACTAACATCAGGCTTCCGTTGATGACAGTTTGTTCCACCAGGGTATCGAGTTGAATACAATGTTTGAAAAGTTCTTGTCCAGTTGGTTCTTAAATGCATCTCTTGTTTCGAAGTTTTCTTCCATTGAATCCAGTTGACTCTATTTGCACTTAAATAGTTCTTCCTGTTTGATTAGAGCAAGACCACTCAAAATTTAAAAAAGTTCATACAGAGAGAGAGAGAGAGAGAGAGAGAGAGAGAGAGAGAGAGAGAGAGAGAATAGAAAATGAACTGATAAAAGGAGTAAGAGAGCCGTCGAGAAGAGGTGAAGGCCAGAGAAGACCGACCTGCATATACCTTGCTAGCTGGAGGTCATAAGCTAGAGTGCATTGGTCAGCAGGGGTCTGGAGGAGGATGATGAGAGGTGGAAGAGGAGGAGGAGTAGGAGGAGGAGGATTAAGAGTAGGTGGAAGAGGAGAAGAGTGGTAATGACACTTCAAGAAAATATAAAAAGTAAAAAAAAAAAAAGTCGTTGAAGACGAAATAAAAATGACTGCTTATCTTTCTTAATTAAGCAAGAATTGTAATGTAAAAAAGGACACTGCCTTCAAAGACAGCGAAAAATATTCAAATTAAGCTCAAATTACAACAGCAACCTGTCGACGGCATCCTCAAGCAAGATACATCAGCTATGCAGCTGGTGTCTCCGCAGTCCAGAGGTCGTCCAGCACAGGTGTGGCCGCGAACACAGAGAATCTCTAATTGGTCCCCCTGGAGGTGTTGCGGTAGACCCAGGCTTCCTACCATGATGGCGCTCGCTAACCCGACCGACCCGACTTGCCTTCCTACCTAACTGACCAAGAGACCGACCTACCGTCCGGTCTTCTGACCTAATAGTTGACCGAGCGGCCTATTAGCTGACCGATCTGCCAACCAAGCGGCCACACATCAGCATGCCACCGCCATCTACGCGTCACATTGCATTAGAAAATCTCAGGTAACCAGAATGTCGAGTATCCTTGGTGTGTGTGAAGATGGGGTGATGAGGTTGCTTCGCCAGCTTAATAGTAGTCACGCGTACGAGCAGCATAGCTAAAGTACTGAGTGTAACAAGTATAACAAGCTTATTAGGTATAACAAGGCTACTACATGTTGCAAGGATAGGTGGTGTACCAAGGATATTAAGTGTAACAAGGCTGGGAATTATACGAAGAATGACAATGATATCAGATGCAGCAAGTATAACAATTATATTGATTATAAAGTGTAAGATAATTATATAAATAATAATATCTATATCAATTACATCATAGAAGAGAAGGATGTTAAATGTGAAACATAACCTCACTAGAAACTATGAAAATGGACTTCTGCGCCAGCCTTCGTAGGGTGTGAACGTCTCTCTCTCGCCTGAGTATCAGTGACAAATTTCCCCCGTTCTCTCTGGGACGCTTGTCCTCATCTATTTTGCCCGCCGGGCACTCTACAGGAGGGGCACCTGTTCATCAGCTTACTTTTAGCCAGCTCCATTTTTTCCGCTCTGCGGATAATTCTTCAACGGTCTTTGGTGGGAAGCCGGCTACTGTACTCAGGTGGGGGTGTGGGGGTCCCGCTCTGCTGAGGCTTGGCTAGGGGGTCCACTGGATCTAATCGGAAACTTTCAAGTTTCTATCTCTATTTACAAAGGAACTTTTGTTCCTTTTCTTTCATCGCCCATCCTTGCTGTATAACCCCTGTGATTTAGCGCTTCTATTTGATTATAATAATAATAATCATCGCCCAGCCTTGGGCAACAAATCTTCCTCGTACCATCGAGAAGTCGGGCTCGATACAGCTTATGATGTCAGTGGCCCTGATAAACCCAACAACAACAACTATGAAAATGTATACTGCCATGAAAGGTAAAACATACAGTATTTTGAGTATACTATGTATAGTGCTTAAAGCAAACACTGAATAAGGAAACAAAAATACTGAAAGAGCAAGTTTGACGAGAATAATAATTATATGAAGTTTAAAAAAATTAAGAATGACGGGGGTTGGAGTTCCTTTTAAATCACTCACACACACACACACACACAAACACACACACACACACACACACACACACACACACACTCGCGCACACACACACACACACTCGCGCGCACACACACACACACACACACTCACACACACACTCGCACACACACACACACACTCGCACACACACACACACTCTCGCACACACACACAAACACAAACACACACCGTGTACATCAGGTCCATACTGGAGTATGCAGCACCAGTTTGGAACTCACACCTGGTAAAGCACGTCAAGAAATTAGAGAATGTGCAAAAGTTTGCAACAAGGCTAGTTCCAGGGAAATAGGCCTTAAGACACTGGAGGACAGGAGGGTCAGGGGATTCATGATAACGACATACAAAATACTGCGAGGAGTAGATAAGGTGGACAGAGACAGGATGTTCCAGAGATGGGACACATAAACAAGGGGTCACAATTGGAAGTTGAAGACTCAGATGAGTCAAAGGGATGTTAGGAAGTATTTCTTCAGTCACAGAGTTGTCAGGAAGTGGAATAGTCTGGAAAGTGAGGTAGTGGAGACAGGAACCATACATAGCTTTGAGACGAGGTATGATAAAGCTCATGGAGGTTTGAGAGAGAGGACCTAGTAGAGGTCAGTGAAGAGGCGGGGCCAGAGCCGAGTCTCGACCCCTGCAACCACAAATAGGTGAGTGTACACACACACACACTATAAATAGGTGAGTACGTTCTCACCTAGACAGGCACCACCACATTCACATAAGGTACAAAGCAAGTGTACTTTACTAGGGGAAAGCTGACTGTGACCTCTGATTCTTCCCAACGTCATGCAAGATTAGAAGCTCTGGGGTGAACACGAACGAGCAATAACAAACTACACGAAAGCAAATAAAACGTCTCACTTAGAGTTTTTTCTTAATTCTGTAACGAGGTTGAAAGGCACCTATATGGGCGAAACGTCTCTATCTCTATAAGTCTTCGACCAATATTACCATGGTTGGTATAGCATAGTAAGGAATATAAATAAACTCTGTAGGGACTCAGGTGCAAGTGGGTGTAGGTAGGTGGGTTATGTGGGTGTTCAACCATTCACACGCATCGATATATCGTACAAGGCAACACATTTAAATGCAAATAGCCCAGCTACACAATCTTTTCTAACCTCGTCTTAATTTAGTCATCTACGGGAACAAGGCTTACCTGGACCCTGTGCCACCTGGACCCTGTGCCAGCTAGCCAGTATCACGGCCGAGCCACTAACACTAAACGCCTTTCCTTAAGGACGTAAATCCTTAAATCTGGCATATAACAACAGGGTCATTCGTTTCTGTCAATCTCTTATGGCTGACATAGTAAATGATCGATTTCCAGCGATAAGTCACTAGAGTTTCTACCCAAAATACGCTGATAAGCATATTGATGCCCCAGCTTAGCAAAATATTGTGACCGTAAGTCACAGGGAGACAGTCCCTCAGGAATCATATCAAATCTGGGAATGTAATAAGGTTTGATTCGAAGAAGGGAAAGCTAGCCCTAATTCTCTAGATGAAGAGCCCTTCGCTAATAGCCAGGTAAAAAATGAGAACAGTAAATCAATTACTCTTTACACTCTACGAGGTTAAACAGTATTGAAAGACTATAAATCAAAATTTAAACCTAAATCGAGGAGAGAACTATTTCTAAAAATGCAATCTAAGTTGATCCGGCTGGAGGATATATATATATATATATATGTCGTGCCGATTAGGTAAAACTTGCGATTTTGGCTTAAATAGCAACGCTCACCTTGCCATATAAGACGAGTGAAAATTTGTGTATGCAATAATTTCGCCAAAATCATTCTGAACATAACGAAAAAAAATATATTTCATTGTGTTTGTTTATTATTAAATTAATGTTAACGTATCTAAAATATATTTAGTTGGGTTAGGCTAAATTAAATTGCGCTTGTTGTAATCAGGTTAGGTAGGTTTTCAAAGTTTCTCTTGGTACAAAATTAGAAATTTTTACATTAGCATAAATGAAAAAAATATATCTTTAAACGTATAAGAGAAAATTTTAGAAAGGACTTAATTTTAAATGAGTTCTTGCTAATTGACAAGTTTTACCTAATCGGCACGACATATATATATATATATATATATATATATATATATATATATATATATATATATATATATATATATATATATATATATAACAACTGTGAAGGATCAAGTCGATCTCATGATGAAGAAATGAAGACTGACTTGGGATTTTTAACCCTAAGAGGGTTATTAATTCAGGACAATCCAAGAAAGCAACGTAATCATATTATTTATTGTATAAAATACCATGGCAACAAGTCAAAACAACAACTACTATTGTGTCTAGTGTTACATTAGCCTATATTTCACTGAAGAAACCTATTGTGAAGGCGAAACGTTTCGGCAATAAAGCTACACATAGGCTGCACAAGTGTCTTATATTAAAGATATAATGTTCTTTATTTACCGTTGGAGTTTTTGGATCTTCTTCCCTACGATGCGACCCACAACACTCAAGTAACAACAGGGGCAGCAGATGCAAGAAAACTTTCCCATACACATCACGTCAACAGGAGATCTAACCCAGGTCCTTTCGATTATGTGCTGAAGTCTCTAACCACTGAGCTGTCTTTGCTACTTAACACAGCGATCTTTCTGCTACATAAAATTGAAACAAAAAAACTAATGTAAAAGCGTTTTAAAATCATTGCAAAAATTAGCTGCAACAGATTAATGATCAATAAATCATACTATTTGGCTTTGTTAGGTAATCTTAGGCATAAATCTTAATAATTTATCGTCACGGTTATACTATAATGATCACGTGCTTATAGCAAACATTGTATTAATTTTAAACAGCAGTCTGTAAGACAATGTTTATTAAGCCTGAAAAAAAACATTCTTTTTTTCAGTAATTACAGTCGTATATGCAGAGAGGTGTATATTTCTCCGTGCATATATACTGTAAGTTGTTTAGGTCTCAGTGTAAGTGCACTGAAGTGTCTCCCCTCCCTCCCTCCCTCAGTGTATCTACACAGATAGTTTTTATTATCTTAATGGAAAAGAATACCACTGCGATCAATGTAATCGAAGCTATGGTTGAGGGACTGAGTACTTCATATCTTCCTCTCCCCCGAGACTGTTACCTCAAATATCTGAGACACTTCTGTATTTCGAGTGAAGAATCTTGCTGAGCAGCGACATGTCTCAGTATTAATGATACCAAACTGTTGCACATGTGACTTACTCATCTACAGATGAACGTGTATTTCTACAGTAGTGTGCATATTAATTGGAACAGTGATAAAATAAGACATTTATTTGGAAAATTAATGTTTATTGGAAAAATTCACTACAATGATATGACAGATAATTGATTTAATACGATATATTACTACCCTTTGCTTACCTGGAGTATACCTGGAGAGAGTTACAGGGGTCAACGCCCCTGCGGCCTGGTCTGTGACCAGGCCTCATGTTGGATCAGAGCCTGATCAACCAGGCTGTTACTGCTGGCCGCACGCAGTCCAACGTACGAACCACAGCCTGGCTGGTCAGGTACTAACTTTAAGTGCCTGTCCAGTGTCTGCTTGAAGACAGCCAGGAGCTTATATAAGTATTGCTCTACACTTTGGAATAGACTCGAATAATGTTGAACACATTTTGGCAAGTTCTTCGTCTTGGTACCAGGTCCTAATAACTGCAATAATTAGCTTCTTCTCAGTTGAACAGTCTTGTGTCGTGATCCTGCGTTTGATTATTACCCATAGAATCTCAATTGGGTTGAGATCAGGAGAGTTTCTAGGCCAATTTAAAATATTTAGCTAATTCTCTTCGAAGAATGTTAGCATTTTCTGGAAGTGTGGCATAGAGCAAGATCCTGCTGGAAAATGCCTTCTTCATCAGGAAAGTCTCTATCCATAATGGGAAACAAATCAGTTGCCAGGAGTGACTTGTATTGGTCACTGTTCATCGTTCCCTCAAAAAACAACCACCTGGGTTTGTAGTAGAACAAACCCAGGTGGTTGTTTTAGTGCTTGTTGAATGTCCATTCGGAAGAGGTTCGCCTTTGCTCTGTCTCACTATCATTGATCTGTACCCATGTACAGATCAGTGGTATATCTGAAAATATAATTTTTTTCCATTCATCTGTCGTCCATTCCTTATGATCGAGTGCTCACCGCAGCCGTTTTTTCTTCATAGCAGCAGTCATTAATTGTTTCTTTACCGGCTTTCTGGAAGTTCTGCTAACTTCAAGGAGCCTTCGTGGATCTTTGCTGGTTTTCTTGGGATCCTTCACACTATTTCTTCTATTTCTTATGATAACCTTGTCATCGTGAGATGTTGTCTTGCGTTTTCTTCCACATCTTCCGCGACACAGCGCTCCACAATCACCAGTATCGTCAGTTCTCTTCAGAATTCGATCAACAGTTGACTTTGCTAAGCTAAAATTTTCTGCGATCTGTCTGATAGTCAAATCAGCAAGTTTTCTAAGAGCTACAGTGCTTGCATGCTTCCTATTTGTAACAACCATAATGAATTTCAGCAGTGATAATGAACTGAAGTGGAGAATTTGGCGAAACCAGATTCCCTCATTGAGTACGTTTGCAGGAATAGCCTTACAGAACAACATCTGTTTTAGCACTGACGAGAGTAGCAGGGTAGCACCACAGCTGGATGGTTGCCAGAAGTCGTTATCAAGAAAAGAAAAGAATCCAAACTACATTAATTAAGCCGAAGACTAAGACACATTATGAAATAATAAAAAAAAAATTACTCCGGTCCCAATTAATTTGCACACTACTGTAACTGTGTGTGCAGAGAGAGAGAGAGAGAGAGAGAGAGAGAGAGAGAGAGAGAGAGAGAGAGAGAGAAAATGTCAGTAGAAGTACTTATGTTCAGTAGTAGTAATTGTAACTTACCAACCGTTAGTCGAGTCACAAGCCTTTCACGTGATCACTGGCAGTTACTAGTTTTCCTGGTGACCTAAGCATGTCAGAGGTCAACCTTTGAATATGAACGTCCCTCGCCCACAGGAGAGTCAGTCTAGTCTAGAGAGCAGAGTAGAGAGGCAAGGCGACAAGGCTCCGAGTGATCCCATACATTTTCACCAATATACCAGTTACTATCCAGCTACTATCCAGTGTTTATTACCCAATCCATCGACAAGAACCCCACACGACAGAGAGAGAGAGGAGCAAAAGTACTAACATTGCGTCTAGCCTGGCGGGTTGTGAGTATACTTTGCGTTCGAATCCTCTGACTAGTTGTGATCAAATATTTGTTCATATTTCGTTCAGAGGATTTGAGAGTGCAGATAGATTTTAATTAGCTAAGAAAAAAAACCGTAGTCTCATGAGTGTTTCTGTAGGTTTGAGGAATGCTTGTGACGTGCTGGGAGTAGGAGTTATAAGGTGATCCGTCTCCATCATTACCACCATTAGCAACACCACCACCACTACCTTCAACCAATGCTTACGCTGGCACCACGACCTTCGTCACCACTATCAACTACTATCACTACCCATGCAGGCACCATTACTATTATCACACCTGCCGACGCTACAAAATCCCCACCATTACCACCAGACGCAACAAATCTCCGACAACACCAGTCCTCCGGCACCAGAAGACACGACTAAACACTCACCGCTACATCACCGTCAACGAGCTGGCCGACCTCTTGGACTCGAAGTCGCTGCACAGAAGTACGAAGACATAAACAAGAGCTGATAGATCGGCCCACTGGGCAGCAAGTCGTTGGGTAAGTAGCACTGGGGGAGGGGACAGGGAAAAGCAATCTTTCTCGAGGATTTATGTTGATGTAATGGAGGGGTTGTCATGCCTGGAGCATTTAGACGATATAAACAAGATAGATATCACGTTCAAGGTATTGAGATAATGTAGTAATCAAGGTTCGCCGCAATAATCATGTTATTAAGGCACTCGAGGAGTTAAAATGGCAAACATGATTAAACAGATGATACTTACGAGGTGTGCTCGAGTACCACAGTATGGAAATTAAGAGTAAATCTCCCTTGAAAGAAACCAACATATGCATAAAAAATGATAGTCCGTATATTTCGATCTCAAGATGATTTCCTCTTCGGCTTCCTCTCTTTCACTGATCGGCGTTCGTTACGTTTTGTTGCACCAACATAAACAATATTAGCCTTTAAAGGAAGTCCTTGGAGTGTGATAGGTCCATTATTGCCCCTAGTAAGTTTTCACAAGATTCTCAACACAGCATCTTGAGCATATCAAATTACACATGAGTTACCAACACATCAGTGTGACAATGTGCAGAGTTACCAACACATCAGTGTGACACTGTGCAGCGTTACCAACACATCAGTGTGACACTGTGCAGAGTTACCAACACATCAGTGTGACAATGTGCAGAGTTACCAACACATCAGTGTGACAATGTGCAGAGTTACCAACACATCAGTGTGACAATGTGCAGAGTTACCAACACATCAGTGTGACAATGTGCAGAGTTACCAACACATCAGTGTGACAATGTGCAGAGTTACCAACACATCAGTTTAAACTAAGCAGCAGTACTTTTATTTTGTTTCAGTCTTCAAGGAAAGTGCCTTAATAGTGGTGAGGGGATCTCTTTATCCGAGGAATTTGAGCCACCCTCCGCTTCCATCAAATCTAAATGCCTCTTTCCCCCCTCCCAAGAGCCACAAGGGTTTATTTAGGACGTCACATTAAAAATAATGAAGAGAGTAGAAAATCAACCCCAGGATTTGAACTCTGGTCCTGAGGCACGCCAGGGGAGTGTAGCCACGTGTTCACCCACCTCTGTCACCTATTTGTGGTTGCTGGGGTCGAGGCTCAGCTTCTGGCCCCAGCTTCTTCGCTGGCCGCTACTCGGTTCACTCTCTCCTGGCTGCGTGAGTCATATTATACCTATTCTTCAGACTCGTGTTCTTCAGACTAGTTGAACTCTGTGTTCATTAAGAACTGCAAGAAACCCCTTTCGCGTGCCATAAGTATACTATGGAGAAGGAACTTAGACATGGGTGAAATTCCACCCTCTTTGAAAGAGTGCTAAGAAGCACGATTGCAAACCACTTGGATTCCAAAAAATTGCACAATCCAGGGCAACATAGGTTCAGAGCAGGTCGCTCCTGCCTCTCGCAACTACTGGATCACTATGATATGGTCTTGAATGCACTGGAAGAAAAACAGAATGCAGATGTAATATACACAGACTTTGCGAAAGCCTTTGACAAGTGCGATCATGGTGTAATAACGCACAAAATATGTGCTAAAGGAATAACTGGCAAAGTGGGGAGATGGATATTCAATTTTCTAACCAATTGAACACAAAGAGTAGTGGTAAACATAGTTAAATCGGAAGCTGCCATAGTGAAAAGCTCTGTTCCACAAGGCACAGTACTCGCCCCCATCCTGTTCCTCACCCTCATATCAGACATAGATAGAGATGTAATCTACTCTACAGCAACGTGTCATCCTTTGCAGACGATACTAGGATCTGCATGAGACTGTCATCTATTGAGGACACGGTTAATCTCCAAGAAGATATAAACCAAGTTTTCCAATGGGCAACGGAAAATAATACGATGTTCAATGAAGACAAATTCCAACTACTCCGTTATGGAAAACTGGAGGAGATTATAACTAGAACTGATTATACTACAAACTCTGATCATACAATAGAGCGGAAAAATAATGTGAGGGAAAAATAATGTGAGAACGTTCCAAACAAGAGATGCCAAGCCAATGATGATCCTTTTCAAATCACTTGTTCTCTCTAGGCTGGAATATTTCTGTACATTA